>JARHVA010001157.1:2530000-2597500 GCA_037957365.1 Torreya grandis | reverse complement strand
GTAAAACTTATTTATATTAAAGTCATTACAATTATTAATATCAATCCTAATGTTTTACAAGCTATAGTGTTCCTATTTATGCTTTAAAATTGTATAATCTAAGATTTAATCCAATGTAATTTATATCTAAATGTTTCCTTCTATTAAAAAGGTATGTCTTAAGTTTTAATAATCACATGTTAATATATACTCAATAGCTTTATTTCTAACAAATAGTAGAACATAATAGCATTTTGGTTTTACTTAAACATAAGTTGTATATTAGCTCTTAATAAAACATGTATTTATGTAGTTAGGTTAAATTAACTATGTTTATTTCTCAAAGAAAAGAAGTTTATTAAATTAGTTATGTTTATTTCTTTACAAAAGGAAGTTCGTTATTTAATTATAAGTGAGAAGAGTATAAGTGATGGCTAAAATTTAATATCTTTTAAATGAAATTTCACCACTTATTTAACAAGTCTAGCATTCATTTCCATTTATAGATTAGTAGGAATAAACAATAATCATAGAGGCTTCTATTACTATAATGATTTTCAATCTAACTAATTCATTCTTTTAAGCACTCAATATTCTATAGGGATTCTTGTTGAATTAAACGCAATACTCTAAATTACAAAATATCCATTTCCATCGTTATATAGTTTTATAATTTATTTATTTTTCATAAACAACAAACATTAAATACCACATTTTTGATATTAGATTATTGCCACTAATTATTTTTTGACGTGGTGTGTTATATAAGTTCTTTTATAATTTAAAATGTTTTGAGAATTACTCATATAATTAGTATTCATGTTTCGATTAGAAATAATATTTATTTAAACAAATTTTTTTATATTATGCTATTTTGAATTAATGTTGAATATACATATTTTTGAAATTGATGTGTATATAAAATATTATATTGATTAAATGTTAAATATCATGTTTATGATAATGAATTATACAATTGTTTTTAAATAAAATTAATGATAAATAGAATTTGAAACTACTAATTTATTTTTTAGTATTAATAAATAATAACATGATTATAATATTCAACATTAAATGGCTTCATTTTTATATTTCACAAATGTATTTCATATATATTGGAATGATTTATTTATAATATATTTAGCTATTTAATGTGTTTTTTTTTTTAGTGTATAATTATTACGCAAGTTTTTTAAGGATATTATTAAATAAAGATGAATAGATAGGATATCGGAAGACAAGAAAAAATATATATTAAATTCAAAATAAAAATTACTAACAGTGAATTAAACAATGCATAGACAATAAAACTAGGTTACTATCTTTTTCAATCTCATATTATATATATTTATATCATTAAATGATAAACATAAAGAGTCTCATACTATTAATATTATCTTCCTTGCCCCTATCAATATTTTTGAACAGGTGAAATGAAAGGCGAATAATTTTTTTTTGATACAACATACAATGACTTCTCCTCTTATATGACAAAAATAAATAAACATTTTAGTTTGAAAATATTAATATTATCCATATGTCCTCTCTAAAACATTAGTTTATAGCCTCTGAATTCTTACTAGTCATGATAGACATTTTTTCTGCTTATAGTGTTGAGTTAATGGCATAGCCAAGCCATGTAATTTAATCACCAACATCCATGTAATTAATCACCAACATCAGTAATATTTATTAAAATTGGTGAGCATAAATTTTAATTATAATAATAAAACGCTTATGGAATGGTTTTTCAATATTTTGAACCCTTTTCATGGGAAATTATTGTTATTAAATAACCCTGCTATTTTAATTAAATATTTTTTTCAAATCTCATGATTATCTAACATGTAAAGATCACTTAATTCTAACTACCATAAATAATTGGATGAATCCTATTTAATCAAACCATGCCTGTTCAAATTTCATTAAAAGAAGTTTTCAAATATTAAATTCTATTTATATAAAATCTTATGGCTAAAAATAATTAATTTAGTGAATAAAAGAACATTAAAGATTGACCGACTGTAAATTAATGCTGGAGGTTGAGAAATTTATTTTTTTCTCCACATGGGCTACGCCTTAGCTAACCCAAGGATTTTGTTTTCGATTAAAACTCTCCCATCCATTAAACTTCAACCAACAACCATTAATATTTATCAGTTAGGCCACATTTGGTGAACACATTTAATAACTAAAATCTATAAATAGAAGATGCCTCCTCAAATCAGGATGTGGGAAGCTATAAGAGGATGCCTTTCCTTTAAATTTCAGGATATTATTATAAAAAGCCACATTCCTCAAAGGAAACATTGGGAATTATAAGGATAATTGATGGAAGTGAGGATGCCAAATGAGAGAACGAGGACGCCTCCCTCAGGCTTTAGACTAGAGTATTTGGAAGGATGCCATCCATTTTGCAAAACCTAAACAAGAGAATATTTAGAAAGATGTCAAGGTGACTGTCAGGAACAAAGGAGCATATCAGGACATCATCAAGCCATGAGGGAGCAAACAACAATATTAGTTAAAAGTGTCGGTACGCCTTCCACCCAGCCTTTATCTTATTAATTGTTGAATTCTTTCTTATTATAGTCATTTTTAGTCATTAAATTACTATTGTTAGACTGATTTTTTATTATTAAAATATGTTTAATTTTAATGCTCATTGAATATATCGTCAATTTAGCACCCCATTGTTCTTTCCTTTCAATTCTAATAGCAAATTGCTTTATGGAATGATTGTACTGTTAGCTTCATTTGGCAGGAGTGTAGGATGCAATGCATTTAGTCTAGTTAGGCCAAGTCTTACGAGGGCATAATAACTCATAGGTAGAATGAGAAGCAGGATAGTTATAAAATTAATAAGTAAATAAATAAAAACTTTAATATTTGCACCAATTGAGCTTGATACTCTTAATTATTTTCACATAAACATAGATTGGACGGATTCGTATGAATTGATGTTTGACACTTCTTTATAAGCCTCTCATGTTTTCAAGTGTATCACCAAAATCAAGCCCTTTTTTGGGGGGGTTGCTAAAGACGTTATCAATCTAGAACTATGTTGTATTAAATTTTTATTTGGTGATTAAGATGACCACCTTCAAAATCATTGCACTTTTATTATGAGTCACTATGCTCCACTAAATTCAAAAGTTCTATATTTTTCAATTTTACATTAGTCTAAATTATATGGAGAGGTACATTGATAAAATAAAATTTAAGAATATATTTGAACAAACACTCACATATATTGAACTTTATTGTATATATTTGTTATATATATTAAGCTGCACGTTTATACAATGAGGTAAAGCTTTCACAAGAGATAAAATAAAAGAATATTTATTTATTGTAATTTTTTTGTTGACATTTGTCATTCAGCTATCAACACATTTTTATCCATCCCCCATTTTTGTTTTTCTATTTATTGATATTAAAAGTAAACATTTGTTTGATTTTACATGATTTTCACCAAGGTTTATGAATTCCATAGAAAGATGAGTTAAAATATGGTTGAGTATGCAGGAACTTTGACTTCCAGAGGCCAAATGAGAGCTCCAAAAGAATTCTAAATATGTACACAAGAATGTTATCAAATGTTAGAGCGATGGCCTCTGTTGTGTGTCCTGGACTGAAAGAAGAGTATTATAATCTACTCAAACTCAAACATGGTGCTTCTGGGAAAGATGTCAAATGGGCTTACTATCGCCTTGCTTTCTAAGTATACAAATATCAATTTTACTTTATGACTTGCCAATATTTAGTGTGTAATTTGACATTCCTAGCCATCGATCTGTGTGAACATAAATAAATAAGAAGCTATCTATGTTGAAAATAAAATAAGTTTTTTGTATTTTATAAACTTGTATTTGTTTTATACATTATGTTGGAAAATAATGAACAATTTACAAATAAATTTTGAGTACAAAAGAAGTTAAACTCAAGAAAAATAATTTATAATTCTTCAAAAATTAGCTCTATTAAAACATTTGTGTTCCAATTTATTGATAGCATCCACCTATACAAAATAAATGTGGGCATTCTAGGAATGGCTTCACTGTCCACACAAATTATTGAAAAAGAAGACTTTGAAAAAATTGTTTAATATTATAGTCGGGACCAAGGTTATTACATAGGTTTTAATTTTGGTGCATCTCTATGAAAATGGTGGAAGTAAGCTTTACACACTGTGAACAGAGCAGTGAAAGATTCAAAACAATGTAGAAAAAGTTAATTTGTGTTGTGAAGAGAATCATTTTCATTGAGTTACTTCCCTTTTTCACTCATTTTTTCCTGTGGACTCAAACGGCATATACAATTATATATCAATAATAGGCCAAGAAGGCATATAAAAGTATATATCCATACCTCATGGACCTTGGCAAGATCCATTTGTTTCCAATATATTCCATAAAAACTAGTAAGCAAAGATCCATTGACCATGGAATGAAGACAATCAATAGCAAACCCCCAATCCAAGACCACAACAAAGATATAAAATAACAAACCACACTTAATAAGTTATAATAGAGCCATCTGATAAACCATCAGTGAGAAAAACATGCCCAAAGGGCAATGAAATATCCAACTACACTAGCGGCTACAAATGGCACCATCGCCATTGAAGTGATTCCCATATCCATGGATGGACTTGATGCCTATGTCTCCTCTACTATAAATACTATCGATATCATCATCATCACCATTGTCACAGTGAAAACTAATGAGGAATTGGATTTATCTGTTGTTCATGCCATATCAACACCCACCGTTGTAGGGAGAGAATTGATTCTGAAGAACACTCAAGCAATTCTGAAGAGGATAGATAAAATTTTAAGGAAGAAGATTGCTCAGATCACCAGCATGCAGATGAAATGATGGTTGACCAAAATGAAATACCAATGGAGTGCGAAACAGAGAGGAATTCAGTCTTTCCACCCCATAATGTGTACCATAGAGTAGTAAGAGCTTTCCATGCAAATGAAATAGATGACAATGTCTAGACAGGAGAAAGAGTGAACTAGTGAAAGAATGATGATTTTTAAGGACATGTGTGGAGCTCATGTTAGGTTAAAGGGCACATGGATCTCATGTTGCTTGCTAGGCAACTCAACAGGTAGTCGATGAATAGATTAAGAAAATTTTATGACCTACACTTGAAAGAAAAACATAATATTTAAATTGAATGTTTTTAAAATTTTATATATAATATAATATTAATATTTATAAATTACTATATACATATACATATACATATACATATATATATATATATATACATACACACACACACACACACACACACACACACACACACACATTTGACGAATCACTACTTTATGTTGTGATTTTTAGTTAAGATTTAAGGACTGAGGGGTATCCATTTCACCAAAGTTGCCTAGAGTACGATCTCAACTTCATCCCTTTTTGCATATCAGGTTTTGCTAGCAACAAGAATTGATCCTTGGTAGGCTCTTTGTGAACCATGCAACTTCACCAGTATATAATCATAAAATAAAATATTATCATATGATTAAATATATTTATATGATATTATTATTTTTTATATATTAATATTTTAAATATAATTTTATTTATACATATAATATAATGTAATGTATTATAGATTATTAATAGATTATATATATATATATATATATATATATATATATATATATATATATATATATATATATATATATATATATATGTTAAAATTTAATATTAAAATGTCTAATATAATAAAATGTAATAAGATAAATAAAATATATGAAATAATAATAGAATAGAGTAGAGTAGAATAGAATAGAATAGAATAGTATAGTATAGTATATAAGATATAAATAAATTATATAAGATAATGAAATACTTAATATAATTAAATATATAATATATTGCTAATATTAATTATAATACTATTTATGTAAAATTATAAATATTAATAATAAAATAATATATAATTATCGCCCCACTTTAACCTTGAAAAATATTTATTATATAAATATAAATAAATATTATAATACTAATATAAAATTTGAAGAATATTTTAAAATATATCAAAGATTAAAATATATAATATAACACATATTATAATATAATATATATTGAAATATATAATGTATTAAAATATATATTATAATTTTAAAATATAAAATTAAAAGAATATAATATAATATATTAAAATAAAACACTTATTAGATATGATTAGGAAAAAATAATTCCTTCGATTTCCCTTACATTTTTAAAGCAAGTGTCAATTTATTTAGGTAAATATGATCATAAGAACAGCCACAAATATATTTTTCATATACATTTAATCTTCTTAAATATAAAAATAACACAATGCGATAACTTTAACTTGATCTTTTGTCATTTTAATGTATGAAATAAATTTAAGATGATTAATATGAAGCAATTTTCTTGTAAATAATTAACTTTAGATATTTTAACTATTTTACTCCCAAACTAGTTTAATTAGGTCAAACTCATAAATGGAGATCGATAATTTTATCTCTTACCTTATTAAACAAAATTACGAGTGGAAATACTAATATTAACACCAGTTTTACCTTTTGTCTTGTGTAAATTATTTGGTGGGTATCTTATTAACCACATTACTACTATATTTATAAAATAATATATTGTGCAAAATTGACACATCTTACTAAATCATTTATCGAAGTACTCATAAATAGATTAGAACCCTTAACAAGGAATCTAAAAGTGGTGCATTCCTATTTGACCAATAACTTTTCAAAGGTACATCCAGTGAATAAACATAGTTGCATAGATATTCTACGTAGAAGTATTTAATTTAATCTTTCTCCCACTCTCAAATATGCTCCATGATTCAAATAAATATATTATATCGAATGGAATTGCTCCTATACATTTAACTCGTCATAATGGGTGAAATTTTGAAATCTAAGAACATAAAATCACAATCACTTTTTATAAAATTCTCTATCAAGTGTTGTTAGGTGGCTGGTCAAATAAGGTTTATTATCTATGAAATTTCCATAATATATTAATTGGATGACATCCATATGATGTTTATGTGATCCGTCATTGAAGTGTGAGATATTTTTCATTTTATGTGGGTGGTATAACACATTTGTGCAAAATGTTGTCACGTGCATGCTTTTTGAAGATCATATTTATTTTTTTACCCAGAGATATTTTGATTTTAAGATATTTTTGGGATGGATAGGTTGGGAAAATATTTGGATCAAGTTGTGAACTTCAGGTCATGAGTACTAAATGATCTGAGAAATCTTAATTATTCTCACTATGACTTAGGAGATTTTTGAGCTTTGAAATGGTAAAGAGGACTTGTTAAATCTAAGGTTATAATTATAAATAATGTATACATGAATTTTATCCTTTATTTTGTATAAATTATGAATGTAGCAATTTGTGTTTTGATTCACTGTCATACTTGCATCATGTTTCATGGAGTAGTTATAGTATTGACTTGATTACACATTGACCTATTTATTTTCAATAGATTCACATCTATCCTTCTTGTGAAGAGTAGGGACACTCTCAGTGGATGAGATGTATGTGAGGGATCTGAAACACTCTGTGGTTGGAGGTTAATCCATTTATGATACACTCTCTCTCTCTCTTCATAATATATAATTAATTCTAGCTTCAATGATGATCTCTTATTTTATCATTGTTCAAATTAAGGAAACAATATATTGATTATGTATATATGTATTGTATTTGTAATTATGTTGGAAAGGATGTGTTCAACTAATGTATTAATGAAAAAATGTAATTATGAGAACTACTAATAATGCAATATATAATTAAGTAATTTTCTTATGTTGTAATTTTGAGCATGATTCAATGAAAATACTAATTTACTAATGTTTAATTTATTTATTGTACATTTGGAAAATTTTCATGATTAAATAATGAATTAATGTTATGTGAATGCATACTTGTTGAATTGGTGATATAGGTTAATAAAATTAATAAAATTGATGTTATTAGAATTAATTATGTAATTGATAACCATGAAAGAATCTAGAATAGTTAATAAAATCTTTAGGAGAATAAAATTTATAAAAAAAATACTATTTTTATGTGTACCTTAAATGAGTTCGTACATTGTGGTATGAGATCTTTTATTTAACACATAGACTTGATGTGCACATTCATGTTTCTAAATTGCATTTATGGGGAAAATAGTTCATATAAGAGCTAATGGGGAGGGTTGTTAGTAAGATGAGGAACTTATGAAAAAGAATGTTTAGATCTTGGCCATGATAATTAATACCCAAGACATAGTAGGTACCCTAGAGTAAAGGATCCATTAATTTATTCTAGAAGATGGTATGGAAAATAATTCAAAATAAGATGAGCAAGAAAACACAGATAACAACCAAAAACTCAATAATTGAGAAGACCAAGAACACCAAGACTGACATAAAAAAATTTAAAACCTTCAAGATAAACAATGTTCCTAGAATAGAATTTGTTTTCAAATATAATTAGGAAGGGCTTTTAAAAAATTATCACCATCAAAGTATGATGGCACTATACTTGGTGATAGTGTAAAATCTTGGTTGAACAAGATGTAAAAGTACTTTAAACCCATGTATCTAAAGAAATCAAAGTAGTTTGGGGACCATATAAACTCTCAGGTGAATCTTCATCTTGGTGGACCAATCTAAAGCTTGAATAAGAGCTTACTACTGAATTCATCATATGGGATATTTGTGTATCATATTTTAGGAAGAGATTTCTTCCACAAATTTACTTTGATGGAAAAATGATCAAATTAAAAAACCCAGAGTAGGAAGATACATTTATTATTGATTGTTAGGAGAATTTCACCTAAATCTTAAGGCATGTTCCGTAATACCAAAATGATGAAATATTTACAATAAAGAAGTTCATATTAAGACTGAATATGTATTTTGGTGAGGATGTTGACCTTCATAAACCATCAACTATGGAACATTTTTTATTTAAATAAAATTAAAATAAGAACATAAAATCAAGACACTTACAACAATTACGAAATAATTTAAGGATAAAGTGAAGGTTCCCCAACAACATAATCTTATTTCATTTTGAAATAATATTTTGAGGAGTAAAACTAACATAGATAACAAGAATTTAGGCCTCAAATGGAATTTTAAAAATGTGATTTTATTAAAGTCTAACAATGAAAATAGAGGATGGAACAATAGTAATAATCATAAAACTAATAAATATACTAATGATGAATAAAATAAACAAGGGACATCCCCTATAAGAGGATTTTCATCTATGGATCTAGTCGTTTTGCCATTCAATTCCTTAATAAGTGGAGAAATTTTAAAAATACCTCTATTTCCATGTCACCAACCAACTTTTTGAAAAAGGATTCCATGCAATAGAGAAAAAATGTCAATCTAAATTCTAAGTACCCTTAGTGGAATCTTCAAGTAGAATTTTTGGTTATCCCATTACTTTGCTTATAGATACTTGAGAAATTGAATGTTTTGTAATACCTGAAATTATGAAAAAAAATTATAGAAAAGCTAGTCTTATATAAAATATTTATATAGTTTAATACATAAACGAAGTAGAACATAAGGCAGATCATTATATATTTTTAAAATGAAAAATATATTATTTCATTGAAAACAACAATGATTCTATATGTTCCCCTTTAGGTTCATATGATGTGATTTTAGGATTCAGATGGTTATGGAAACAATAAGCTCAAGTTGATTGTTATGCTAAGAAAATACATGTCTCAATGATAATGGTCATTTTTTTACAATTTAGGGAGTCAAGTATTAGATCAATGTGAGATAAATTTCAGCCATGCAACTGAAAATAACTCAAATAAATAGATGTGTCATTTACTTAGTGCACATAGATGAAGTTGAAGCTAAAAAGAAACCCACCATAGATGACTATCCTTTTATTTGTGATTTTAGGGATATTTTTCCTTAATAATTACTAAGGCTTCCACTAAAATTAGAATTTGACTTATCCATTTATATCTTACCCAGTTTAGAACCAAATTCAAAAGCATCCTATAGGATGACAACAACATAGTTGGTTGAATTGAAATCCCTATTATAGGAAATGCTTTCAAAGGGTTTGATTTGTTCAAGTGTATCCCCATGGGGTTTCCAAATAGTTTTCATTAATACTAAGGATGGTAATCTTAGATTGTGCATATATTATAGGATTTGAACAAAACCACTATCAATAATAAGTATCCTTTACTACATGTATAGATGATATTTTTTGTCAATTACAAGGAAATACTATTGTCTAAAAGATAGATTTGAAATCAAGTTATCATCATCTAAGAATAAAAGAGGGAGACATATCAAAAATCAATTTAAGATCTCGTTATGGCAACTATAAGTTCATATTACTTCCCTTTAGACTTAAAAATGCTCCTACAACATTTATGAACCTGATGCATAGTGTGTTTGAGATTATTTGGATGGTTTTGTACTAGTGTTCTTAGATGATAATTTAGTTTATTAAACAATAAAGGAAAAACACATACAACATTTGAATTTATTCTTATAACAATTAAGACAACATAAATTTAATGGAAATTTGTCTAAATGCTCCTTCTTTCAAGATAAATTTCACTATTTTGACCATCTAATCTCAATAAATTAGATTGTAGTAGACCCAACCAAGATAAAAGTTTTTATGGACTAGCCCTCTCCAAAAAATGTGCACGAAGTTGATAGTTTCATAGGCCAGTAAGATACTATAGAAAGTATATGAAATGAGTTTCTCAGATATAAAATCTTATTACCTCCTTGTAAAAAAGGACAAAAAGTTCATCTAGACCAATAGGTGTGAATAATATTTTTGGCTACTTAAGTAAAATTTAACCACTTCTCCTATTTTGAATATTAATGATCCTAATGGGAAATTTTTGGTCACCACTAATGCATCTAGTGAAGAATTGGGTGGTGTTTGATGCATGATGGCCAAGTGGGGGCCTATGAATCTTGAAAACTTGAGAAATATGAGTTGAATTACTCACCATGTGATTTGGAGCTTGCAATGATTATTCATGCACTACATATGTGGAAATATTTCCTCATAGGAAAGCATTTTGATCTTAGGATAGATAATTTGGGACTCAATTTTATTTTCACTCAACCTAACCCTAACACAAGTCAAAGGCAATGGTTAGAGTTTATTAGTGATTATGAATTTGACATTAAGCATATTAAAGGAAATGAAAATATATTGGAATATGGCCTTAGTCAAAGAGGATATATAAATTTTATGGTAACTATAAGGACCACATTCTTAAAATAAATTTGAGTCAACAACCATCAAATGAGTTCTATTTGAAGGTTTTAGTCCTAAAAGACCATATTCTTTTCCATCTAGATTGCATGAGTGTTTTCAATAATGAGAGGTGTTGATGAAATGTGATGCTCCTAAAAATATAAAATAACCCTTCTAAACCACAAGATATCCCTAGTTTCTTCTGAAGTAGCCATATATTCTATTTTTGTTGAAGAAATTCATAGTACTAATTACTTATTGGATTTTAAATTGATAATTATCCTTCCCAAATTCATCAGAAAACCCATGGTGGAATTCTCATATTCATGATCACCAATATAGTTATATTTTGAATACCCAACCAGTTTGAAGTCTCATACCCTAGAGTATTTGAGTCCAAAATTCTATGTTTTTTTGAGATATTTGAGGACCCTTTTTTATTCTACCCAATGATTTTCCATGGGTTGTTGCATGAATCTTGAGAGGACACCAACTATAAATCATATATTAGGTTTTTTTGTGATCACATAAACAAGAATTCTAATGATTTTTTTATATTTAATAGCATCAAACACATCTATTGAATCTTTAGATGTCAAAGTGAGACTATGTTCTATATGCGTGTTGAGAGGATTATAATATTCCATTCCAAAATTTCTTAGAATATCACCAATGTACTTATGTTGAGATTAATAAATACTTTGGTTTTTGAATTAATTCAATACTCAAATAGTAATTAAGATAACCCAAATCAGTCATTTCAAAAAAAATTATCAACTCTGATTTAAACTTTGCATTATACCATTCATTATTCCCTGTGATAAAAAGATCATCAACATAAACCACCACAAATACAATTGGGTTTTTCAGCTATTTTGATGAAAATATTTGCACCTTGAGAATCAAAATGTTTGAGTTTCATGTTTGTTATGTGCTCAACTAGTTTGTCATATCATGCTCAAATGGAGTTTTTCAAACCATATAATGATTTGTTTACTTTTCACACCTTGTGCCCTTATTCATTGACTACAAAACATTTAGATTATGTCATTTACATAGTTTCCTTGAGTTTACCATTCAAAAATGTCATTTTGACGTCCATTTTGTGAACTTTCCATCCATTTTGAGCTACTAGAGCCAACATGGTTCGAGTGGTAGTCCATTTTTGTTAGGTACAAAGGTTTCAATATAGTCAATTCCTTCTTTTTGAACATACCCAAACCTTTATTTTCACTTTCAAGTGAGCTCTAATCCTTATATTTATTTTGGTAGACCCACTTGTATCCAATATGTTTGCATCCATTTGGAGGATTAGTCAATTTCCATGTCCCATTTTTTACCAATCCACTATACTCATCTTTCTTTTATTTTATCCAAGATTCAAGCTTCTCAGCATATTTGAAAGATGTTGGTTCTAAATAAAATGAAATTGAATTCTTCTTCTAGAGAATCATTCAAGCTGAGCTTTTCAATCTTATCTTGAATTTATTCAAGGGATTTATATGATTTTGATGTGGTTGTATGTGCATTTATAGTGTCTTTTTCCCAAATTCATTAGTTTCACTTTTTTCAATGTTTGAGTGGCCCACTTAGGCATATGCTTATATGTTTCATATGCTTCAAGTTCATCCCCTAAAGTTTCATCACATTCTACCCTCTATTCTAGTGGAACTTGTTCATTGTCTAATGAAGTTTCACTCTCTTCTTCAGGATGAGTTTCAATCTCATGTATAGGAGACAATATAAAATCAATAGATTCCTGATTATGTTCCCCACTCATTGTTTGGAACATCCAAATCACTCTATGTAGGCATCAAAATTTTCATACTTGTAAAGTTGACTCATCTTCCAATCAATGTGCTCTTTATCCTTTGTAATCTCACAAAAGACAACTTCTCTTGTGACAAGAAACATCTTTTATTTCTCATTGTATAGCCTGGATGCCTTAGAGGATTCGTAATATCCTAAGTGGATGAATTTTAAACTTCTATGGTAAAACTTATTTATCTTTTCCTTTGGAATCAATGTGTAACAAGTGCATCCAAAAATTTGAAGATGTCACACTAAAAGAAGATGACCACACCACATCTCATATGAAGTCTGGATTCAAGAGTTGTTGATGGTTATCTACTTCTAGAGGTATATTATTTTTTTACTTATTTTGACCCAAGATTTGAGATTTACCCCTTAGAAGTAAAATTCAACAAAAACAATATTCATCATATTTCTATTCATCCTTTTTAAAATTCCATTTTGTTGAGGAGAGTGAGGAACTATGAGATGATGTTTAATCCCATTTTCTTAAGATAGGATTCAAACTTATTTTAAGTGTATTCACCACCATTATCTATCATGAGTGTCTTAATGTGGGTTTGAGATTCATTTTCAATCATAATTCAGAACTTTTAGAAAGTCTCGAAGGCTTCTAATTTTTTCTTCAAAAAGTATATCCAATTCATCCTATTATAGTGATCAATGAATAACATGAAGTACTTATGACCACCAAGAGAGAGGATTGTAAAATAACATAAGTCTGAGTAAATGCATTGTAATTTTATATCAACTTTACAATGTGACTTTAAGAATGATTCTCTTACATGTTTAGCCAAGATTTAAGCCTCACACTTTTCATCTAATTTTGTGGGCAATGTAAGCATGTCAATAACACCATTATTTTGAAATAATTGAATGTTGTTATACTGAATGTGCCCAAATATAACATGCCATAATATGTTTGGATACATTGTCTAAAATAAGATGAGCATAATTCTTTGAATTTGATGGCTCACCCCTAAGTTTGAGTAGTTTACCTTCCTCATATCTAGTCAAGATGACTACATTGTCACTTCTCTTAAAAGTGACATCACTATTATCCAACAGGATGGAATGACCTTGTTTCCTAATAAGCACTAGGGACCAAAAAAATTGGTTAAATTGAGGAAGGTAGAGAATAATTTCAAGTTGGAAATATGAAATCCCTAAACACTTGAGTCTTATTGTACCTCTTTCATATGGTTGTAGACTTTATCTATCTACAAGTTATACCGAGCCAAAATTTTCTTCACAATACTCCACAAAAAAGTCTTTTCATAAATTCATATTTTGAGTCAAACCAGTATCAATAAATCAATCATCAAACAATTAAGAATGGATTGAAACACTATTTACTTCATCATCTATAATAGAAAACACACATTCACTAGTGAATTGAGATGAACTTGACTCTTTTGATTATTTATTTGAATTTCATTATTTCTTCTTACAATATGATTCAATTTTATCTCATGGTGTTTTTCATTCATGAGCTCATGGAATCCTTTTCTATCACACCATTCATAATAAAGGTTGTGTTTATCATCTATTTTTTATTTTGACCACCATGATTTTCATTTTTTCCACCTTTTCTCTTTTACTTTTTTTCTACTTATTATTGCCTTCATTTTTGGAAGGCATGGCCTTGTTTGATGTTTTAGAATAATTTGATTTTAAATTTCACAAATTTTCACATATTGTGGATAAATTTTTTATTCTAAAGGTCTTTTCTCTTTATGCCATCTTTTCAACCAATTGATCAAATGTGAGAGTCTTCAACTGATTGCTTGCTTGTAGAGATTCCAAGTAGCTTGAATAGTTGTCAAGAAGGTATTTTATGAATTAAATAATATAAATGTATATTTAGACACATGTTACTTATAAATCATGATTTATTGCACGTATTTTTCAATTTAATCTCATCATATCACCATTTTTCAACTCAAGATTGAACAACTTCAATTGTAACTAAATGAATTCCAACTTTGAGTGGGAATTATTGTCACTTGAACTTACACCCCTTGATGAGATGAAAATTATCTCCTCATTCATGTGGCACAATAGAACCACCTTAGGGCTATGGGTGACCCAAATTTGAAGTGGATCTCTAGATTAGGGCTAGTTCCCTTGATGTACCACTATAGATCAAACTTAATACTACATTTTGGGAGGTGAAAAGGGAGAAGGATAACTAAAAACAAATATAATATAGGGGATTTGATACACCAAATAGATGGTCTACTCACACCACTTACAGTGCACTTGAAACCAAAGAGAATCCCACAAACTTCATTCAATTAAACACTCCTCTTCTACATCAATGTTTCAAGCATGGGGTCTTAAAGAGAGATTAGGATAGGAGGAATTAGACAATAATTATTATAGAAATAATAATGAATGAGATACTCACTATACTTGCAATAGACATTAGACATGTCTTGCTAACCTGCAAAAGAGAGATTTCAATTCACACTAGGCACTAGGAAGAGTAACATGTGAAGGTAATAAAAATACACTTGCACAAGACTAATAACCATAAAATTCACTTAGTTAAATCTTGAATTAGTTAAAATATAATCCTTCATTAATTCAAGGAAAATAATTTGTAGGGCTTCACCATACCTAGGTGGAGAGATCCAATACAATGCCAAAATGGCCAACTCTTATAGAGTTGGAGAGAGAGAGAGAGAGAGAGAGAGAGAGAGAGAGAGAGAGAGAGAGAGAGAGAGAGAGAGAGAGAGAGAGAGAGAGAGAGAGAGAGAGAGAGAGAGAGAGAGAGAGAGAGAGAGAGAGAGAGAGAAGTCCAAGGGTCACAAGGAGACTTTTCAAGATAATAAAATCAGTTATCCATGAATGAGAAGATTATATGGTTTTAAAAAATTCAAGTTCATGAGAAACAAGTGTCAATCCAAGTCATCAAAGTTATGCAAAGTGGCCTATAACTTCTTTTTCTTACACATAAAATTGCCTTCATGATTAGGCCTATTTGAGTGAATTTTAACTAATAAAAGGAAGTTTAAATGATTTTAATGGAATTTTTTCTCTCATAAATTCATCTCCATTCATTCATTTCATTATTTATCTTCTTGAATTAGTTGGGAGATGGCCATCATCACCTACACTCTAGGAAATCTCCTTCTCATGTACCTAGCACACTTGTTTTCAAATTTGACATTAGTTTCCAATGAAAATACATGGGATACATTTAATTAAAATTTTAAATACCATATATGGCATTTGAATCATCAGGGGCACCTTAAAATCACTTTACTTGAAGATTTCTTTCCTTCTTTCTAGCTTGCCCAATATGCTAGATTTGACTGGCTTAAAGTAAAGGCCTAGTTGAAGCACATAGAAGATTTTTCATGGAATTAAATTAATATTAATATTTATCATAAGTTTTAATATTTCTCCCAAAAAAATTTTCATATCCTAACTACTCATGTAGACTGCATAACACACAAAATAGTGAGAAAAAACTTGTTTCTACCCCCATACGTACAATTCCATACAACCAAAAAGGTGTGGAGTATCATGTGGAGGTCCTATACAAGTTAAAATATATATTATATTAAAAATATCTCATCTAGTGGAATTTAAAACTCTATTTACCAAGACTAATCCTTGGCAAGGGTTTAGTAGGGTTTTAGGCATGTTTTCACCCTTAAGCTTGTTTCATAAAAACTTGACATTGGAGTTGGAAAAAATTCCAAAAACTTATTTTTGAATACCCCTCCTAGCTTCCCTAAACTTATCTTTTATCCATGTAAATCCTCATGGGATATGTGAGTTTCTAAAGATGGCCTATCAAACTTGTCTCCTTTCTTTCAATAGACCTGAGCTAATTTTGAGCCAAAAAATGGCCTTCTAATGGTTTTAATTTGAATATAAAATATTCAAAAACTTTTTATGGACCCCAAAATCATTCTTCAAAATTTATAATTTCCACCTCTTGTGAAAAGTAGAAACAATTCTTCATTTGACTACTAGGCTTATTGTTGGTATATAGGTCTACCTGCAACATTTCAATTTGAGAGCCATATTTTTGACTTTATTACATCCACATAGATTTATTACACATATATACATATCATGTAAATAATTAAATAGGTTATAAATCCTATTTTATGATTAAAGTGACCAAACCTTCTCATTTGGACCCTTAGGCCTAGCCTTGCCTAGTACGTTTGCTTGTAAACCTTGGTGTATGGAGCACACTATTGGGTCACCTTCCTCTGTGAGGTGTTTTTAATGATTAATTAGGTGTTATAAATCTCATAATATCTTCCAAATAGGTTTCACTTATCTTCAAGCTCATCATTGTGCCTATTTCAACAAAGTTGCTACTTTGTGCTCAAGGGGAAGTACCCCCCATCTGAGACAAACGAGGGGGTAATTCCCCTATTTTCATCATAAAACCAACACTTTAATAGGATAATTAAACTTTTAAAGGTGTATTTTACAATGTTTTAACTCTTGGTGACAATTCTAGACCTCCAAACTTCCTATATTTCCAAGGTAGACTACTTAGATAAAGACTGTGCAGGGGTATATAGAAGTGGATTATGTGTTTCATCGTTTAAGCCCCTCTAATTGTTATAAGTCCATAATTAAATCTAAATTAAACTATTTTTACCATTATTTAGGTGATATAATTCATTTATATCATTCCAATCCTTTACTTTACTTCCCTATCTCCTTAGCTAAGTGACTGAGTATGCATATTTCTAACTATATTTTCTTACCTTTGGGCCTGTCTGTAGGTTGTTTAGCTCCTATTAGGATTGGTCATGGTAATAAAATACTCATAATTAAGTATGAAAACTATATCATAATGTCTCTCACCTTTAACTCACTATATATATTCTTTGTACTCTTAACTAAGTTTTTTCCTTCCTTGACACCTGTTTGGACCGAGACACCATGCTCTTGAAACCTTGTAAGTGTATGTCAGTTTTAATGGACTTTGAAAAAGATATTTAAATTAATTAAATGATGTTATCAATACCTTTCATTCACACCTCTAACTTTATATTCCACATTTTAAATGGAATGTTCCAATGATTAGTCAAGACTAGTTGACTGTGCACTTTCCCTTTCATGTCTATTGTAGGTGTTTATAATTTAAAATGAATTTAGTTATGATAATTTATAATCTCCCCTTGGGTATATTTATTTTTAAATTCACTTACTTACACTTATAACCTCTCCAATCCCTTTTCAATAATTATATTCTCATGGAGGAGTCGTTACTGCTTGACTAAGACACTTTTTTGATAACCCCTACCTGTAGCCATCTTGACCTGGTTGTAGGTTGCATTAGATCCATATGAGGTCTAAATATGAACAATTTAAATTTTTTATATCATCATGTATGTCATCATGATTTTTCTTAACATATTAATCTTCTCTCAACATCTTTTGCAAGCATTTGATGACAAGACTGAGTCTCTATCCTATGTTTGATTGTAGGTGTATGTTGGGTTTCTCAATGGCTTTGGTTATGATGTTTTGATTTTCCCTTGAACCCCTTTGATGTCACAATGAACCATGTTTTATCCTATATTCCTCCCTTTGTGGATCCTAAAACATCAAATAGGCATCAAAGTCGGGGTGACTGGCCCAACTCTGATGTAGGTATTCATCTTCCATATAGGGTACACTTCAATACATTCATTGGATTACAAGGGAGCATTCTAATCCTTTCTTGTGATTTCAAAACATATAACCCCATATAACTTATTAAAAACTTCCTATCCCATCTCAATGTCTAAACTTTCTCTTTCCAAGTATCAAAAGGGTCACTACTTGTAGGTGAACTTTAGGAACCTGTACGGACTGAGAGTGAGTGTCAATAGGGTTGAAGTTTAGTATATCACCCTTTTGAAGTGATTATTCATGTTACTCATAAATTAATTAATCAATGGAATAATTCCTACATAATAATGTATCATATTTTCTTTTTAATACACTAAATATCACTCAAAGCTCAAAACTTACAGAACCTACTGCTTAAAGACAGTTTATAAAATGTGATTTTGGGCTTCTCAAACAATTGATCTCCATTCCTCTATTATATTTTATTCTTGGGAGAGGTCTTGTCCTTATCAAATGCTACATGACCCAATCCTTAATATGGTTTGGAACACTTTGGAAGCATGTTGTATAAGGCCTAACCAAACCTCCTAGAGCTCTGTTTCACCAATTTAGGGATTTAGTCTTTGAGCCTGCAGTTATTGTGTTTGAGGTTGATCTTCAAAGTTGTTTAGTAGTCCAACCCTCTAGATACATCCATCATGATCTTATCATCATGTTAAGACTTTAATGAGAGTGTCAACACATGATCACACCTTTCTATATGAATTTTAATTTCTTTGTTTAGGCCACTTGTAGGTGGCATTCTAGTGCAGGTAGCAAAGTACAAATGAAGATGAGAAGTGGGCATGATTTTGAAAATTTAAAAAGTGCTTAAACCTTTTCCAAAGATTTAAATATACTATTTCAACTATCATGACTTTCCTCAGCACAAATCTTATTTTCAACATAATTGATCTCCAATGAGGCACCTGTAGATGAGTTCCAATGACTGACTGTATGAAGGTTTTAATGTGACTGTCACAATCCTCTTTCACACTCTTTGGAGGACTTGATACATTGGTTATTTCTTCTTAGACATATAAAAAGAATTTTAAACCTCAAATACAACTTCATGAACAAGCTAAAGAGGATCTTCACACATGATTAAACATGGATACAAATGTAAAAAGCAAGGAAAAGGCTGTGAATTTGGCAGACGATGGGTATGTGTAAGTATGACAGCAACCACAAAACATTTATTAGATAATGAGACTTTAATATGAATGTTGAAACAATATAACCTTTAAAACATGTACATGTGATTAAAAAAAACCCTGTAACCATTCATAAAGCATGAAAACTTAGAAAACCATGGAAACCTACTCATCAACATAAAATTCACTAGTATGCAAAACTTGAGGGTATTAGATTGTCAAAACAACTTCAAACTTGAAACCAAGAATGGGAAATGTTATATAATGAGGCCAACATCATCTATAATCAATATTAACATCTGAATCATACAGAGTTGCACAAATAAAACCAAAACCTAAAGGGTGCATCAAATAGCTAGCAAATTTGCACAGTCCACTTCAAATGGATTGCTCATGAAGCATAGTTATCCATTTATAAAAAAATATTATTTGGATTTAAATTTAAATGAGTGTAGAATAATATCTCAAAATCATTTTTTTAAAACCCTTTTTGGTGGCCGTACCAAGTGGAAACCTGCAAGTCACTTCCTTATGCCAAGAAGGATGAAAAAGAGATAAAATGGTTTTGGATTCAAATTTACATATCTAGATCAACCAAATCATTGATATGATATTTAATAATATGGAGAGACATTATATGTCCTCTTCACATGTGGAACACTTCCTAAGGAGCCATACATGTGTCATTTTCTTACTCTTCTGTAGGAAAATTGACTTTATTCTAATTAACCTACAATTTTTTAGTTTTTTAGTTACTTAAGACATTTTGGGACACATGGGGAATTACATCAGCTATTGACACTTGAAATTTTCCAAATAAACATGTACAAAGCATTAAATGCACCATTTTTTACCCTTAAAATGACTCAAAATAATAAATGGGCCTAGAAACTAATTGACCAAATCTAGCACAACATAAATTAATATTAAATGACCTATGAACACCACATTAAAATACATTAAACCCCATCATAGGCCTAAAATTCAAGTTTTTTACTAGGGGTGTCCTAATTTAATCTAAATTCAAATTTGGTCAACAGAAATCATATAGCTCCTTAAATTATTAAAATGCTTCCCACGGAGTATTTCACCTATGAATATGACAAAACACATCTCCATCCACTAAAGCCCCCATCAAGACTAATGCCTTTTGGTTTTTTTGATTTTATGTCTAAATATCCTTTGCATTCCCTTTTGGTTTAACAAGTTATTTCTCCCCATCACAAATATCAAAACATAGATCATTTAAGATGAGTGTGTTATTCACTTGATGAGACTATCCTAACCAGTTATATTTGTCGGTTAATGTTGTGTCAATAATAGATTTGATAAAATGTATGGTTTTTGTTTGAGTTTTTGGAGTTTTTAGTTTTTGTAGGTTTTGAGTTTTTAGTTTATCCCAATTGGTTCCTTATCACTCAAAAATGATCTCATTTTATATATACCAAAATTACTTGTGAAAATATTTTGCCTTATCATTATCACTAGGTTAAATAGAAAACCTCATACATCAATATACTCAGTTTTTCTTGATTTCTTGATTTAAGTCTTTCAATAGTAATGAATAGGTAAAAAAATAGATCTCCTTATTTCTTCTTGAATTGCATAATTTAATTGGTTTTGCCCAAATTCACTTAAAGTAGTTGGCTCAAGGAAATTTCAATGAAATTTTCTCTAAATTATAAATGCCTTCAAATTTAAATGTTTTCAAATTTTGAAAAAGGGACATTTAAAAAACTAAAATTAGATTTATAAATAAAATAGCTTAAATTTTTATACCTTTATCCTCCATATGTTTTATATGATTTTGTCTAAATATTGGAATATCAAGATGTATGGGCTCCTCTTTGATTACATACCCCTTAAAAGAATGAGGTCATACAATTGGAAATATAATACCATATACTAGGTCAATTTATAGCAGAGAATAATGTCAGAATTATACAATGAATTGGTAAAGATCTATGCCATATTATGCCATGTTGATTAGATTATCCTCACACCACATGCCTCTCAAATAAGACCCAACCAAAGTCTAAACACAATACTCAGATAAGAACGTAGTCCAATATAATTGAAACACATTCCAAGATTAGCCTTTGAAACACCACACCCAGATTTCTAGGAACTTCCATGCAAGTAGGCAAGTTATAGTAGGATTTGTCTGGGTTTCACTGAAGGAGCAATCGACGTTGATCAAAAGACTTCCATGCAACCACTACATAGGTCTGAACATGTTGTTGCCATGCTTCCTTTAACCAAAACACCTCCCCAAATAACTTACACATTGTTAATCTATCAAACAAAAAGTTATTGAAATAGAATTTGTTATATACATTTCATATGGCTATGAAGAAGGAGAAATAATAAAAATAAATTAAATATTCAAGATCTAATACTATGGATCCTTGGTTGGCAGTGGAGCAAGTTTATGAGCGGAGCCAAAGGTGTCTTTATTTGGGCTATAGATGCTTGGCTGGTAATAGAGCAATGTCTGAGCCTTCCTTGAGTTAAGACATGTTTCTTGATGAATATTCAAACATGTTGAAAGTCAGTGTTAATTATTAAAGCCATGAATCTAGAAGTTGTTCTCTAAACCCTTTGGCAATCAGTAAGTAGAATCAAAGTACACACATAGCATGACTAAGTTTTGATGTTTGATCTTAATTTTATATATGCAATATTTTTTTCTAACCATGAACTGATCTTAATGATGGTCCCTGATCAAAAAATTAATAAGTAACTTAATTATTAGTCTAAACCAGAACTCTGAATTCTAACATATTGTTATGTTTCCCTTAGAAGTCGTCATTTGTGTCAAATTGTGTAAAATGGGGGACCTTTGTGTCAAAGTGTGTAAATTTCCACCTTAAAATTAATAATTTGCTTTATCAGAATGTCATTAGCATGTTTGCAACTTTTTTTATTTGAAGCTCATCACACCATGATCTGGCTAACTTATTGATTCATGGTTCTAGTTTGACCCTATCTAAATATATTAGTTTTTATTCTTTGTGTTCAGTCAATTTACAGGTTTGATGAGGCCTTTCTTGAATGATCTATGTCTGAATTTTAAGATTTAATCCTAATTTGGTCCTTTACTAACCTTTAGTCTATATAAATTCAAGTTAAATATGTTCACTTACGGTGTCATTTATCAATTTACAAAGGCCATAGATAGGTTATATATATCCTATGGGGTGCCAAAAGTGCTTGAAGTAAGTATAGAAGTGTATGGTATTCATTTGGTTCCTCATTGTGCCTATTTAGACATTCTGGTCTGATAACAAAAAATTTAAATGGGTAGTTTATTAGAGTCATATTTCATACATGTGGATGTTTCAAGAGAAATGATCAAATGGGTTTAATCATCTTCATACCTAGATCATACGTATCAATTTTTATCTCACTAAGTAAATCACATAAAAAATTATGGAGATCTAAAGTTGCCTCCCAAAACTTTCTTGTCTATGTTTTTCATGTTCAAATAGAGCCGAGTATGCATTTTCATGAGGCCATATCTCTCATGTGCTATACCTTCAGATGAAATGGTCAAATGAGTTTGTTCACATCTGCAAAAGAAATATTTTCACTAAGTTTGATCTCATAAAATACAACGCATCAAACTTTATGGGCATGCAAAGTTAGTCTCTCAGCCACATTTCACAGTTTTTCCCATAACCAATTTTTTGGGGTGCAAACAAAGAGTACTGAGCATATTGAATAGGCCATATCTCTCATATGCTTTAACTTCAAGACAAATGGTTAAATGGGTTTGTTAATCCTCATTTAAAGAAAAAACATTTTAATTAGGTTTTATCTCATGCACCAAATCACATCAAAATTTATGGGCATGTAAAGTTTGTCTTCAAGGCATTTTTGACTGGTTTTCTAGGTCCAAATAAAACTAAGTAGGCATTTTCATGAGGCCATATTTCTCATGATTTTTAACATTAGATAAAATGGTCACATGGGTTTGTTCATATTTTCACAAGAAACATTTTAAATAATTTTTCACTTCTGCAACATAGCATGTCAAAAGTTATGGGCATGCAAAGTTGGCCTTTCACCCACATTTTGCAGTTTTTCTCATACTTAACCAATTTTTAAGAATGCAAACAGAGCCTAGTGAGCATATTGAACATGTCATATCTCTCACACACTTCAACTTCAAGACAAATAGTTAAATGGGTTTGTTAAACCTCATACAAATAACATTTTTGATAAGTTTTAGCTCATGAAACATAGTACATAAAAATTCATGGGTATGCATAGTTGGTCTCCAAGGTATTTTTGACTGATTTTCTGGGTCCAAATAGAACCGAATAGACATTTTAATGAGGCCATATATCGCATGTGTTATAACTTCAAATTAAATGGTCAAATGGGTTTATTCACATTTACACAAGGAATATTTTAACTAAGTTTAATATCATGACACCTAGCACTTAAAAAGTTATGGATATGCAAAATTGGCCTCTCGACCACATTTCATAGTTTTTGCCATAGCCAATTTTTTAGGATGCAAATAGAGCCTAGTGAGCATATTGAATAGGTCATATCTCTCATGTGTTTTAACTTTAGGATAAATGGTTAAATGTATTTTTTAAACCTCATACAAATAATATTTTTGGTAAATTTGAGATTATGCAACATAATGCATCAAAATTTATGGGCATGCAAAGTTGGTCTCTGAGGCATTTTTGACTGGTTTTTTGGGTCCAAATAGAGTCTAGTAGGCATTTTCATGAGGCCATATCTCTTATGTGCTATAACTTTGAATGCAATGATCAAATGGGTTTTTTCACATTTTCACAAAGAACAATTTTCCTAAGTTTGAGCTCATGCAACATAGCTCTTAAAATGTTATAGGCATGAAAATTCATTCTCTTGGCCATATTTCATAGTTGTTCTCATATTTTGCCAAATTTTTAAGGTGTAAACAGAGTCTAGTGAGCATATTTAATAGGCCATATCTCTCATGCACTTAAACTTCAAGATGAATGGTCAAATATATTTGTTAACCCTCATACAAAAAATATTTTTACTAAGTTTGAACTCATGCGACATAGCGCGTCAAAAGTTATGGGCATGCAACATTGGCCTCTCGGCCACATTTTGCTATTTTTTTCATACTTAGCCATTTTTTAGGGTGCAAACAAAGCCAAGTGAGTATATTCAACAAGCCATATCTCTCATGTACTACAACATCAATGTAAATGGTCAAATAGGTTTATCCATTTTCATACCAAGAACATTTTTACTAAATTTGGGCTCATGTGATGGAGCACATCAAAAGATATAAGTGTGAAAAGTTAGCTCACAAGTAGTTTTAGATTATTTTCCGGACAGGTACATGGATGCCATGCAAAATCATGAAAAAAAATCATTTTAACATTTTAGAGTTATATTTAGAAAGATCTTGGGACCAACAGATTTAATGGGTTTGTTACTTTTGGTATTAAATCTATTCTCTACAAATTTGGTGCCTTGGTGAGTTTTGCACTCCAAGATATAAAATTGTAAAGTTAACCAAAAAATAGAAGATGTTCACGTGGACATCAAATTTGAACCCAGACAAAAATCCATATGAGCTTAAATTTGATGGTCTATGGGACATCAAATTTTAGCCTAAGAACCAATCAATGGCTTTTAAATGGAGGGTCCCAGTAGATGAATAAAGGGGTTATTTAATGATTTCAATAGCCTTTTAAGAACTCATTTTTAAGGTAGAATATTTTTTGTAAATGTATATGCTAGTTTGTTAGCATGTTTGTCTGTAGGTCAGTCCACTTTAATAAAGCAATTATATTTTAGGACTTTCTAATAAGGACAATTGTCTTTATCTCTTATCAATTTGTATCTCATGACTGAATCGTATGTTTCCTTAGCATTCTATAAAAGGAAATATTTCTATTTTGTAAAGAGGGGGAGTTTTAGAGCCAAAATTACTTTTTAAACTTGGAGTAAGCAATACAAGTAAGAAATTCTACAAAGATTGTCCACTTTTTGTCTGTTTGTTTGTTATCATAGATTCTCTCTCATTTGTTTGTTTTGATTTCTAGATTTGAATGGTTCTTATGAATTCTTGGTATGCACCTTTAATTATAAAGTTGTTAACTTGTGCCAATGCTAGGTTGACTGAAAGTATTTAGTTTTATTTTGTTTCCTTTACTCTTATTGCATTTGGTCTAATATTATTTACTTGAAAAGGTAGAATCTTGGAAGTGAAACTGATTCTTATTTGCATTTTTTCCATATTCCTTAGAAGTTTTCCTGATGTGTGATGTGATTTGGGTTAAGTTGTCTCACTTCACATGTTGGTTTTAAGTGCATGCTTGGATAAAATTTGAACTTTGTCATAATGTTTAGAATGAAGATCAGTAATATTTCTTTCTTCCCTACCCTTATTTTTGTTTTTTTTGACCTGGATCATCTTAGTTTAGCTATTCATTATAAATATCTATTCTAAATTAATTATTAATTTAGTTCTTGATCATAATTTCTTGTTCTTTGCATATTTTTCATAAATATGTTGTTTGGCCATGGTAGATCCCAGCTGCCAACTAATATAAATATTGTGAAACAGTCACTTATTCTACCTCTATTCCACCAATAGATAACAATATTATCACAACCTTCAACTCATACACTAAATTCTCTAAATTCTAAAATGAGAAGTGTTTCTAAACACTTTGGGTACATATGATATATATTTAAGCATCAATAGGATTCTATTGAGTTGAGAAACACACTTGTGTTTTAAAGAGTGTCAAAAAAGGTTGGAGTACTAGGTTTTTGGCCTATAGATGCACCTACATGTGTACTTTTATTCAAAAGGGCCACCTACAATTGACTGTAGGTGTCTACAATCCCATGGTGCCAACCTAGACATGAAATCCTAATGGATAAAGACATATACAAGTTAAAAATTCTTCCAAAGACTTTCAAAGGGGTCTAAGGGTATGTGGTACTAATTTCAAGGTTGACGTTCACTTATAGGACCCTTTCTTAGTCAACTGTAGTTGACTATGGTATGATAGTAAGCTAGAACAAGTGATTTGGAGCATATGATGAAGACAAGTCTAGATGAATTATCAAAGGGAATTTTAAGGCTCCAATAAGATCTTAGAAATTGTGTTAAAACCTTGATCATGTAGTGGGCACCTATAGGGGTGACCTTCTAAGAAAGAAACATAGAAACACGGTCAGCACCTATGACCAGTCAAAGTGAAGAGGTATGTAATAGAAAATCTAGAAAAAATATTAGGTATAGGCATGTTTGAAAAAGACTCCAAGGTATGATTACCATCTCATGACACTCTTTCCATGTGCAAATAAAAAATATAAGGGCTCTAAAAATGTAATACTCAGTCACATGTCAAAACCCTGCACACAGTGAGGTTTTCCATGAGTCCTCCTTACATTTTCTTAGTTTTAGGGGGGCTATCCATGTGATCAAGAGATAAAATTTAACACAGAGAATCTACACCACTTGATATAACCCATTATTTATTCACTTGTGATGAGATATTAGGTTAAGTGTCTTTTGTTTTGCCTCAGATAGAGGGCACGCCCCAAAGATGCAAATTCTACATGTTGGTCATGAAAAGGAAAAGAAGATAGTTTGAAAGTTGATGCAACCTTGAAAGGGGATGTGAAAAGATATGATACACATCTAAAAACATGAAAAACCATCCATATATTCTTGAAACACAACATAGTGGTACAAACTCACATGGGAGCAAATAGACCTATTAGGTCTCAACTAGGCCTAAAGCCCAATTAGATTGTCAACTTCATTTCCAGCATCATATGAGAATTTAAAATAATTTGATCCATATTTTGGGAGATATAAGGTGTTTATTAGCTTTTAGAATGCAAGCGAGACCATTGGTAAGTCATTTATTGGCTCAGACCAATGCAATCTTATCCAGAATGAAGAATAAAGCTCGAGAGGCTAACTTGAGATGCTCACACCTATTAGGAGACTTTGAATGGGAATATACAGAGTTGGGGAATATTTAAGGAGGCCTTTAACATTTTTTTTGTGTAATTTTTCTACAAATCCAATGTCAGGCCTGTATGAACATCCTTAAAGGGAAAAATTACTCTAAACCCTCCAAAACCCTTGCTAAGGACCCAATTGGGAAGATGAAGTAAGAGAGACATCCAAATTGGTATGGAATGGCTTGGGATATGATTGGAAGTTGTAGATGACTCTCTAGGTTTCTTCCCCATCAACTTGATTTTCACCTTACTTGTACAAACAAGGAGGAAACTGACTTTATTTGATAGTTTTTGGTTTTTTACACGTTTAATGAAGAGTCAAAGGATGAAAGTCACTTTGGTAGATAGGTTGGGAATCGATTTAACCTCTCACATCCATTTATTTTAGAATTTCTCAAAAGTGCCTTTGCTAACACCTTCATCTCAGCTAGTCAAAACTGACATATTGAACAAGCTAGTGAGAGAGTGAAAACTTCAAGTGGAAGTCATTTTAAGGTCTGCCTAAGGAATATAAGTCCATGAGGGGTCCTAAAAGGTTTCATACACTCCTCTATATGGATCATATTATAAAATTGAAGACCAAATTTGGTGCCAAGTGTGCAAGGTGAGTGAAAGAGGAGTTGTTTAGACTATAAGTAGTGATAGCTCATCTCCAAAAGAATACTCATGATTAGGGATATAACTAATTCATGGAGCATGTCTAAAACCTCTACCTCTTAGTTTAATCATCACATTTTTCCCTAGTCAGTTGTGGGATGTTCCAAGAAGGCCAAATGATGAAGGCAATTTTTTGAGCAAGCAATTGAGGAGTTCTACACCACATTTTAGGAGTTTCATGTTTTTTGTGACATTTTTCCAAGTATAATTTGCATGGTATGTTTCATATTCCTCTCTCCTTCATATATATTTCCTTTTCTTAGCATGACACATATCCTAGTGACTCTTGGACTTCTTTATCTTCTCCTCTCTCTCAAATTATCTAAGTAGTAGCCATTTTGGCTCTTGTAAACTAATACCATGCCATCTATGATGAATCCATATTAGAATTTCATTGTATTTTTCCTTTTAATATTTAATACAATTTTTTTTTTAGTTCATAAACATTTGTTTAAGTGTGTAAATTGATGTATGGTGAAGTTAGTGATAACCCTTTATCCTTGATTTCCTTATCCTTTCATGTTTATGCAAGAGTTCCTATTCTAAAAGGTCATATAGAGTGTAGCTAGTGTGTTAGTCTCCTTTCAAGTGTATAATTGTCCTTAGATTGTGCAATACTCTATTTCACTTACCTTGTGTTCTCTCATGCATATCACCTCTATGTTGAATCACTTATGCTAGAACCTTTTAAGACTTTAAATCTAGTTTTACTAGTACAAAAATAATAATATATGATTTTAAAAAATACTAAAAACTTTATATAAATGACCAAACATGATCACGTGACTATTAGTAGTCTATTGTCAGTCATTTATAACGTGACCAAATTGATGACTAAATCATTTTTAATCATTTATTATTTATTTTGATTGATCACTTTGGTAGTATATTTAGTCATTGATTTAGTCATTGACTGCTATAATCTGGTCACTTATTTAGTCATTTTTTATTTATTGATATATTTAGTCATTGATTATTGTTAACTGGTCACTTATTTAGTCATTTTTATTCACTGACTTATATCCATTGGTAGTGTATTTAGTCATTAATTTTAATCATAATTTTGATTAATTTGGTAGTATATTTATTCATTTTTATTCACTGATTTCACTAGTCATCGTTGTGTCTTAATCACATTTGTTGCATTTTTTGGGGAAGCTTAGTTGTACCAACAGATAACTGATGTAATTGTAAATGCTCACTTATTGAAATAAGAATTTAGAAAACCTTCAAATGGATTATAAATGATGATTATAGACACCCATTACACTATTTTACTTGTTACATTATGCAGCCAAGGGTATCTTTTTGGCTTTTATTGGATGCATAAGTAGTATTAGTACAAATATTTTAAATATATCTATCTAAAAAATGTAGAGAGATGTCAAATTTTAGACTCCTATTTTAGATTTTTCACATACCATACTGATTAAGACTCCATTAACTTCTTCATTAATTTATAGCTGACAAAAGTATGAAACTTTTTAAGTTTTAATATTAAGTACAAGAAAGGTAATTCCAATTAGGCTATAGATTGCTAAGTCACCTCCAATTAAGTAATAAGAGTACCTTAATATTAGGCACAAGAAAAGTAGCTCCAATTATGCTGGAAACTAATTATGTCACCTCCAATTATAGCACTAATAATAGTCCTAGATTCATGTGGCCATGAGACTTTTAAATGGCCCAGTTGTATGGTAGTGATCCTTAATTTTATTCATAGACCACATAAAATGCATACGAATTATTCTACTCAATATGTAGATCATGACTATAATGAATCCATGAATATTTATCATGAATCAATATTTACAACATTAGGGAATATAGCTTAGTGTAATTTTAAACTCAAGATGAATTAATAAATGTTTGGGTATCAGATACAAGTGCCACCAAACATATGACATAATGATGAGACTTCAAAACATATGACATAAAACATAGAAAAACATAATCAATCATTCATTTGCACATAATGAAATAGCTATTAAGAAGGTAAAATACTAAAATTTTATTAAGAAAAGGTGTTCTTATAGTAGATACAAGACAAAAATATGTCTTTATTTTGAAAAATGTGTTAATACAAAGTGTGTTTCTCAGTGTTTTGATTGAGAAAAATGAGTTACAATGCCTTTTTTTACTTATACAACTCCAAAATAGATTAAAAAACACTAAGAATATCCCTGAACAACACATTCAAACTATTGCATAAAGTAGTGGGCCAAGCTGTCTAATAGTTAGTACATGATAAACATCAACTATCTCATTTTTTCAAATTTTTTAGTGGTCACAAGGTCCCTTCTTTCTCTTTCAGATGGATAACTCCATCTATTTTATCTTGATAATCAAGGGTTATGTTACTTGTGACCTTTAAAATGTTTACATTTGCATCTCCTACTCCTTTCAATTTGACTCCATATACAGTAGATACTAAGTGAATCTGCCCAATGCCCACAACAACACCATCAAATAGATCCAACACCTAGACTTTATCCACTTGTATTTTATCAATAAATGTCTAAAAAAACAAAAATAAATACACATTATATTGAGATATAAAACACACATTATATTTTTAAAATGGACTAGGGTAATAGTCACATACAGTGTTATAGAGAAAATTTAAACCGATTCTAGGTTCTTTGAGAAGAAAATGATGACCTGATGAAAGGGGATTCACAAGGTGTTGATGAAAATTTAGGATATGGTAGAGTTGAAGTGATTTAATGGGAGAATATTTTAACATGATAAAATGTGATTGAACTTGGCCATAGGAAACAAGGGCCTAAGCATAAGATAGATCCCAATAACAGGGAGGGTTTCCCTATGAGCGAAACCCCTAACCAAAGCCCTGAGATCCTCAACCTTTTGGGATATTTTGATCTAAAAGATGTGGGATAAAATTACTACCTAGAAATGAAAATGGATCTCATGGGTTGGGACACTGAAAATGATCAAAGTGGTTATCTCAGCCATGCCAATCTATATCATGTCTTGATTGGCACTTATGAAGGGGGTAGAGAACAAACTTGATCAACTCATGTAGAATTTTTTTTGGCAAGACACAAAGGAGAAGGACAAGATATCTCTTGTGGCTTAGGACAAGCTTTATAGATCCAAACAATAAGGTGGGGTTGGCTTGAGAAATTAATCAATTCAAAATAAAGTATTAGGAGCCAAACTAATTTGGAGGATCCATAAGGAACCCACAATAAATGGGCCCAAATTTTGAATAGGAAATATTTGGGCAATGTCTCTTTTGAAGGGATTTTGATAGTCATAAACACCCCAAAAGAATTAAGGATATGGAACTTCATGAATAATTTCAAATCAGTCATCATAGATTTAATATCATGTGATGTTCATGATGGTAACAAAGCTAAATTTTGGTTTGATTTTTGGGTAGGATATCCAAAATTGGATGACATTCTAGACATTTTGCATATCAAGGATTCCCTCTCTAGGGTTTGGGGGACCAAGGTTAAAGATTACATAATTCTTGATCCAGTAGAAGGAAGTGTAGGCTAGAAATGGAGGGATTCTTTAATATTCAATTTTAACACCTGGGAGGTGGATAGTCTCAACCATGAACTAAAGAAAAGAACATCGGTTTTTAGACAAGGAGAGGACTCTATTTTTTGGTGTGGTTCAAAGATTGGGATTTATTCAGTTAAGGCAAAATCTGTAAGTATAGTAAAGACACAAGGAGGTATGAGGAGCATCGTCCCTCTTCTATATTGCTGGAATAAGTTTAGAATTCTAAAAGTATGATTATTCACTTGGGAAACTTTGAAAAAAAGGATTCTAACTGCTCAAAGATTTAGGAAGATGGTTTTCCATGGTCCTTCTCAATGTCCTTTATGTAGAGCCCAAGAGGAGACAGTGGATAACATTCTTCTTGGTTGTCAATTCTCTTTTGAATGCTAGAGGTGGTTATGCACAGAGCTAGGATGGAAGAGTGCCCTTCCCAATGATATAATGAATCTATTTCAATATTGTCCCAATATCAAAAGACATTCTACTTATCACTTTTTATGGTTGATAAGTCCCACAATTCTAATATAGGAACTCTAGAAAGAACGGAACCGAAGATTGTTCCAAGATAAGGAAATAAGTCTCAAATCCCTCCAAAATTAGATTGAAGTAAGTATTGTGGAAATAGTTAACTAAAAATTAAACTCTATTAGGTTAAAAGAGGAAGTTTTTTCAGACTAGGATGCTAGTATGACGCTCCAATGGGGTGGTTTGAGAATTCCCCCCTGTTCTATCTCAGAGGGTCTGAATAGAAAACAATAACGTCAACAAGTAATTTGGAGAGAGTCGCCAGTAAGATGTGTAAAGTTAAATTTTTATGGATTGGATAGATTCAATCTGGGGGCTTTCGAGGAAAGACGTATAATTAGGGATTAGCAAGCAAGAACTTTAGTCGCTTATACTAAACCACTTCTAAAAGGCACTAATAATGAAGCTGAGTTCAAGGGCTTATTGCATGTGTTGTTGCTCTATAAAATTATCAGAGTTAAGAAAGTGGAGAGGTGATTCAGATATTATCATAAATGCTATAAGAACAAGGAAGACTCTAAACTAGAAGCTAAATGCTCTTTTAAAAAAATCCCAAAACTTGAATAATACTTGAAAAATAATTATTACATGTAGTTTCATAACACTCACCTTGAGTTCATCATGACTAATTATATTATGAATATCATGTGCATGCTCATCGAGTTCATCATCATAATTATCATAATCAACATTGACATGAAGTTGTATAGTTTTGTAGAGGGCTCTATTGGCAGGGCCTTTTTCTTTTCATTCTGCTTTCATATAATTGCTCTACATGTGGTTTAATCATCATGCAAAAATTAATATAAGTCAAGTAAATAATAAAAAAGTTATAAATTTTTGTCTAAAAGAACATTTTAAGTATGAAGAATGACAAAACATTGGGATAGATTAACTTATAACTTAAAGAATGCAAAAGCTATAAATTTTTGTCCAAAACAAGAATGACAAAACATTGGGATAGATTAACTTACAACTTAAAGAATGAAAAATCTATAATTTTTTGTCCAAAATAACATTTTAATCATGAATAATAACAAAACATTTGGACATATAACTGAAAACTATTATATTACCTCAACTAATTCAACACAATTATGATGATTGTGCTACAAATTCTTGTCCAGTTCATCATGATCACTATCAATATCAATAGCTCTATTGACATCATGAAAGCCTTTTTGTTTTCCTGTTGCTTTTATAAAATTTCTCTTCATGTGGTTTAACCATCATGCCAAAAATTATATAAAGCATTCAATAGTCAAGTAAAGAATGCAAGTTATATTTTTTTCCAAAATAACATTTTTTGGATAACTCCAACAATAAATAAACTGGGTTGGATTTTCCTACTCTCATATTTTAATCATCTACATATTAAGAGGAATTTGTATACAAAATTTCCAAACAAGAAGAAATGATATCAATAGATCTTCTTACCTCATTTGAATCCATGGATTTATGCTCATTCCATTCAAAATTATAGGGTTAACGGAGGAAACCAACTATAAAACTTGTTGTGTGAGACCGAATATGCAACTCATTACCTATTGGTACCCTTAATTTGAGTTGACATTCTAGAAAGGCTCCTACTAGGTATTCAATAGATGGCATGAAATCTTTGTTGATGAACTAAATTTCCACTTCATCTCACTCTTAGATTTACTAGGTTGATCTAGTGTTGCCATATAATTGACAGAATATCTTCTAAACCTGCTTTTCTATTACTATTTTCCACCTAAAATACAATGTCAATTTCAAAATATAGTCATTTTAATACAAAAATGAAATAAATAACACAATGTAAATTGAACCAAAAATCCATACACTACTATGAATTTATCCATTTTGGCCTGCAACCTACCTCGGCCAAATGTATATCCAACCCTCACATTATCTCTTGCTCTCTTGCCTTTGTTACTCTTTCCCAAATATTCTTTAGAATGCATAGTTTCTTTCAATGCCTCCCACTATTTTGGAGATAGATTAGAGTCTAACCTCTATTTTCCCTCCATGATTATTTTTTTGCAACTGTATCTAAAATTATTCATCAAAATTCTCATCTTTTGCTTGTAATATTTTATATAGATTTGTCCACCAGTAGTCTCAAAATTATTTTCCATTTTTTGTATAGCATTTTCCACAGTGTGTGGATCTTTTTCTACAAAACTTGATTTTTAAATATCTAAATGGGCCCTACATCTTACACCCAACTCAGAGGCCCACTTTGTAGCATTTGGCCAAATAGACGTACCATCTCTCGATACCTCAACCAAGAATGTATTCTTGCCTTCTAATTTTATTAATTTTGAATTCCTATCTATAATTCTATACAAATATTGACTCAATATTTGTCTTTTGACAAAAGTAGACACATCTTCTATTAAACCACTACCAGTATTTTTGGCCAATCCACTAGTTCTATCAAAAGTTCTTGATGCAACAGGTGCACTCTGAGGCACAATAGATGCAAACAATTTCTCTTCATGACTTTTATTAACCATAAATTTGTGTTCCTTCACCACATCAAGTGTGTCATGAGTAGTTAGATCAGTACCAGTCTCCACAGGTTTTAATTCAAACACATCCTTTAATATTGAATAAATCATCTACAATTTTTCAATATTCTCTCTTAGAATTTGTGCTAAGAGATCATCACGACATTGCACATCACCATATGCTATATCAGGTTTCACATCACCATGTGTTATATCAAGTTGTACATCATCACAACTATTGTTTTCACCAACTCCATTTATTGAATCATAAATGCGTTGGCTTCTATGAAATGGTGGCATTGTATCTTTCCTTTTGGTTTTTCTCTACATTTTATTTGTATTCTTTTTATTACCTATAAAACAAATAACAATATCATATTATTTATTATATATATATATATATATCTTTCCTATAAAATTTTATTAAACATTATTAAACAAATAATATACCACTTAGTGATTTTACAACTTGCCTATTTATCAAACCAAGATATGATAAATTCATTATTCTTGGCCACTTTTTCTCTATGAAATCACTCATAATATATCAATAAAATTTCATACTTATGATCACAATCATCAACTAATTTTTGCCTTACAATCCTTTTCCTCATTTCTTGAATTCCAAATAAACAATAATGTATAAATCAACAACTTGAATCAATAAAACTTTATTGAGTTCATAAGTTGATAACTATTGACTTTCTAATCTGTTGATAACTAAAAATGGAAACTTAAAATATAATATAATTTATAGATTAAAAATAATTTGCAATCAAAAACCAAGAAGATGTTTACAATTACAGCTATCAGACTATCAATATGACTATCTCTTGTTTCAACTAGATATTGACAGTTATGAATCCTGATCACTCATATCTACATCTACTTGATTTTCTTTCTCATCCTCATCTATGACATGCAATACACTCTCTCTCCCAATCTCTTCATTTTTAGTCAAAATCTCTTCTTCAAACACTCCATCATTGTCTTCATCCACTTCTTTGAATGTTTCTTGTAAATTAACATATTGCCCATTAAGCATTATATCAACAACTTCCATGAATTTTCATTTGGAATGAGACTCTATTTGAATGAAATATGACCATATTGGGCTTCTTACATCATCAATTAGAAATTATTGGGTCATTTGAAGAGGGGAAACATATGGCTCATCCATTTTTGATAAAAATTATCCTGTATTTATGTGTACAAATCCATACTCATCAAATTGTATTATGGATGGTCAAATACACTTACATTTTAATAATATAGGATTATTTACACTAGAATCCCCTTGAATAATTTCTTGGATGAATCCAACATAAAAAAATTTCTCAGTTTCGTGAATAAATTCAGCACTAACAACACAATCATAATTTGTCTTTCCTTTGTCTTTTTCTTCCACTCTTAAATGACTACCATAGGCCCACATTCCAATAAAATGCATAGCCCATAAATGTGGAGATTTTTAAATCTCACTTTCCTCCATTGTTATATCTTGACCTTATTTTTCATCGCTGACTACATTAGCAATCCATTCTTCAAATTTTGTAAAAGAATCACCTCCAATCAAATCATGACGTATGCGCTTTTGAGGTCGATGTTGCATCCAACCTTGATTCTCTTATTCATATTTTATGCATAGAATATTAACATATAAATAGTAAGATTAATAATATAAATGTGTAAATGCAATTGAGTAAATAAATTATTGTGTAAATTATTTTTACCTATGCCACTTATCGAATGAACATATGTTTTGAAGAATATAGGCATGTATCTCACTCCTTTCTTGATGTGATAGCTTGAAGTGAAATTCATTGCCTTATAATACTTCACCTATAACTCTCTCATCTTCATCATTATCCCACACATGTTGATTGACATTTTTAAAATCCTTCATATATTCTATTCAAAATCCCATGGCCTCTTGCATTGAATATCCCTCAAACATGCTACCTTCCAGTTTTTCCCTAGTACGAACAATTTTTTTCAAAACCTTCATATATCATTCTATAGGATACATCCATCTCATTCTTACTAGGCCACAATGATCTAGTTCATATTCTAGATGTATCAAAAGATGCATAGAAATGTTAAAGATTGTTGATGGAAATTCCCATTCCAATAGACAAAGGACTTCAACAACCTCCTCCCTCAAACTATCAAAGTTCTAAGGATATAATACATGTAAACTCATTCTCTTTAATATTAGGCCCAACCTTATAATTTCCAATCTTGGTTTGCCAACTTGATATATTTACCATAATAGGTAAAATATTATTGATTATGACATGATAGTCATGGGTCTTGGGGCCTCTTAAGCCATTAATGTCAGTTTTAATTCTAATATTGTTACTTACATATCTAGTGGGAAAGTGAGTCTAAGTCATCAACTGTAAGAATTGTGCACATTGTTCTTTTATCCAAACATAAGGAGCACTAGGTTTTCTATATTTTTCATCATCACATTTTTCAACCCAAAAATTTCAATAAATCTTTAGATGTCGAAAGTCTTCATGTGATGAAATAGTATCAAAAGCACTAAAAAGAGTTTCTATAATAACATAGGCTATATTTTTATTAGTATGCATAAATTCAATAGTATGCCTAATGGCTATATCCTTAAAGTATGGCAACTTATATAAAATGCACAACTATTTTACACTACTTTCATTACATGGATCATATCTACTACCAGCAATCCTATCATTTTTGATAAATGACATTCTTTTTTGTCCATTCTCAACAATGTAATCACCTACTTTTAGCAATGGTGCTTCATGATTCTCTTCTTGACTATTGAAATGTGTTTTTTGTCAATGATATGGATGATTTATTCTAAGGTGAGCATGATGTCCACAATAAATACACTTATGCAAACTTATTACTTACCTCACAAAATCATTAAAGTTCCAAGCAGGACATCCATAATATCCATGAACACTGAGACCAGACAATGTACCATATGTAGGAAGATCATGAATCATAAATAATAAGGATGCTCTTAAAGTGAATTTGATTGAATGACCATACCTTAAAGATTAAATTGCTTCAATTACTTTCCACAATTCCATTATCTCATCATATAATGGCTCTAGATAGCATCAATTATATCTAAAGTCACACTTTTCTTTCCTAGCATAATCAATGATAGCATTGAGAAAAATGGTTTAGTTGCTAACCATGGAGGCAAGTTATAATTTATTAAAAACATTGGCCAAGTTGATCATTTAGTAATTTGATCTGAGAATGGGTTCACCCCATCTAGAGCCAAACCCAACCTTATATTATGAGGATCTTGATAAAAATTAGGCCATTTTTTTATCAAATTCCATCCACATCTTAGAATCAAGCACATGTCATTATTTTCCATTAGTGCTCTTATTTTGGGCATGCCATTGCATAAGTTCAACAATGTCTCTACACCTATACATTCAGAGTAATTGTGGGATTATCAGAAAGTGGTGAAGAACCTTTCTAGGAACCATAGCTTATTTCAACCCTTGTCTATACCTCACTTCATTACATTTCAAACATTTACTCTCACTTGTAAGATTATTTCAAAATAATACACAACCATTCACATATGCATGGATGTTTTCATACCCTAAGCCTAGCTTAGTGATTTGATTTTTACATTGAATTCATTTTGTTGGCAATATGGAGTTAAGTGGTAACAACGAACTTAATAATGCTAATAGCTAATCTACACTCTCATTTGTCCAACCAAACACCACTTGCAAGTTAAGAATTTGAAGGATTGTTGTCAAATGACTTAACTTGTAATTAGCATACACAAGATTTAAAGCATCCTCCATCAACTTGGCCCAATCATCATTTAGACCCTCATTCAACATTCTATCAACTTCAAACCCTTCATCTAACATTATTTCCTCTTCATATATGTTTGGTGCTACTTCATCTATGTTTGATGCTACTTCATGTATGTTTGTTGCCTCTTCATCTCTCACACTCTGCGATTCTACCATTTCTTAATAATTTTTGTAATCCCAAGGGCTTATACCACTATTCCCATATCTTATCATATGTTGATAAATCAGATTTCTTTTTCTCACCTTTCCACCAAGACGGTCATTACATGGACAAGGATATTTGTCCATGTCCCTCTCATCGGCTAGTCTCTCATCAAATGCATGGTATTGATCCATATTTAAACTTTGATGTTGATCCATCTGCAATGTTCTACACATAGAAATAAAAATATTTTGGGGCAAAATTTGGCAAACTAAAAGTTTAACATTTTTTGAAAATATCGAGAAAAAAATCAGATTTTAAAAAAAATATAAAAAATTATAGACTAAGAGACAAAAACTACTTTTTTAATTAAAAGGAGTTTCCATAGCAATAGATTTATAGAGAGCAAATAAAATAGAGAGTTTAACCAATGAATTATAATAAATATATTTTTGTATTTTATATTCAAATTGTTGATTACATTGCATTGCACATCTTTCAAACTCAAAGCATTACTTCACATTACATAACTAATAACTAAATGCTGATAGATGATAAAATTTTAATTAAAATATAGTTTTTACAAATTCAACCTAAGTAGTTATGCAATTACTTCACATTTCATAAATAATAATTAGGAGTAATTGCCAATTGCATTTGCTTGTCATGGCATTCCTTGAGACCACATTTCTTTGAGGCATTTTTTCAAATAGTTCACTGCCTTGTCTATGCTACCATATTTTTAATACATGTCTACCAAATCATTTTATCAAATAGTTCACTGCCTTGTTTATATGGCTAAAAGCCTAAAACAAGTGCTTCAAACAAGCTATGGATTCTTGAAAAAAATTATCAAAGCACGATAGTAAGCAATAGCATAGACAAGGTAGTGAACTAGTTGAAAAAATGCCTCAAAGAAATGTGGTCTCATGGTGATGAAATTACATGACAATCCATAACAATTCACTTCTCATGGCATTCCATCACCATGAGACCACATTTATTTGAGGCATTTTTTTCAAAATTCATAAAATTTATCTTAAGAGTCCATATTCCTTTTATAATTATTCCAAGAGTCATTCATAATCATCCCATATCATGTCCATGTGAAATACATTTATATTTTGATCATTGATGTGTTTTTTGTCTCTTACCATAGCCCCACAGTACATTTAAATGCTTTGGTGGGTGTGTGGGAACCAAAAGAAATGAAAAAATAGTTATTGTTTCTCCATAGCATGTAAGAACTTCACTCGTAATGTTGCAGTATATAGAGACTAGTTACCACGGCCTTATGGAATTCTCAAAAGTAATTGGTGGGATGGTAGTAAGAGTTTGAGTAGCATATAAAATTTCACCATGACCCTATGACAAATAAAATGTTGACCTACGATGATGCAGTAAGAGCAAAACGTAAGTTTCATCGTAACCCTGTGGTGAACAAGAAGATAAATGGTGGTATGGTGGTATGGTGGTAAGGGCTAAGCTAATAGATAAAACATACCGTAACCCTGTGACAATTTAGAGGTGGTCTTGTAGGCTAGTGGTAAGTAGTAAAAGTTATATAAAGTATGTCCCACACTCCCATGATAATTTTCTACACAATTCCCTTTTATTTTGATATGTTAAAAGATTGCTTATTTTAATTTTTTACAAATACATTTAATCTATTTTATAATCTCATCTATTATCCATGCACTTATCGATCCACTTGATATTGAATTGATTAATATTTTTATATCACCTTCTATTATTACCTTTCTCCATCCCTTCAACACTACTAAATACATCCCCTTTAGAAGTGCCATGTTGTGTCCACTAAATTATTTTCATCATTCTCAATATCCAATGAGCATACAAGATAAGGTTGACCATGGGGGTCCCTCAAGATTCCTCCACCACCTATTATTATTAGATTACCTTATTTGATACAATTCTATTTTTTGGATTTTTTAGTTGATACATGATCTTTTTTTTCCTTATAAAAAAATCACAATTTCATATTTAAAAATAGGAAATTGAATAATATCATATGCATCTAAAATCATACCATAGGGATGAAATACATAGATATAACCATCCAAAAAACCTAAACATAGAAAGAGTTGAAGTGTAAAGCACTCAAATAAAAATAAACCAATATAAAAAAATGTTTGTCAAGTAGACAAAAATGATGTTAAAGGTAAAGAAGTAGCCTTACCACATTAGTCTCATCTGACTAAGTGTTAGAATGAGAATCCACATTCATTCATAGAGTTAAGTTTTATTTGGTGTGTTTTTTTATAATCATTGGATTATTTTCTTTGTTTACATGAACAATATTTTATTGTGTATTTATTTAGACAATCCACCTATAATCTGATTGATCACAACAATCAAATGGTTGATGTGAAACCAAATTTTTAGCCTATTTAGCATCCCATATCATGTCCATGTGAAAGACATTTATATTTTGATCATTGATGTATTTTTTGTCTCTTAGTCCAGCCCTGTAGTACATTCAAATAGCTTTGGTGGGTTTGCAGGAACCAAAGGAAGTGAAAAGACAATTACCACTTCCTCGAAGCATGTAAACTTCACTTGTGATGTTGTAGTATATAGATACTGGTTATCACAGCCTCATGGAGGTCTCAATATTAATTGGCGGGTTGGTGGTAAGAGTTTGAGTAGCATATAATATTTCATCATGACCCCATGATAAATAAAATGTTGACCTGTAGTGATGTAGTAAAAGCAAATAGTAAAGGTTCACCTCAGCCCCGTGGTGGACAAGAAGATAAATGATGGTATGGTGGTACGGGCTAAGCCAATAGATAACACATACCATATATCCATGATAGTTCAGAGAAGGTCTTACGGGTTAGCGGTAAGTGGTAAAAGTTATATAAATTATGTCCCACGCTCTCGTGATAATATTCTACATAATTCCCTTTTATTTTGATATGTTGAAAAATTGCTTATTTTAATTTTCTACAAATACATTTAATCTATTTTATAATCTCATCTATTATACATGCACTTATTGATCCACTTGATATTGAATTGATTAATATTTCTATATCACCTTCTATTAATACCTTTTTTCATCCCTTCAACACTAATAAATACATACCCTTTAGAAGTGCCATGTTGTGTCCACCCAATTATTTTCATCATTCCCAATACCCATTGAGCATATAAGACAAGGTTGACCTTGGTGGTCCCTCAAGATTCCTCCACCACCTACTATTATTAGATTACCTTATTTGATACAATTCTATATTTTGGATTTTTTAGTTGATACATGATCATTTTTTTCCTTAGGAAAAATCATAATTTCATATTTAAAAATAGAAGATTGAATAATATCTATACATCTAAAAGCATACCATAGGGATGAAATACATGGATATAACCATCCAAAAAACCCAAACATAGAAAGAGTTGAAGTATAAGGCACTCAAAGAAAAACAAACCAATATAATAAAATGTGTGTCAAGTAGACAATAAAGATGTTAAAGGTAAAGAAGTAGCCTTACCACATTAGTCTCATCTAAGTGTTAGAGTGAGAATTCACATTCATTCATAGAGTTAAGTTTGATTTGGAGTGTTTTGTTATAATCATTGAATTATTTTCTTTGTGTACATGAACAATATTTTGTTGTGTATTTATTTAGACAATTTACTTATAATCTGATTGATTGCAATAATAAAATGGTTGTTGTGAAACTAAATTATTAGCCTATTTATTAGTTTTTCCTTAGTTTTTAACATGTCAAATCCAATACTTGTGGTGATACGATAAATAGTGAAGGGATGCCAAAAGATCCCATGGTCTCGTGATGGTCAGATCAAAGGTTGGCAATAATACAGTATGAGGTATAAGGGGTAACATGTATCCCACCATCTTGTGATTATGTGTATCAAGGCTTGTAAGGTGGAAGTAAGTGGTGAAAGATGTGGTATAACCATCTAGAAGCTCTTATGGTCCCATAATAGATCTAAATAGGTCTTGTGGTGATGTGAGAAAGTATTAAATGCTGAAATGACTATATCGCCACCTTATAGTGGTTAGCATTGATGCCTGTGATTGAAGTTCCTGCCTAGTCAATGGATTAGACCAAATCAATGGTCTATGTTTGAAAGACTTGAATGCTAAGATTCATCAATTTTGTGGCACAAACCAGAGTAATGGTGAAATGGTCGACTCCATAGTAGAATAAAATTTGGATTTTTTTGTATTTAGACATTCAATAAAATCTAGTGGTGATTGTAGATGATGAATTCAAGCTCTGTGTGTGTGCTTTGGCCATCTTCCAACCAGGTAATTCTACCTCATCACTCTCTTCATAAAAGTTGGTATTTAGTTTGTGCTTTGTTTTTAACTGGTTTGGTAGATCAAATGATTATCAAAACCCTAGTTTATAAAAGCATCAAACTATGACACCTAATAAATTTGAGTCTGTAAGTAAGAGCACTAAACCCCCTATTTCCAAGAAGTAGTCCCTTCAACAGTCACTATTGTAAATTTATCCAAATTCAGTTGACAAAGGGTATAAGAAACTATTCAAGGATGTATCAAAAGTGTGTCAGGATGCTAGAGTCCCTATCTCAGGATGGAACTTTTTTTGGTATTTTTGTCAAAAGAAATATGGACAGGGACCAATTACAAATCTATGGAATTTAAATTTTGTTAAGCTTATGGTGCCAAATGTATTCATTAATGTGGATTTGATTAGGATATTAGCACAACACTATCATCTAGCCACCAACTATCAATTTGCCAAATGGGTCACCATTAGTGGTTGTGGATAGAAATGCAATCATTTATTGCTTCATACTCAACAAGCAAGCCTTCATAAAATTTGACTTGAAGAAGAGTGAATAAGAATATAGCAGTCTGAGAAATACACATAGGAGTGATGAGTTGCCCATGTACATGAGGAAAGGGGACAACAATAAAAGGATTTCAATGCCAACCTCTGTAGTTGAGCCTTTTCCAATTGATGACTTTGTTGTGTATTTCAAAAGGACATATTTTGGTTTGTGTCAAGTGCTAGGAATTGATGCCTAAGATACAATTCCAGTTGGCATGATGATGATGGCCATAAGAATACAAAACCCAGAGGTTAATGTTGAGTATGATTTTGCATCATTTATTAAGAATAAATTGCATGATGGATTTTTACAAATAAGGGAAAACAAGACACCTATGGAGTTTAAATATTATTCTTTGTTGTGTGATTTATTTTTTTATCAGAATAGAAGGAATTGGCCCAACAAGATGGACTTGAGCATGATTGATCAAAATAGATATAGATTACCTACACATTGTTGGTGTTACAAATGGGACACTCATTGTCAAAACTATAACTATGTTGTGTTTCATGATGATTTTTCAGTCATAATAATGAATTCCCTTAGTAGCCTTTTTCCTAGATTGACCAAAGAGGTCAGAGAAATGTTGAGGCCTCTTGCTTATAGGCCAGAATAGGATCACAAACATAACTTTGCTAATTTTTATTTCTTGCCTGACCATACTATAATCAGAGTATATAGGTGTACTCAGCCACCCCATGTGTTGCCAAAATTTGTGCCAAACAGAATTGCTTTTCTTGAATTCATGTGGTAGATGCTCTAGATGGAGAAATATGTGATGAAAAAATAAAAGAAGGGCACGTTTCTTCCATATTCCATTATGTTTGGTGAATGGTACATTGGTGAAGATACCTTAGAGGAGTCACAAGCCTATTTGAAGGCTAAATATTCTTTGAATTTAGGGACAGAAAGGGTTTGTGATCTAGAGGGTCACATGAACTTTTTTAGACAAGTCATCTTTACCAAGATAGGGATATCCCATCAAATTAATTTTGATGAGGATGTGATAAAAAATTATGTCACGTTTCAAGAGGTATGTAATAGGAAAATAAAATGGGAAATTTTGAAGAAGATTGAGGATGACAAAATAAAATAAAACTCTAATTTTTTAGGATTTTTTGTTGAAGAGGACCCTTTGAAAAAAATAGATTTAATAATTGATAATTTTGAAAAAATATATGGCAAGTCTGAGAAGTAACCTTCAAAGGATACCAACTTCCCTTTCAAAAATCCAATAAGAGTTGTGATTCAAGAACCTGGTCCAGATGCAATGTCAGTGCAAGATCTAATTGTTCCTGATTCACCACCTACCAAAAGGCAAAAGACTGATGATGTTTCTCCACTAGTTCCATATGAACTGAGTGAAGGAGTTGGTGACTCTAAGGAGGTAGCCAATATTTTGAGGCATATGGGAGAGGAAGAGAAAGTTTATCAACCCCTTGTTGGTCAATAAATAGAAGCACGCAAACCAAAAGCAATAATGGATGAATAGGCACAAGGTGAGCTTGAACTATAAGAAGATAAAAGGGTTGTGGTTTTTATAAGGTTCATTGAGGATGATAATTTCATCAATACCATAGAATTCAAAGATTTTTAGATCAAAATGAAGATGAAATAATTTGAATAAAAGGTGGAAATAAATAAAATGGGTGCTGATGAATCTCAAAATGATCAAATTTTGACATAGAATTTCAAGGATTTAAAAATTGATGAAATAAATGTCAGCCCTGATAAGGCTAGATAAATGATTTTGAAGAGTAATGTGTTGATCATCCCTAGCCTTGAATTGAATAAAATGTTTTTTTTGGACCAAGTGAGAAATCAAGATGACCCCATGATGGTTTCTAAGTTTGATTATGAGAATGGTGTCAGTGGTTATGGGTTTAACCCAAAGATAGAGACTCTAGCAATATGGACCACATAGAAGAACACTAAAAAGACAAGATTACTTGATATAGTCTAGGAGTTGAGGGGAACAACTGCGGTGAAAACATTTCAAGATACATGAGTGGTTAATGTTTCCACCCTTACTGTGCACTCTGTAATGTTCACACAAGCTACTGTCAAGAAAATGAAGCAAAGATTGCTTGATTATGAAAAAACTGAAATCGAGATGAATTATGAAGTAAATAGGTTGTATTTGGAAACTGTCAAACTAAAGCAACAGTTTAAGTATGTTAATTTTCAAATACAAGCAATTGTGCCATACCAAGCCCTTGTGCCATAAATAACAAGTGATAATGCAATCACAGTTAATCAGTTGAATGCATTGAAGTTGAAGTTGGAAAAAGATATTGAAGATTTGAAAAATCAAAATGAGAAAACAAAGGATGAGGCCAAATTGAAAATCCTTGAGGTGTTTGAGAATATTTTAGAATATAGATTAAAATTGGTTGGTGGCAAGTTAGGAGATGTGCATGAATGTTATTCTTCCTTGTCTCAAGCCATTGATTAGTTGAAGGTCAATGTTTCTATTTTGGATCTACTATACAATAAATGGCAACCTGTACACCATACATTTCTAACCTTGTGCAAAGTTATACAAAGAGATCCAGGTGCTCTGGCTTCACTCAAGCTAATAGAGAAGATAGTGAAAATGATCTTGGATGAATTCTAGTATGTGAATGGTGAGACCCAAAAATGCAAGTAAAGATTGATTCTTTTGCCACCTTCAAACACTAGTTTATTCCTTCCATTTTGATAGAGGATAAAAAGATAAAAGGTTTTGATGCATGGAAAAGTGAATATGGTCAAACAGTTTCTCAAGTCATTAATTTCTTGAAAAAAGATCAAAACATAAATATTCTCAATTTCAATGTCATTTTGGATAGATTAATTTCTCTGAATGTTGGATATGCAAATTTCATCATTGATGTCAAAGTGTTATTGGAAAAAATATGGAAAGATCACCAAGCCAACCTACTCTAGATCTAATAATATAAGTGGCCTAATGACTTTATAGTGTACCAATGGGAGAATCAATATTTGACAACTAAAGAATAAGTAGGCCAAGTATGCAAAGGAGCAATGAGCATCAAAATGGCATCAACATGGTACCAAAAAATCTTAGGCATCCTTCTATTTTGTCTTTTTCTTATTTTTATTATTTCCAATATATATTCAAAATATATTTAGTGGTCTTTTTAAGACTTGCCAAAAATTATATGTTTTAATAGGTCATATTAAGGGGTGGGTATATGAAAAGTCATTTTTTAGAATGTGAAAGGTCTAAAGCTTTTATCTTCCTTCACCCCTATAAGAAGGAAACCAAGACCTTGGGAAAGCTCTTTGGGAATTTGATTTTGGAAAAAGACATTGCAAGGCCTGCTCTTCAAAGATATATCAATAAAATCAAACCACATTTCTCTAGTTCCATATATCTAGTTCTTAATTTCTTATTGAATAATCATGTTATACTTTATCTAGTTATCTCCATTCTTGTTTCTCCTTGTTATTTGAATTAAGATATCAAGTATATGTTTAGTTCTTCAAAACAAATTTGTTGTTTTTGGGTGGTTTATCTAATTGGGTTTCCTCAAGTAGGGATTAAATTTCATTGAATAGATCACTGTAACTTGGAGGATTTAATTTGGATAATTAAGAAGAGCCAGGTAATAATAATCTTGCATGTCTATGCCAGTCATAGATAATCCCATGCCAAGTAATTCAAGTTGTGGCTAGATAGAAATCATAAATGTTTATGTGAACAAACTCCATTAACCAATTGTTGAGAAAGGCACTAATCAATTATTTTCCAAAATCAATTCCTTGTATCATATTCAATAAATTTATATTGTGTGGGAGTAGGAGTAATAGTAGAATAGAAAATTAAAAAAAATCTAATTCAAATCATATGTCAGCTTAGATTAGGGTGAATTGGATGATTCAATTGACAAAATTACATAAGTCCCTTAATCTGATATGAAGTCACCAAAAAAATTGAGTAATTAATCATTGGTGAATATAAGGTAACACCCACCTGGGTAAAGCAGATCCTAAGGTGTAGAGAATCTTAACCACTTGGGTTAATTTTGTTAGTTGGCCAAATTGGTTTCATAACCTAATCATAAATCTTGACATCCTTTTAAGGTTTTACATACTGCAAATTTGAGAACCAACAGAAGGCTTTGGAAATTTGAAGAAAGGCAACTCACATAAATCCATGTGATGCCCACGAATTTATCAAGATGGGTGAGTTATTAATATCGTCAGACCCTAGTGCATCCTTAGATTCTCTTAAGATAGCAAAGTCTCTTCTGAAGAAGAGTAGAGAAGTACACATTGAATTTTTAAACAACATTAGGGTTCTTCATGTTGAGCATGACAAACTAGAATTAGCTCAACAAACTTTTATGGAGGCATTAGGAAATGGAATTTGGGTTGAATTCATAAATAAAATCCCCAATGCCAATTCTATAGTTTTTTCTATGCACTTTAAGGATATGGAATGCTTCCAACGACTAGAAGAAGGTGGTGTTTTACTTGAGTGACAAGTTCAATTCCCATATGCTCCAAAATAAATAGAGGAACTAATGAAAATAAGTACCATAAACCCTAAACTACCTATATGGTTATGGTACTCAGTTGCCTATGTAACTACTATAAGTTGCCAACTAGAAAGCTTTAGATTTTGTGTTTAATGTAATGAGGGTTTTGAATTACCTCTAAATTCACTACATAGGGTGTCCTAAAATCTGAATTCACTGTAGAGGGCCTCATCGACTTCAAATTCTTTGTAGAAAATTCCAAATTCTTTTCTCACCTTTTCATAAGTCTTCAAGTCCAAACAAGCTTTATCACCCATGCAAGTAGCTGCTATAACCCAAAACACCTTGGTTCTAGGCTAATTACCAACTAATGAAATGATAAATTATTCAATGAATAATGAATCAATCACATTCAATACACTCCCACCAGAAATATTTTTTAAATTTTTTCTAATTTGTATTAGCGTAACTATTTAGTTATTTTTATTTGTATGACTAAATAATTTTTTAGCTGATGACCAAATTAGTCATTTATTTACTTACTCATTTATAGCTAAATTGCAAAAAAATAGTAGAATTTAGACATTTTTAGTTGTTGTGACTAAAATTTTTAGTCATGTAGTCATTTATTTGCCAAATTCTACTAGTGTTTGTAGGTCTTGTTTCTTAGTGAAAGAAGTATGATGGTCCTGTGGAAATAATCTTTGTGTATCACCCCCTTAGAGAAGTTTATTTTAATGTAAACTTTTATCCCTTTTCACACAAACAATTAGTTAAGTGATAAGCACTTCAAGGTATATTCAGGGACTATCCCTTAAACCTAGAAGTCTACTTCTACTATAGGTAAACCCACATACCTAGAAGTATTCCCATGTTTCCCAAATCTGGAGGAGGATTGAACACCCTCCTCTAGGGTGCAATATTTGGTGACAACATGTATATAAGCATGATTTTTATCCATTGATAAATTATTATTTTTTATTTTTTTAATTTTATATCATTTTTTGCTTTTTATAAATTTTTAACAAGGAGTAAAAAAATAAGGCCAAGTGGTGCACATAAGAAGAAGTAAGTGAAATCTCAAAAAAAAATAGAAGCTAATAAGAATAATCAACAAAATAATGTAAATTGGTAACCCAAGGGGTGAAATCAAATAAGAATAAGAAAGGGAAGATTCAAAACAACTTACCACTTCCTTCTGAACTAAATATATGTTAGGATGGATGGTCTCATTATAAAAAAAAATATTCATTAGGAAATTTTTTCACAAGTGTTTGGAATGAGATTAACAATCAAAGGGAAAGGTCCAATCCAACATATAAATCAAGAGAAAAAAAGGTTTTAAGAATGTCAAGGTAATAATAAAAGAAATGTGTCAAAGATGTCAATTTCATAAAAAAATAGAAGGCATGCAATAAAAATCAAGAGAGGAAACCACATCAAAGCTACAACATACAAATGAAAATAAACTATGTATAATATGAAAACATGGTAAAATTATGATATATCAATGAAGCACAAGATATAGGCCAATATGCCTAACTAATGGCATGATCTATAATTTAATAATATGTAATAGCTTAGTCACATGTTTTGCTCATAGTATTATAAAAATGATCACGAGTTATATAATAAGTGCAATCATCATCCTAAGGAGAGATATGTGGAGAGTGAGTTGGGAGAACTATTGGAACCTCTATAGGAGCATGCATAAGAACATATCATGATAGAACATATGCTCATAAATGGTCCATAGTAAGAGGTTACAAATCAATATTGGAATGCAGATGGGTATGAATTGTAGGAATCAAAGATGTAACTATAGGAAATGGAGTTCAAGGAGATTGTAAATGACATCATGTCAGTGTTGTATGCATAGACTTAGGATAAATAATAATTTTTAGATGTGATTTCATAGAATCACATCTAATAAAAAGAAGAATTAATGAATGTGGTTTCATAGAATCACATCTAATAATAATTTTTAGATGTGATTTCATAGAAAATATCAAATGAGTTTGAATGATTCACCCCTCACAAAATGCACTAGATGATTTCATTTATGATCTTGGAGATATGATATGTAGCTCACAAGGTGTGTCACTAATATTATATACTTCATTATTATGCAAAAAAATTATAAAATGTTGTAATGTAAAAGGTATTACTCATATTTTACTAAGTCTTAGGTGTCCAACTAATAGATTATATGATCCTATATCCGAAATGACATAAAACCAAAAGAGAGGGTTTAAGGATGATTGTAACTGGAAGTGTAATACCACCAAGTGTTGCACAAGAGATATTATCTTAACTACAATGTCTCATATTTGTTACATAAATATCATTTAGTATAGCCTTGATTAGATATAAATGACATAATAATAATATTCTTGTAATAACTATTATCAATCAAAGTTCTATGTGCACTTAAATGGTTATGTGAAACAAATGCGTGAATATATAGAGGAACATTATTTGATTCATATTTAAGTATCTCATTGTCATAGATTATAATATAAGGTTATTTCTATGTATAAATTTAAACCATGCCATTTATGTTATCAATTTCATGCTCATGTGAAATAGTCTAATGTTGAATAGCTATCATATGCACAATGTCTTATTTTTTAGTATTAATAACTGGCCATGGATTGCTAGATAATTTAAAGTGTTGATTAGGATTTTCATCATATTAGTTTAATGTATAATTATGACCTTAAATATTAATAGTGTTTTTATCAATGAGATATTTAATATTATGTTTCAACTTGAAGCACTGATTTTCTTGAATGTCTAGAATCTTGATGATAGTCACAAAAAAAATTCAGCATTGTAACCTTTAATCAATGCTCTTGTTGTATATAATTGATAGGGAAACATTACATTTGAGTAAACAAATAAGCTTTTTGTGAGGTGGGTCTTGTAATTTCATAAACTGACAAGTGTTTCCTAGAAGTAGGAAAGATAATCCCATCATTGGTTTGTAAAACTATGTTGATGGTTTTGGTCTCATTCTTTTTTTGGAAATTAGGTGCATCATTAGTCTTAGTTTTAAACATGCTCTTTCCTTAATATTTGGAAGTAGTGGATGTAGAACAAAAATATGTATACTTTAAGATATTGACATCCATACATTTAATCTAAATGTTGTGTAAGGCATGACTAAGCTCACCAAATGATTCATATGTGTTAAACATTACTTTGTCCGTAAGTGGAGAAATAAAACTATTTGAGAAGATAATTTGAAGGTCACTATCAATAATTTAGTGTGACATTTTATAAGAATGGTTTTAAGTTTAAGCACATGGTGAGCTAGATGTTCATTAGGTCCTTGTTTAATTTGAGATTTTTTTTAAAAATGACATTTTGACTAATGTTTATAGAAAATGTGATAAAAAAATATTGGCCAAATCATTAGATCTATGCACATAACTCATAGGTAGGGTGTAAAACCAATCTAAGGCATATCATTTGAGACTTATAAGAAATAATTTGGCCATAAACAACTCATCATGAGGAAAACCAAAGCAAGATGCAAAATAGGCTCTAGTATGATATGATAGATCCCCATTACCACTTTATAATGGAAACTTAGGCACTTGAAATGAATGAGACAAGGCATGAACAAGAACATTTGAACTCAAAGGATTATGTAATGTATCATAATATGAAACCAAATGGATAATTTTATTAAATTTTTTAGATAATTATGCATTTTTTAATCATAATTCATCAAGTTTTGTTTGTACTACAAGATTAATAGATGCATGATTAGGTGTAAGGTTAGCATTGTTAAATGTGTATGTAGGAATCGATGCATTTTTATGATTAACATTAGTTGAAATGGAGGCATGATTGGTATTTTAAATATTTCCAAGACCAAGGGATGTAATATAAGAATATGATCATGAAAGCACATTGGTCGTTAGATTAGAAGTAGGAGAAATGATATAAGCCTTAAGTATAATAGGAATAAAAGAATTCATCTGAAGAGAGGTTTTAGGGCTTGGTGGCGGTAAAGAAGTATTAGTACCTCATCACCTAATCCTAAAGTAGAGCCTCCAAGAGGTGGAGTAGTATCATGCAATGGATCTATAAGGTTATGCTTGGGAAAAGCATCGTCATTCTTTTCTTTTTTTTTGCAGATTTCAACTTGTAAATAAATTTTCTAAACATTTAGGATGCTTGTTGATTTTATATTTAAAATTAGAAATGGTAGCAACTCTAAATTGATCAACATCATCAAAAAAATGTGTATCATCAAAAATCTCTTTGTCACTATCATCATTGAAAGGAGGAACTTAAGGTACTCATTAGCAACATGTCATTGAGACCAACATTAAACATAGAAGAAGGAATGCAACTAGAAGGCATCTTAGTAATGGTCAATATTTTGAAAACATGAGTGGTATATAAAGGCAGTTGTGTCAAATCAAAAGTAATACCACTCAATCTAGCTCTATATCTAGTAGGATGTGTAGGTTTAAGCTTATTAGGCATAAGATATTACTATGAATGACATGAATAACCTTAAGAAAGTGAAGCTAATGTAGTAAGCACAATAAAATGGAAATGTAAAAATAAGATTTGAAAATGGAGAGGATCATACCCTAACAAAACCTTGAAATATATATGCACTCAAGGAACAAAGTTGTCAGTACCAAATTCTAAAAAAAATGGAGGTGATCTAAAGAGAGAGAGAGAGAGAGAGAGGTGAGTAGCAAGCTAGGATTTGATCAAAATATGTGAAATTAAGATGCAGATATAAAAGATCTTAAAATAGTCCTGAAATGTTAATGGGAAGAATAAAAAGATATAGACATTCTAAATAACAAAAGGTTCGTAAAACTGTTTTACCAAAATGTGACACTATGGTATAATGACACTAAGCAAATGGTAAAATTAAGTACACAAGGTAGATAAAGACTACATCAATCTAAAATAATAAATCAAATATACTCTAGTGGTTGAAAATAGTAAATAACTTTAATTAAAATCGATTTGACAAGCAATGAATAATATGAAAAGAAAAAGAGATGAAAAGTCACACCTTGACAAAATTATAGAAGTAAGATAGTGTGATGTAAGGAATGAATGAGCTATGTGTAAAATCTTGACTACATATTGTACATGAACAAATTTTACAGTTTTTATCTAATTGACGAATTTACACATAGCATATTTAGTGTTGTGTCTTTATGACCAAGAAATCTATTGATGGGCAATGAATGTGTATTATGCACCTTTCTAGGTTTTAGATCTTTCTGTATAAGTTTACCTTTTGGTGTCATATAGTTTTGTATTTATGCTTCTATGAATTGGTGGGAAGAATGATTAAAATGATGTCTTCTTCCTCTCTTGACCTAATTCACCAAAACATGCATGCAAAGGAGAAGGGATAAAATTAGTTGGGTTGGGAATCTTCAAGGGAGTTTTAACTATGTATTTTGTATGATAGAATCGGACCTCACATAGTTCTTGTAGAATGTAAATGGAATGTCAAATAAGGATTTTAGCATCTTTTTTCAAAGAAGTGATGATGCGACCAGATGAACATTTTTTAAACCCACTTTGGTACAAGTGGATGATGTCATAATAAATCTAAGCAATAATGGCTAAGGGTGAGTTGATGCACATGCTCCTTATCAAGTGTGAAAAAGGACTTTGATTAATAGAAGACTCTAAAAGGTCTGAAGGCTCACCATTTTGTTATTACTTTTTAAATGAATATGAATAATTTTTATATGTAGGACTCCTTATAACAAGACATATGTAATCACTGACCATATAAAAGAGTAAGATAAAAATCAAAGCCTACAATAAATTAGGCCAAGCCAGAAGGACCCACAAAAACAAAGTTGTAGATCCAATGTACTACTAAATCAACAGGGGTAGATTCAATGGTAGACCTATGCTGATAAGTCTATCATAGGCGAGACAGATGCCCAAAAGGGTTCAAGCAAGTCAAAATATAGTCAACAAAGTCTTAAATGTTGAAAATGAATGAATGTTGAGGATATCTAGAAGGTGAGAGAGAGAGAGAGAGAGAGAGAGAGAGAGAGAGAGAGAGAGAGAGAGAGAGAGATGTGGGGTAGGAAGTGTCATAAAATAACCAAATATAAAAAGGTGGACCAAGTGTGAAAAATTATTAACATGTCTTATGGAAATGGAAAGGGGACTTGTACCAAATTTAGGTGTCTACAAAAACAACAAATCATACCTTATTAATTTTAAAAAATATGGAGTAATAAATATGAAATGAGGGTTTTAAATATATCTTTAATATCAAGAGATATGGAGATAGTTGTCAAAGTACAACAGTAGAAATCAAGGTTTGTGGCAAGAAAATGAGAACCTTGAAAACTTGTGGTAAATGGAGGACCTTGTCTAAATCATAAAGTTCACATTTTGGGTGTCAAAACCATAACGAGTATGATTCTAATAAGTATCATAGAGGTGCAAACTTTTTTGACAATTGTATTTCCCAGATCTAGGGTATTCCGAAGCTTTGCATCGATCATTGGTAAAATGCAATTGTTCTACTTGTTAAATTCAAAAATGGTGAGAAAAATGATGTGTTTTAGGGTCTATAGTATACTAGGGAATAGTGAGTTTCCTTGATATTTGTCAAGACCGCAACAAGGTACAATATCAAAAAACAATCCAATGGTTACAATAATTCAACAACCAAAGAAACTAGTACATTACAACGTGTTGCTAATATGAATCTCAATGAACAAAAACTATAATGAATATTCTCTAAATAATTGTACACGCTTAATAAATTTGAGTGAACAATAAATGTTTTTCTTTTTCCAAATTATTTTTAATTTGATAAATAATAAATACCTACATACATTAAAATGTTTGCATATTTACAAACATCATAAATTCAAATTCAAACTTTATTTATACATACAGTGACATCATAATATTTACAAAATGAAAAATAAAAAATATAAATACATCTACATAAACCAAAAGAAATCACAATCATACAGTACAGTTCTGGAATAACCAAAACTGTATAATACAGGCTGGGAAACCCAAAACCGTACAATGTGATTTTGGCAGGAGACATAAAAATAGGATGAGAGTGGAGAGAGAAAGAGAGTTGGGGAAGGTTGGACCCCATGAGGTCAGCACTTGCGTTAATAGCACCTCATGTCATGTAAAGTATGGAGCTATTTACTTTTCATTACACCTTACCGACGTTCATTATTTATTTATTTTCTTTTTACAGCTGTAAGTACATATCCGTGTGTATCCCACCGTCACAGACATATTTCCATATTTTCATCAACCATTTACATCCACAGATTTCTTACAATTCACCAAATACTCGTCTTCTCTTAAATTTTTTTAATATATTTCAAGGCCAAGAAACAGAAAGAGACACGGAGTGGATACACCCACCTGCGTCTGCTGTCATTGTCTGGAACAGTTGGAAATCTTTAAGACCCATCAACGATAAAGGATTCGCACATTTCTGTTATTAAATCTAAAGTTGAAAAATCCCAATTCAGCAGTCAGTTTGATCGGGTAGCACTGCACAGGTCAAGATTTGTTCACCTACTCGCCAATTATTTGTCAACCATTTTTTAATTGTTTCCGTGTACCAAAGCGACCTGTCCATTATTTCTCCGTAATTGAAGTTGTTCGACAAGAAATTGTTTCTGGAAGTCATGTGTTGTGCATTGACAGTGACATAAAGATAATGGTTATGGGAGTGATCCAGGTTCAAATTCCACTATCTACAACTGGAGACATAAAATTGATTGACTAGTAACGTAGAGGTTCCGTGTGGACCTCCCAATCCTACTAATAATAATGGTTTGGTTGATTCAGTGGAAATGGATTGTATCACGCTACCTTAATTAAAAAACTAATTCGTTAGAGTCGAGTCAAGCCAAAACCTGCGTACACTTATAACTAGCAAGAGCCTCACTCATTTCGGTGCAACACGGTAAGCAGCCATGGCTGACAGCCGAAGGGTTAATGCAATGGTGTTGTTCGGAGTTGTAATTTGGATGAGCTTGTATACTACAAGCGTCCATGCAACATACTGGCATTTTCCTCCTCTCCCTCCGCTTCATGGATTTCCTCCACTGCCACCTCTTCATGGATTTCCTCCTCTTCCGCCCTTCCATGGCGTTCCTAAGTTTCCTCCGCCTGTTCCCATTGAGAAGCCGCCACCGCCAGTTTATGAACATAAATACCCTCCTCCTCCTGTTGTTCACAAATCTCCGCCTCCGAAGGTTTATCCTCCGCCCATTTACGAACATAAATCCCCTCCACCTCCTGTTTACGAATACAAGTCTCCGCCTCCCCCTGTTTACGAATACAAGTCTCCACCACCTCCGCTTCATGGATTTCCTCCACTGCCACCTCTTCATGGATTTCCTCCACTGCCGCCTCTTCATGGATTTCCTCCTCTTCCGCCTCTTCACGGATTTCCTCCTCTTCCACCCTTCCATGGTGTTCCTAAATTTCCTCCGCATGTTCCCATTGAGAAGCCACCACCGCCAGTTTATGAACATAAATACCCCCCTCCACTTGTTGTCCACAAATCTCCCCCTCCGAAAGTTTATCCTCCACCTATTTATGAGCATAAATCTCCTCCACCACCTGTTTACGAATACAAGTCTCCACCTCCCCCTGTTTACAAATACAAGTCTCCGCCTCCGCCACTGCACATTGTAAAGCCTCCTTATTATTATAAGTCTCCACCTCCGCCAGTCCACGTTGTGAAGCCCGGCTCTCCCTATCACTACAAGTCGCCACCTCCTCCTTATCACCACCACCATCATCACCACCACCATCACCACCTTCCGCCACCACCACACCATGTGGTAAAGCCCGGTTCGCCTTATGTGTACAAGTCACCGCCACCACCGGTTTATGAACACAAAACACCTCCGCCTTTCCACTATTTTTACAAGTCGCCACCACCACCAATCTATGAGCACAAAACCCCTCCACCCGTCCACTATTATTACAAATCACCGCCGCCACCAATTTATGAGCACAAAACCCCTCCACCAATCCACTATTATTACAAATCCCCGCCACCACCGGTTTATGAGCACAAAACACCTCCACCCGTCCACTATTATTACAAATCACCGCCGCCACCAATTTATGAGCACAAAACCCCTCCACCAATCCACTATTATTACAAATCCCCGCCACCACCGGTTTATGAGCACAAAACACCTCCACCCGTCCACTATTATTACAAGTCACCACCGCCGCCTGTTTACGAGCACAAAATCCCTCCGCCCTTCCACCCCTCTTACACGCCTCCGCCAGTACATAAATTGTTGCCACCGCCATTTCTACACCCGCTGCCGCCTCCATTCCATCTCACGTTTCCGCCCTTCCCAAAGTTTCCCACACCTCCCCACCATGCCTGAGCATGGCACTACCAACTACACCATGCCTACTATTAATGTATGTTTTCTTCTGTATATTTTTTTCTTAGTTGTAAAGTATTCCTTTCAATTATGAGCTTAAACGATATGCCACCACATTATAAAAATTCGTCTGTGTTGCAGGTCAGAACTTGAAGGCTAGCCATATTTATAATTATATAAGAGGAAATGCGTTTCTTCAGCTGCTGGTTTCGAAGCAGCCTAATAAGACTACATATACCAATTCCTCTGCATAGATTAAATAAAAGTACTGTTATTATTGTGAGGGACATCAGGAGTTCCACTCTCCAGACCTCATCTGTCAGGGAGATTTGGTATTTTTTATTGATTTGCTAGGGAGATGTAATTTTAGAGAGGTGTGTGATTAGTGTAATGTGTGCTTGAATAATGGATGTTGTGCTCATTTGCCGTGGGCATTGAATTTAATATATTCTTGTTTTACAGTATTCAAATGGCTTTCAAATTTGGAATTTCAACTTTTATATGTGAAGGTGGTCTCATAGGGTTAATTGCAATATCTTGTAATTAATTTTTAAAATACTCATTCTTTTAAATGAAAATGATAATCTTTTGAAGCTATGAATTTTTAGTAGTGGCAGTATGTTATCAATAAGATAGAGAAAAAAAAAAAAATCTTAATGAATAATAAACCGCTCTCTTTCAAATTTACTTTTAAAAAAAAATCTTACTAAATAATCAAATCGCTCTCTTTCAAATTTGTTTCAAAGTTATGAGTGTTATCCATGTCAGTATTCATTGTGATGGGTATCTTTATGGCCTCTTATCGTAACCTTGAAAAACTTCTTAGAAATGGGCCATAGTTTTGAAACTGGTATTTTACCGTGTTGGTTGGGAATACTAAACTACTTTCCAAGAAAAGCTTTTGGTATGGGTTGCTTGATGTTTAGAGACAAGTTACTGCATTGTCTACTAAATGTATAACCTGAACTATCGAAGGCAATGAAGCTTGAAATATTCTTTTAAGGTATTATTACCACAAATCTCTGTGGAAAGGTTTAGTATTTCACACGACATTTCTTATCACTCAGAGTTTGAATTAAGATTGTGGGGACTTTTGTGGTTTGATATTTGGAAAGCATGCGAGTCTATCACACCTGGCTTTTGTGGAATGACAATGGATTTAGTGATGGAATTTCTATTAATCAACACTTCTGGTGGAGGTCCCATGTTATCAACTTTTATGATGTTATTTTTGCTGAAGTGGTCCATGGGTTTATGCCCTCAGATTATTCAAATGAAGCATTCAAACCATTCAAGTTTATTTTTTTATAGAGCCAAGTTCGTTATTGGATATATTGGCCAAAAGCTAAAACCAAAATCAACCTCGACAATAATGACTATGAATCCTTCAAGGAACTGAAGCTATAATTATATAAATTTTGCATTAAATCTATGTGAATTAACTCTAGCCATGGTGGAAAGGCCGAAGAATGGGTTTATTGGTGTTTTGAAGAATTGTGGTTTAGAAGTAAATACAAAATGCACAACTAAACAAAAAAAGGCACGAGGGAGATCTATAGAAATAGAGTAAACTATAATAGTTAGATCTACCTCAATTCCTAAAGATTGACTAAGAACATAAATGAAAAAAATAATGCAAAGAGAGAAAAATAAGACTAAAATGAACACACCTAGGAACTAAAATGGAATTATGGAACCTAAAATAAGTTTTGAGAGTGGGTTGAGGCATATGTGAGTCCCACCTGGTGGTCAAGTTGAGGCATGCTCAAAAATGCAAAATTGGGTTTGAACAAATCCTTTTTGTTTGAACATGGTTTAAACAATTCCTCTTTGTTTAAATCACTGTGTTTACCTTTTACAAGGTCTTTGAAAAAATGGATTTGTTCAAACCCCTACAAAAATATAAAAGCATACGCTGCTCATTTTATCATTTTCTTTCGCTAGTGATTATTTCACAGGATTTGCTCGATGCAGGTTACAATAATGGACTTTAGCAACATGGAGGAGTCATTTGAAAGCCATTATAAAAGGTTTGATCTAACTAAATTAGAACAAAGGGCGATGGTGACATGGAAGATGTGTTTGTATAGGTAAGTGTTTTTTTGGCACCCTCCCTTATGCTACTAAAAAACCAACTACAATTTTTTGCTTTAAAGACAACTTAATTACACCTATGCAAAATGAATGAACCCATTGCTTAACAACATGTTAGCTAAAATATTTATATGATTCACAAAAATAAACATACAAATTTATCCATCAAAATTAATCCCTATTGATTAATATGGATGATTCCCAAAATTAGTCTCGATTTAACAACCACCCGGTTATGATCATGGGCTTGTGGGTTATGGGTCCACATAAAAAAAAATCTCCAAGGTTTGGGCCATTGTTGTCTCATTAAATATTCTATACTTAAACTCAAGCTATGACTTCTAACATCAGTCAAACATACATGTCCTTATGATCCTTGTATGACCATCTCAATGCATCAAAGTATTAGACCACTTTACCACATGTGATAGAATAATTGAAGTCTCATTAGAGGTTAAAATGACCTTGATCACATAAGACGTCTTCCTCAAGATCACCCTCCAAAACATGTTCGTATAATGGATCGATCACTTCATCGAGGCATGGATACATGGGCGAATTTAATCATTTAAGTAATTAGGGCAATGCATAAAGCATAAGTTTTAATGCTAATGATTATCCAAGGCTTATAATAATTTCCCAACATAATCTGATTGATAACAAAGGTTGGCTGGAGAATTTGCTAAATATGCTTACTTTGATAGTTTGATGGGCAAGACAACTATGAACTTTAACCAAGTGCTCTAAGGTAAACATGGTTGACTGAGTCATGGCCTTGCTAGTTGGGTGACATAGTGTCACATTTCAATTATGTCAAATGCTATGTTGCATCATTTCACTTGATCACGACTCCGTTTGATCATTCAAATGCAAGCCTATCCATTATTTGTGAGCAAGCATCATGATGACACTTGGAAACATATAATTAACTTGCAACCTCATGGCTCTTGATATCTATGTAGTGTAAGCATACTACAAAGTGTGTGAGAAATGGAATGGTGACATGTGGCATGGCACGACTACCTCATAGTCTCATAGTGTCAATCCCCTTTATAACAAAATGGTGTCTTGAGACCAAGACAAGGTTCATTTGATGCCAAGTGACCAAGGAAAGAAAAAATGTTAATGTCAATGACATGTAACTGATCTAAAACACATGAAACCAAATGTTGGGGTTTTCATCTCTTAAATACAATAGATCCACACAAAATCCATGATCAATAGAAAGCTAAGGACACAACTAATAAAACCCATAAGTCATTTGATATAAGTTCCTCTCAATAATGAGCAGCTAAAGAATCTCTTTTTAATCCATCTATTACATGATGGAGATGTACAAAATTGAAAACAATCTAAACTTTGTCTATTAATCTACCCTCTATGATCAAGATAAATGGGTTATAAGGATTCAAATTATATCTGATTTCGCCATTCATTATTCAAGTAAATGATAGGGTTTAGGTTTAGGATTTAGGGTTTAAATCCGAAAGCCTTCCTTTAATTAATAATGAACAACACTTATATCTCTTTCCTCATTTAAAACATTTTAAATATTTTTATGATTATGCATGCCCTTAATATGAATCCCCTTTCATATTTCAAGTGTTCATAAGTCCAAATTAGTTATAGGGTTGTAGCACCTATATATCCAAAGATATATTTTCAATTAATTTTTGGGTTGTGCACATCCTTAAAGTAATAATCTTCTTTTAAATTTAATCCTCTTCTCAATCCTAATAAAAAGGTGTTTGATTATATTGCAACTAGTTACCTCAACGTTAAGTTTAACCATTACCCATATCCATAAAGAGATAGGAATAAGTAGTATTCCTTGCTCTATGATCTCAATTAGTTTATTTGTCAACCATAACAATGAAGTATCATATTCTTACTACCAAAATATTATTACATAATACCCAAATCCCATTAGGCATTCTCTTTAAGGTTATCTGATCACTCTCTTAGATCTAAGGCTATTTTCCAATTATTCAACATGAGAGAGATGTTGATGCACATAGAGATGCAATCTTTTATTGGTCTCGTCTTCTATTATTATTTAAATATGGATATCTATGTCACTTATAATGTATCTCAAAATCTAGATACACAAGTATATGACCATTATGCTTTCATGTAGTATTCAGTGACCAATTGTTTATATTTTTAGCTAGTTGAACATAGAACCCAAGTCATTCATCTAGATAGGTTACATTAATGAATCACTCTTGCAAGGGTGGATGGTCATTTATCCATAGCGAACTAGTATAAGATAGACTACCACCTTATTAATGTTAAAATCACCTAATGTTGTTCACGAGAGGGTAGAAAAATATGTTATATTAATTAATACAAGATACTTATCCCAATAGTTCATAATGCAAAATTATCCCTAAGTATGTAGTATAGTGAACTTCAACAAATGTGTTTATTCCCAAGGAATTAAAACATAGGGGTATAAATATTATTTTTTTATCATTATTAGAACAAGAGCATTCCTTATATTTAATCAAAATAATTAAATTAGGCTAATTAGTTTCCTCATAACTATCTATAACATTAATTGAATCAATATTCAGATTTCCTATCAGTAATCCATAGTTTCTAAGGAATTAAAATCATATATAAGTTAGAACATATGCACTTAATTACTAGAGTTTTTATAATGGTCGTCAAATTTCATCATGTTCATGCTTCAATTTCAATTATGAGATTATTTGGTTCCATGATCTACAAGCCACCCACATAGTGTTTGCATGTAATCTATAGGGTGAGACTAAGGAACCTATATCCTTCCTCTATCATATACAATTGTAACATTCCCCACTACATTAACTCAGTTTGGTTGAGCACCAAAGTGATAAAAATGCTCCAAATTTATTTCCATTATCTAAATAATATAATCATTGATCTGGTGAAGATCTAATACATTCAAAAATGTTGTCAAAGCTTTCCTTTAACTAAATATATCTGGCAAGACTTTATTTTCTCTGTAGAATTGAGTATGCATTACCTAATTTTACTCCATTTGGCTGAGCATCCATATGATGTAATGTCGTAAACCATTATGAGGCCTTTCAAGGGATTTTTATCCTCCATTAACAAATGTGCTCCTAGATAAAGTAACTCATTCTAATATAGCATTGTAACATGTTGTTCAAAGCTTTATGCCTTAGAATAATATGTGTTACTTCATTTAAACCTCCTTGTAAAAAATAATTGTCCCTCTCTAAGATTGTGTATCTTCTTTGAAGGGTTATCTTCTACATATATATTTCTCCCTTCGCTAGAGATTCATTTAGATCATTTACTACTTGATGTAATTTGAGATAATTAAATTATTTTTGACATTATAATTCATGTTATAGCTGCATTTTCCTCTATTCACATGTATCTTCAAGGTTAATTGTCATTTCTTTTAGTAGTCTCCATTACTTATGCAATTTTTCTACACTTAAATCTTCCTGTGGCCACTTTCTATCTTGTCTTCCTTTAATTTTTTTTTTGAGAAACTATTTTTCTTATGGCCATCTTGATCCTATTAACTTCTCTAGATTCCACCTTCCTTGTTCTACTTGCAACCCACTTGTACATTGTCAACCACTTTGGCTTGATTTTGGCCTCCTTTTAATTATTATTTGCTTCAATATTTGTTGTTGATGTCAATAGGATTCTTATAGAGATTATTTCACACTTGTATTTATATTTCACTTTGATAGTTGTGAAGCTCTTGGCTTCTCTTCTTATTTTTCCCCTCTCCATGTACTCATGGAAAACAATCCTCATAAACCATAATTTCTTCTTGTGTTTATGCCACATATCCATAATTTGATAAGTTCCAATCATCCAACATGCCATTTATTCAGTCGCACCCAAGGTGAAACTCATTTCCAATATGTTTCTAGGATCCATGCTTACTACAACTATCCTTTGTTGAATCTCTTGCTTGTGCCGCATTAACGTAGATGACATTCTGATGGAATAAATCTAAATCCAACCAACTAATATCATAGTTGTTATATTAATAATATATTAACTCATTCAAAAACACATGTTTCTTACACATGCACCAAACTCATCATGGTACCTTTATGGTATGAAAAGATAGAAATAAAAACACATTAACCAATTATTTATTCATTATAAAAATAATAAATATCTATTTTTTTGTGATCCAACATAATATCACAAAAGGATATGTATAGATAAAACATGATAAATATCATGAATAGATAGTATATAAATGGGTCCAACCTTGATTAATACTAAACCATATGCCTAAGCCAAGGTGAGGTTAGGTGGGGTGTTACATACTCCTCCCTTCAGGAAACTTTGTCCCAAATTTTTCTTGTAATAATAAGTATTCTCATAGTTTCATCCATCAAATATTAGTGATAAACAAATATGATAGAATCAATATGACTTCTCTTTCATGTGTTGATAATATTAAAATGAAATTGTAATATATAACTTTCACATGTGTTAGCATAATTTTATTTCACATAATTATAGATTTCACAAAATTCTATAAAACTTATTACCAATGGAATACCAACCATAAAATGCCCATTTTCATCACCCATCCATGAGATAGTGGTTAGGATCATTGGCACACCAAGTGATACATCGACATAACATTAGCATTATCATTAGCCATGTAGCTAGAATGTTTGAACATATGTAACATCATAAATCTAGATATAAAATAGAATGTTGTTATCAAATAAAATAGGCAAGCATAGTCTTATTCATATTGGGTAGCACATAATAAATCATTAATTAAAAATAACTAGAATTAACTCTTAATGGCATCTAGCTTTGATACATAACGACCTCTCTTGGAAAAACTAGATATATGAGTTTAATAATTATACTAAAACTGAGACTTATCCCCGTCTCTCAACATCATAGTATATATATCTTATATCCATTGAACCTAGGTAAACTCACCCATATCTTTCACACACAAAGATGTACATAAGGAGGATGTGTACACAGTCATCTAGGTAGGCATACCTACTTCTAGGAATAATATTTCACTTCTCCTTCACACATTAAAGTACTATAAAATAAGGAAAACAATACATCTCAAAAAGAGGAATCGTGAAAATATAATTGCACATAATATAATCAATTTATTCTCCTTCACACATAAAATATTTACACACTAAGGAAAATAATCAAGAAAACACCCATCATATATGGGAAATTATAATAGCTAAGCAATACTTCATCATTGCATCAAGTAAAATTCATAGATCAAACATACACTTGGGGTAATTTTAATAAATAGTGTGATCTAATATTTTTAGAGTGATTGGATTAGCCAATCACACCCAAGAACTACTCATTTACCCATAATTTCTAATGCATGATTTCATAATAGCTTAACTTCTCAATCATTGAGAGCAATAATTCATGGAATACACACCCATAAAATAATCATGCATAATCATTTGATTGCCCAATGACTCATAAAAAATAGAATACATAATCATAATAATGGTCATACATTCAAGATAAGCATAAACATGCTTAATCAATAGCATTTTCACCTATAATGAAATACCATAAGCATATTCACAATATCATACACATGGAGGAAACCATGTTCATTTGTAATCCAAAAATGAATACACATTCATAGCAACAAAAATGATTATAAATGATCATATCATTATCATGGTTAATGAAATCACACACAAACAATGTTATAGACCAAGAAATATAAAATTGTTTTCACATTAAGATGTTAACATTCTTCTATATAAGATGTTGTTATTCCAGCATGGAGTTACTCGTGTTCAATTAGTTCTAGCTATAGATGTGTCAAATTAAAAAAGGATATTCTTGTTCATTATTATAAAATCTTCATGCAAGTTGAGTCAAAATAACTTTTGCTTTAGTCACTTTATATTACAATGGAGATGCTCCATCAATCATCCCCAAAACATGGAAAAATGAATTATCTCAACTATTTCACAATTGAATGTTTTAACAAAGCATTTGATAATTGGTATCCACATAAATAAATCAAACCATGCATGAATGCATTGTGCATAACATAATATTAACCAACTATAATTTCATATGCAAAGTTGTAATTTATTTATAGTAGCATCAATAAGAATAGTCACACAAACTATCTTATGGTTTAATCTAAGATATTACTACATCTGAGGATATTATTCTTGACATAAAAATAAGGTCATCGCCCATATCCAAATGGGGAAGAATTACCATCAACCATGACTTTCTCTCATTCATATATCATATTATTAAACTAGTAAGCAATAATTGATCAAAATGATAAAGTACATATGGAATTAAAATCTAACCAATAAAATGAAATTAAGTCATCAAAGATAAATTTCAATAATTTGAAGTCAAAACAAAATAATCAAGGCTAGAAAACATCACAAAAATATCGAGTCCCCAAAACCCACATCAATTTGAGATTGAAGTGTTTTCAAGGTATGTAGCACATGCATAATAATGAATAGGCTTACATATAGTGGAGAAATTTAACCCTACAAGAGATAATATTGCCCAAAGACACTAGTCTAGGCCTTAACCACCTCTGCTATGCCCTAGTGGGGGCCTCTATGCTACGTAAATAATAATTTTTGGTGAACCCAAAAAAACTACCAAACACAAAGCTATAATATTCTTCTTCTTCAACCCTCCCAAAGAAAACACAAATGATGGAAAATAAAAAATAAGAAAAAGAATCACATAAAATTAAATAAAACAATCCAGCCACTATTTTCCAAGATGCAAAAGTCCACAAAAGATATTTCAAATAATCAAAATTAGATCTAAAAATTGTAAGACTAAATTTAATCCTTTAGTAAGGGAATAAAATAAGTTTTAGTCATAATGGAAAATCACATATTTTTCTATAGCTAAAATACTAAAAAAGATAAAGTTCAATCAAAATACTTGGACATCACCTCCTACACAACAATAGGCTACCAAGTTACTTTACTAAACTACTATGCTCTAAACTGAATCTATTTCTCTACCATGGATCTCCATGTTTTCCCTTTTTAGGGGAGTTGCAGCGATAAATTTTAAACTACCTTCAAACATGAGGGTATATCATTTATTACAAAGTTGTCAACATAATAATATTAATTTTCCTCGTTCCAAATTGGGAATATACATACCTAGAATGGATACAAAAATTGGTCCTGTATAATCCTTTCCTATAAAGTCTTCCAATTAACATTGGTTTCTTATGGTCACAGAGTGGAAAAATTTACCATACAACTAATTCACTCATTTATAGGGGCCTCTACTTACTTAGTCAAGAGTCAAATATATGATTAAAATTTAAAAATATTCATTTTAAACCTAACAATTGTTGCATTCTCCTACTACAAACTTTTATTATTACTATCACATAGAGACCAAATCCATAATTTATTCTCATGATGTTCACATTTTTATTATACATGTAAAACTTATTTAAAAGGTTCCCCAAAGGTCAACAAAGTTTAACCATGCTCTGATAACAATGTGTATCACTCTCCCTTGTGTTACTAAAAAACCAAATACATTTTTTTTTTTTAAC
>JARHVA010001156.1:3000000-3062500 GCA_037957365.1 Torreya grandis | reverse complement strand
AGATTAAATTTACTTTTATTTTTATTATATTAGTGAAATATTAAATCATATGACTCTTTTAGGGTTGTTGTGTGATTTTGTTAGACTCTAGGATTTGGAATTCTACCTCACACGTTGTGTTGTGATAAATGATCCCCTAATCAGGTCTAGTATATCCTCACATTGGTCATGTTATCACTTAAAAATTATATGCTCCCTAATCAAAAGTGTAGGTGTGCTCTATCCCATCTGATCTAGGATTTATTTATGGACATGATGCATCAATTATTACGTTAACAAGTAGTTATTATTATAAGGTGTACATTAAGAAGTAACACAATGTGTCCTAGGGTATTACATCTATGTCCAACAAATTCATTGACTATCTTTGTTGTTCACACCAAATCCTCATGTATGTATCCAATAGAATGTAAAAGTGTCATTGTGCTCTCACTCAAACCATTTTATATAATGACACTATAAATGGGTTAAAAATCCATATAAGATTATATAAATAAATAATTATAGTAGGAATAATCCTTGAAAATATCACTATCATCAAATATAATCATATATATTCATGTTATAGTGCCTATTAATGTATAAATAATATTATCTAATGGGTGACTATATTTAGTAGGAGGATAATTTACATTATATTTAAAATTCACTTGATTAGTATCCTAGGGTTTTGATTCTACTTGATGGTTTAGAAGAGGATAAAAAAATACTTTTAACTTTAAATTCCTATTAAGTTATGGTATTGAATTCTCCATGTGTTATAATTAATTTTATTTTTATCAATGAGATATTATATCTTATTCCTCTATAATTACTATAGTCATAATATGTTTTATTATCATATCCATTGGGTAATGTTTAACTCATATCAACCTAAAATGGGGGAGAAAGAGATATGAGGTTAGACTCTAGTAACTTAGAAAATAGGAAATTAGGAACTTGAAGTAATTGTTGGCAAATTTAGCTACCCTTGACTAAGGTTTATTCAAACTAGGTACCTAAGTAACCTAGCCTTATAAATGTCTTGTTGATATACATGCCTTGGTGACCTTGAATTTTATTTCCATGGTGTCTATTTAGTTGTTTCAAGGTATTAATAAGGTCTTGACAAGATTTTAATCTATGATACTTTGTCACTCCCCTTAACATGGTCATATATGAATACTTTAGCATTGTTAAAGGTTTAAAAATATTTAAGATATTTTCACAAAAGTTAGGGTTGATGTTCTACTATCTTACACTTGTTTAAGTCATTATTGTACCAAGTTTAATGTGCTTCAATTTTTGTGGATATACTCAAAGGAGGCCTTTAGTCCATTTATAATTGGTGAATATCATGCTATACCTCATTCTACCTATAAACCTAGTCAAGATGTCAGTTCCATCCATTTTTAACATATATTCACATTTCAAAACTTATTTCTTCATTAATTTAGCCTTAAAACATAAAATAATGTGATGAATGGTAGGAAAGGTGGACAAAATCTGTTATTTATATGTTACAATTCAATAAGAACACCTCTTGACATCTTATACATAGCTATAGTGGGGAAATTTTCCAAATGAACAAGTTTCATAGTGAAGAAGTGTCTATGAAGGGAGTATATAGTCCAAACATAGGTAAAATACATGATAAGGAGGTCTCATTGAAAAATTTTAATCTGAAAATTATCTTCAAGGCCTACCAAAACCTCCTCCATCCTCAAGCTCAAAACTATGCTAAGATAGAGTCTACAGGGCCAAAATAGAAATAAACCACTCAATTTCTCCATTGGGTGACATGAAAGAGAAGAAAGGTTAGTTTAATGACATTGGTTCATGGAGGACAAGATAAAATAAGAATAGTGATCCTATATGTTGGATGATACCCATATTCCCTTCAAATTTGTGGTAAATTTTTTGAGTTTAAGAGTGTGTATTCTATGAATAATCACTAAGACGCAAATTGCCCCTTAAACCCTAACAAACCCTAACACCTCAATTTTATCCCTTTGATAACAATTATAAGATATATGGATTAATAATTATGGTTATAAAAAAACTTTAAATAGATCTAAAAACCCATAAAACACTAAACACCAAGCAATTATTCATGGATTATACTTGCATTAGCAAGAAATCTCATGTTTTACTATCTTTTAGCATGATAAATAGGGTTTTTGGTGTTGTGAGGTGTTTTAAAGGATGAAAGTGATTAAAATAGGTATAAAACACTATAATAGACCTTATATTGACCATATCAAACTCCTCAGACCTCTTCAAAGCATCACCAAATTCCAAGTATCAAGAAGACAACTGAGCATGCATGTTCAGTTAGATTATATACACTATGTAGGTGCAAACATGAGGAGAAGGTCTTAGTTTTTATTTATAAATAAGTATAAGAGTATTTTGATGAATTTTAAGGACCCTAAGGGAGATTTTAAGAGTTATTATATAGGTGGTCATTGGAAGAAACCATCAAAAGTGGTATAGAACTACTAAATTTGCCTAAACTACCCACAAGCCCTAAGTATGGGCTAAATCAAGTCTTAAGGACATTAGGGTGTAAAATTCCATTAATAAATATATAAATACATTTTATAACATGATTTATGTCCTTAAATAATAATTTTTATAATAAATAGCATCATTATGACTTTATTTCTCTAAACATTCATCTTAAATGTACACCTACATGCCTGAAAGCTTAAGAAGGGCATCTTCCTCACATGTGAAGTTAGTTGAATAGGTACATGGATAATAATGGATTTATATGATGATTATAAATTTTATGACCTAAAATTTTATTGTATTTTTTAGTCCATTAGGGGGAAATTTTTTATGAATGATCCTTAAGAAGTTGAATAACTCAAAATGGCCAAGAAACCCTAAAAAGAGCCTGATTACTATAAATGATTTTCTAAGTGAATAAAATGGACATAATTTATCTTGTAAATCTATTAATAACATAAAAACACCTAATAATCACCTATTAGATCATAAATATTGGCATGTGTGTAAAAAAGGTATAAATAAATACCTTAAAAATAACAATTTAAGGCCTATTTTAATGGTGTTTGGATGTATTTAAGCTTCCTAACTAGTTGAAGAGGTTTTTCAAGATTTGGTTGAGGTATAGGTTTTTAAACAAGGAAACAAGCCAAATGAAGAATTCCCCTTACTTTCATAGAGGATACATTATTTATAGACCTTATTAAGGTCATCAAAAGTCATAAGAGTCTTAAAAACACCCATGTATACATCTAATATCACCCTTGGAGGACTCTCTAGGTCATAAAAAATCCCATGCCAATGACTGTAGGCAGATTTGAGAGATCCAATGTATAGGAAATTTTTTAGATTCATGGTGTTGAAAGATCACAAGGATGAACATAGTCCTCTATCAACTCTTTAAAGTTTGTCTCATGGTAATCTTACTATGCACCAAAGTTTTTTAGGTGGTGATGAAGAAGGTGGATTGATAAACATAAGTTCTACAGTCTTAAGAAGACTAAATAAAATCCTTATAAGTTTATTTCTATCAAGTGTTCTCATGAAGAACTTGTATTAGTTAAAAATATTATTGAGTAACACTAAAAGGACCTAATACACCTGCAACATCAATGTTGAGGATCCCCAAATGTGGACAAGGTGTTAAGAAGCCTAAAAACACTATATGAAAGTGTGGACTCATAACACTTCAACCAAAAAAGGAGGGTAGTTTCAAGATAAAGATGGTGTGTCATTGAAGACAATGAATAACTCCTATACCACCTCTCAAGAGAGAATCATCAAACAAGGCCAACTCATATAAGAGAGGAATCATATGACTATTTTCTTCACTCTCATTGATGTCTAATTGATTTCATGATTGGATAATAGTCATCATGAACTTCTCCACCTCCTCATCATGAGATTATCCATTTCCTCCTCTATATTCTCTCAATTATTTTATATGTACTCTTCCAAATGACATAAAAAGGATCATCTAGTTGGTTAAGGTGAATCCCTAAAAAATTGGATATTGATTATTTCTTTTAAAGTGAATACATTATTATTTATGCCTTCTCCATCTTGAATCTAATGTTCTTATGGTGAATTGTTGATGGATGATAATAATAGTGTTTAACTTCCTAATATTTTTCCTATTCATTCTTTCCTCTTTATGAGTAAGTCACATTTTTTTAGGTCATGTGGTGTGTTTCCAATAGTTTTTGAAAAGGTTAAGTGTGGAAAACCTTCTTTATTTTATTATTTTATACCTCTTGATTGATGTATTAGCTATAACATCCATATTTAAACACTCATGTTGGAAGGACTATTTGAAGTTGGGAAATAAGATTTCAGTCTTGCTTTAGTCCATAGTAACAATCATAAACAAGTATATAAGACATATAATTTTGTGCATCACCCTTTTATTCTATTAATTTAAACTCAATTTCTTCTTTTTCCTTATAATTTATGTAGGTATAGTATTAGTTTTAGTGTAGCTTCAAGGGAACCAAGCCTATTTGGATATTCACTCCACCTTTTAGGTTATTTTCACCTATGAGTTTTTCCATTTTGTCAATTGAGTGAGGAGACCTAAAACACCCCCTCAAAGGGTGTAACTCAATGTTACAATAGTTTTTGTCATGCTAAATAGGACCAATATTCAACAATATTTCTTAAGATTAGTGTTGGTGTTGGTATACTTACATCTATTATAAAATTTAATTCAACATCTGGCAATTATAACAAGGTTTCAATCATCTTGGTTACAAGATTAGTGTCTAGTTTTCATGTTAACGATAACTATAAGGTCCTCTTCTAAGGGTAATAATTTTGAGTTTGTAGAATTACCTTATCCTTCAATTAAGATAAAGATATTTTCTAGTACACACCCTTATAAAAAATTCTTTTCTCAAACTCATCTATAGAAAAAATTTGTTTACCTCTAATTTTCAATATGGTAGTGCCTATAAATTAGGTTTTTGTTCCTTTCAATGGTGGTAGCCTCCTCAACCTAGATCAATATGATGAAATCCCTATTACTGCCCTTAAAATCTTCCCACATTTTACTATAAAAAATTCCACCACTCACATTGAGCATATAAGAGACATTGTTGTGATCATAGGAATTTAAACAATAGAGAGGAGGTTAGAACAAGTGTTAGTTTCACAAAACAAAATGAAATCAACACACTAACAGGATAACATATATAAGCATAGATCTTAGGGGGAGAATTGTGAATAAAATACATATGAAATCACAACTAAAATATAAATAATCAAAAATCCTTTACCTTCTATGAGATCTCCAAGTGATTTATTCAGGGATTGTTGATCTTGTGCTCAAAGAGGCTTTGGCAATTAATTTTGGCTACCTAATTTTCTCCTTGGCACCATTGTGGCTTGTGGATTTTGGCTTGATGTTGGATTAGCTTATGATTTTGGCATTATAACACTATTCATTTCAATCTTGATATAAAACCTGCATTATAACTTTACTCTATCCAAGCTCTCAAAATGAAGAGGCAAATACTTGTATTTATAGGTTTAAGAACTAACCCCAACTCAAGGTGAGTTAAGATGTAGTTTAAACATGGAATGGGTTCAACCTAACCTAAATGAGTTAATTAACCCTAGTGGAGTTAAAAGGTGTCAAAACCTCATGATTTTCAATGAATAGGTATGGGTGAGATATTTTGAGATATTTGAAAAGGTTTGATAACTCACAAATGTCATGATGAAAACCTTGGATATTATTGATTTTTTAATTTCTTTTTTTAGAATTTCATTAATTTCTCATGGATAATTCAACTAGAAATTTAATTTGATTTAGAATTTTAATTAATTCTACTTAAGATTTTAGCATTTCCAATATTTTATTTAATTTCATGTGTGCACTTGCCCCATTTAATAGTTCTATAGGCCAAATTACATGTTATGATGCCATAAGATGAATAGAGATGAATCCATGAGAGGTTTTTATTTCTTACAATAGGATACCCCAATTAGGGATGTCCTGATGAGATTTTGAAGCTTTAAAAATGATGCACAAGTAAATTTGGGATGTTTAGTGATTCTTAGGCTTAATTTGCAAATATTAGTAAGAATTGGTCTGAAGTTCGGTTGAATCCATTGGTATCCAATTTTAAGTGTGTACAGTTTTCATCTATTTGGAAAGATGTTTCAAGATGTAAGCACAATAACATATTCTCAAATAATAAAAAGGATTGTTTTCCTAAATGAATATGATGATTGAAGAATAAGCTCCAAATAATGTTTGGGAAACTTATAATGATGCCCCCTCAAAGGAATGGCCATCTCATATGACTGATGGAAGGTCCCTAAAAAATAAGCAAAAAGAAGAATGAACCTAACCCATGGGTGAGATTAATCCAATAGATAAATTGCTTTGATGCATTGATTTAAAAAGTACTGATTTGCCTAAAGGTGGTTATAATTAGTAACAAAGGTTGAGACACTAATTTTCCCAAAGGTGGTTATAATTAGTGGTAATGAAATATTCCCTAGTTAGGGATAATGAGTCAAAATAATGATTTTCCCAAAGGTAGTTATAATTATTAAGATAACCTAGAAAAATAATTTTTGATTATACCATAATAGGGTATATTAGAAAGAAAACTCAAGGATATAACATATTATATAGATTAAAGATGAGAAGTAATAAGCATAGATGTGATGGGCTAATAAATGAGGAAGTCACAAATAACCAGGCACATGAGGATGCATAAAGTGATGAAAGAGATGAATAGAAGAATAAAGGTTGATCAATGTGAATGATTAAGTTTTACCTATCAATGTAAATATGCATACTTATTAGAATTGATACAAAAAATTGGTTAATGGGTTGATTTGATCAAGGGTGGGTGGATTTTCCAAAGGTATCAAGGAAAAAATTCTATGGCTCCATTACTTGTAAGACTTTTTGAGCTAATTTTTACTATAGCATGTGATAGTATGCCTCATGATAGAATACCATGAGAACTTTAATAAAATATGCATAAGGACTGATTCTTTATCCAAAAAACAATTGAAAATAATGCACTAATGATTAAAACCATGATGACAATGTTGACATGTGAATATGTATAGATTCACGAATAATGCATAAGGAATCACCCAATTAATGCACATAGACTAAATTAAGGCACAATACTAAAATAAAAAATAGGGAAGTGAAAAAACAAATAGAAAATAAACACCCATAAATCCTAAAAAAAAATAAAAATAGAAAGCATCTTACAATGGATTTGCCCCAGTAGAGCAGATCAAGGATGACTAACTAGGCTTAAATAGGATAAATATTTTTTGAATTTTGAAAATTTTGAATGTTTTTGGAATTTTGAGGTATATCAACCTAATTAGGAATTACAAGATACTAAATGGTTCAATTTTCAAAATGGTGAGAGCATTGGCTTAGGTTTATCACAAAATGGTGAGAGCTGGTAAAGGGGTGATTGAGTTGACCTCAACATGAATTGATCATGACCTATATATTCCCAAAATGACCTCAATTCATGGTAGTTATATCCAAATAAAAGGTAGGGAGAAATGATTAGGTCATAATAAGTTCTAAAATTAAGGATAAATGATAAGGCAAATGAGAATATAAATGGAAGGGTTATGCAACAATGCATGGTAAAGGTGTTGTTCTTGATTTTCTCATAGGTGGTTATAATTAGGAAACAATGACATAGGTATGCGATACTAATTTTCCTATAGGTAGTTATAATTAGCAACACAAGGTAGACTACTGATTTACCCATAGGTGATTATAATCAATAGAACCAATCAAAGGTAAATGAAAGATAACTTGCTAGATCTACTATCACACTACTTTCATAGACTATCATTTAAATATGGAATTGTATAAATATTGAAACTATATTATAATACCCTTGTGAAAGGTGTAGGAAAAACCAAAGGAACTAAGATAAAAAGGGTAAAGTAGAATGACTAAAAACAAGATTTCATCTAATAGGGATGGCATGGTAAAATGGCATAGGGTATGTTATTGTTTGGGATGATTATATGATGGCATGAAGGTTGGGAAAATGGTAAGAGGATTAACCCCAAGTGGTAAGGAGAGGGAAGTGGAAATGGTATGAAAAAATGGCAAGAGGAATGGAAAAATGAAAATGACAAAGTATATGGAAAATGGCAATGGCATGGTAAATGTTTTTATCCTGGGTGAATGTTTTTGTTATTCTTGAGCATGTGGAGATGCATATCTTGATCAACATATGAGACAACTAGAATAATTAATCATGTAAATTTATATCCCACACCTCTTTTGAATAACTATTCTATCAACAACCTACTACATATTTAGATGCCAAGAATGTTGTTGTTGTTGGAAATATTGTTATTGATGTCAAAGGTCTTGCATTATTGGTGATAAAGGCTCCATTGCATTTAATAGTGTTTTTATTATTCATATCTTGGCTAATGTGTGTTAATATTTATTTAATATTAATGAATATATTTTTGGTTACATATAAGTCAAAATAGGGCCCATGGAGAAGTCAAAGAGTCATGGGGTAAAAGATGAAAGAGGAATGGGATGAATTTTTCATGAAGAATCACCTTGAGGAATTCCAAGCGTCACCATGTGAAGACAAAATAGGTATGGTGCATTTTTCCATGAAAGGACAATTTGAGGAATATGAAAAGTCACCAAGATATAGACAAAAGAGGAAAGGATACTTTTAATTATGAAGGGTTACCATATGACTTTTCAAATGTAAGGATACAAATGGTCATGCAAGTTTGGCACCATTTTCCATGAGGATTGAAAGGTCACAAAGGGTGAATGCCAAATGTCATTTGGAAAGATATAAATAAAGGTTTGAAAAGCCATTTGTAATATGGAAGAGAGTGCATGGTTTTTATTTATTTTTGAAGAGATAAAATAAGGAGATATTGTAGAGTAATATCATTTTTTGAGTAAGAAACATTGAGAGATAGTTGTATTATATACACAAGAGGGGTTGGTTCTCCTCTGGGTTGGTGCTCATAAAACTTTGTAAGGGGTTGGTGCTCCTATGGGTTGGTGCTGATAAATAGTTGATGTGTTGGTGCTCAACAAAGGGGTTGGTGCTCCTACAAGTTGGTGCTTGTAAACTTTATATTTTGAGTTGGGGCTCATTCATATACTTGAGATTATTCTCCATGGTTTTTTCCACTTTGGTTTTCCACATAAAAATCTGGTCTCTCTCTCTCTCTTTCTCTCTTATGTGGTGCAAATTATTATTTTAGTATTATTACATATCTTGAATGTATAATTGAGTGGTTAAAGAAAATAAATTAGATTAAGTGAAAGTTATATAATAAATTGATTCACCCCCCTCTTTGTATATTTCATGTTTAACAATTGGTATCGGAGCAAGTTCCTTTTTAAAGAGTTTTATAGCTTGAAGGAAGATCAAGAAAGCGTGATGGCTAGATCACATGAAGGATTTTATATAAATAAGGCACCTTTGTTTGATGGGATGAATTATGTTTTCTTGAGCATAAAGATGAAGACTTATTTGATGGCCCTTGGATTCAACATATGGCAAGTGGTGGTGGGGGAATATGAAGAGCCACAGACACTTGTAACTACTCTGATAGAAAAGAAGGCAAGTGAAAATAATGTTAAAGCCTTAAATGATATTTTATGTGGTTTATTTGAATCATAATTTATTAAATTTATGTAATGTAAATATGCTCATGAAACTTGGGTAAAACTTGAGAATATTTACAAAGTAGATGGAAAGGTTCAGCAAGCTAAGCTTCAAACTTTTAGAAGATAGTTTGAGAGTTTGAAGATGGAAGAAGAAGAAAATATAGCAAGTTATCTCTTGTAGATTGATCAAATAGTCAATCAAATTTAAGGTCTTGGAGAAAATTTAGAAAAATTGACTATGGTTCAAAAGGTTTTGAGATCTCTACCATTGAGATATGATGCAAAGTTTCAACAATTGAAGAGATGAAGAATTTAGCCAAGCTAAAGATGGATGAGCTTCATGGTATTCTTATGGCATATGAGATATGGACTGAACAAGATAAACCTTCAAATAGAGAAGAAAATTTTAAGACATCAAAGAAAGAGAAAGATAAAATTCAAGCATCAAGTGATAATTCTAGAGATGATGAAGATGACAATGGAGCTCTATTCATTCACAAGCTGAAAAAGGGCACAGGTAAATATCAAGGAAAATTACCTTTTAAATGTTTTAATTATGGAAAGATTGGACATTTTGTAGGTAAATGCCTAAATAAGGGTAATGATGATAATAAAGAAGGAAATTATATATAAAAGAATAATTTCAATGGAAAATTCAAGAAGGTATTTGAGAAGAAGAGTTTGTATTCTAAAGATCCTAGCTCAGTCGAAGATAGTGGAGTCAGTGACTCAAAAGAAGAAGAGATTCTATTCATGGCCAAACATGAAGATGCCTCCACAAAAAAAGTATAAATGATCAAGAAGAATAATAGGATGAAGCTAGGGTGAATCTAAAAGGATAACTCATTTGTGCTTTACAAGAGTTAAAAGCTCTTGAAAAGAAGAATCAAAGATTAAAGCTCCAGATCAATAAAAATGAAAAGGAGTCAAAGGAAATAATTATAGATCTAAAACCACACTTTGAAGAAGCCAAGAAGAATGAAGAAGATCTAACGACACAGTTGAAAATAGTAAGTAAAGAATGTGAAATATATGTTATTGAAATTGCTTCTTTAAAACTAGATCTTGAGAAAACAAATAAAGCAATCAATGATAGAGTAGCCAATGATTCAAAATTTGAGAATAACACTAATATGTTGAATAAGATATTATAAAATCAAATATCAATGTCAGATAAGATAGGTATTGGATTTGAAAAAGATAAAGAGGAGGTCACTACTTTCACAGATAAAGACAAGGGAAAGAGCTATGCTGAGGCTCTTACAAAAGAAGAGATAAAAAGGAAAGAAGTTAAGAATACAGAGGACATATCAAACAAAGAAGGTTGGAGGGAATAAAGCTACAAAAGGCAATCAGGTTAGAGATACACAAATAGGTCCTATTTTTATGGTTACTATTTTTATTGTTAATGTTTTTATTATAGTGTATATAGTCATAAGAAATTAGAATGTCAAAAAAGAGCTAACAGTTTCAAAAATAAGGAGAAGGAAAGTCATGCAGAATCAAGCAAAATCCATAACTCTTTTACTCCTCTATAAGGATTTAATGAAAGAGGCCATAATATGTTACAAGTGCAAAAAATTTGGACATATATCTTAGTACTATAGAAGTGTGTTTGAGTCAGTCAAGAAGGACTAGAGTTTTAAGGCTCCATTTATCAAGAAGAAAGTTTAGATAGATTCATGGCAAAAGAAACAACCTACAAAATCTATGTTAGTGTAGACTACTTTGCATGCAAGAAATGAAGAAAATCCATGGTTAATTGATATTGGATGTTCAAGGCACATGGAAAGAGATAAGATCAAGTTCATAACCTTGAAGAAGATCAATGGTGGCACAGTGAAATTCAGAGACAATACTATTGCCATAATTGCTACAAAAGGTACACTAAGTTTGGATAATGGTAGAACTAAAATTAAAAATGTTTTGTATGTAGAAGGTCTTAAGCATAATATTTTAAGTGTAATTCAAATGTGTGATCAAGGGCACACACTAAATTTTTATGTAAAAGGTTGTGAAATTAGAAGAAAAGATTCAGATATGTTGGTTGTAGATGCTTAGAGAATAGGCAATAATTTGTATATGCTATCAGACATCAAAGGTCAAAAATGTTACTTGAGCTAAATTAAAGAAAGTTGGCTGTGGCACATGAGAATGGGGTACATAAATTTTGAAAATCTTGTCAACATTAGTAAGAATAAAGTATTCATAAATCTTCCAAAGATTATAAAGCCATCTGACACGCTTTGTGAACCTTGTCAGCATGGGAAGCAGGCTAGAAGGTGGTTCAAAACAAAAGAGTACTCAACTACTCATATGCTAGAGCTTGTTCACACTAATCTATGTGGACTAATGAGAAATCAAAGTACTCAAGGTGAGAAGTATTTCATGTTGATTATTGATGACTTTTCATGTATAACTTGGGTAATGTTTTTTTTTAAAAAAATTAGAAGCTTTTAGAAATTTCAAAGCATTCAAATCATTAGTTGAGAATGAAACCAGTTTGAATATTAAGTGACTAAGATTAGATCAAGGAGGAGAATTCATGTCAGATAGAAGATAAATATTGGAGAGAGGTAGTTGATATAGTAGCGCATATTCAAAATATAGCATTATTGAGAGTCAATAGTGACAAGACTCCTTATGAGTTATGAAAAGACAAACCAATAATATTTGATTATTTTAAAGTTTTTGATAAGAGATGCTTCATAAAGAAAATAGATGAAAAACTTGGTAAGTTTGAATCCAGAGCAGATGAAGGTATATTTCTTAGTTATTCTTGAAAATGTAAATCTTATAAATGTTATAACAAAAATACTAATAAAATTGTTGAAAGTGCAAGTGTTAGGATAGAATAAGATGGAACACAAAGAATTAGTGATCTAATAGACATTCCTGAAATCATTGAAGAGGAAGGTTTTGAAGAATTAGATGAAGATGAGAAGAAGGCAAAAAAAGGCACCAAAAATCCATCCAAATATGTTCAAATAAATCATAATGAAAGTGACATCATCAGGGACATCAATGAAGAAATTTGCACCAAAATAATGATGGTAAGTGAATTTGAGCAAGTTAATTTTTCTTTGTTATCCAAAATTTAGCCTATAAATTTTTTAGAAGCTAGACATGATAAGCATTGGGTTAAGTCTATAGATGAAGGATTAACTCAAATAGAAAAGAATGATACTTGGGAATTAGTACCTAGACCAAAAGATCATAATGTGATAGGAAAAAAATGGGTTTATAAAAATAAGTTGAATGAAAATGGAGAAGTGACCAGAAATAAATCAAGATTAGTATGTAAATGATATGCTCAAATTGAGGGAATAGATTTTGAAAAAAAAATTGCACCAGTGGTAAGGTTAGAGGCTATTAGAATGTTTCTTGCATATGAAGTGTTTAAAATTTTCAAAGTGTTTCAGATAGATGTCAAATCTACCTTCCTAAACAATAATCTAAAAGAAGAGGTTTACATTGAGTATCTTGAGGGATTTATTCTCTCAAATATTAGTAGCCATGTATGCATATTGAATAAAGCATTGTATGGATTGAAACAAGGTCCCAAAGCTTGGTATGAAAGACTTGATAAGTACCTGTAGGATCAAGATTTTAAGAGAGGATTTATTGATAGTAATCTCTACATCAAAATAGAAGGTGAAAACCAATTGATTATTATGGTATATGTTGATGATATAATTTAGAGAGGAAATATTGAAAATATGACAAAAGAATTATTTGATAATATGCAAAAATAATTTGAGATGTCTATGCTTGGAAAATTGTCATTTTTTTAGGATTGCAAATATTTTAGTTAGATAAAGGAATTTTCATATCTCAAAGTAAATATGCCAAGGAAATGTTGAAGAAATTTGGTTTTGAGGATTGTGCACCAGTTGGCACACCAATGTGTATAAGAAACAAGGTGAGCAAGGATGAAGATTCACCTATTATAGATCAATATTTTTATAGCTCTATGATTGGTAGTCTTTTATATTTGACAGCATGGAGGCTAGACATCATGCATGTAGTAGGTATAGTTACAAGATATCATTCATCTTCAAAAGATAGTCATGGTTAGTTGGTGAAGAGAATATTTAGATATATCAAGGGGACATTGGATTATAGATTATGGTATCCCACAGGTAAAGATTTCACTTTGCTTGCTTACACAGATTTAGATTGGGTAGGGTGCTTGGATGATAGAAAGAGTACAAGTGGAGGATCTTTCTTCCGTAGTGATAACTTAGTATCATGGCTAAATAAGAAGCATAATTTAGTATCACTTTCTATAGCTGAAGCAAAATATATTGTAGTAGTATTGTGTTGTACTCAAGTGCTTTGGATGAAATCAAACTTTGGAAGATATCAAGGTAAAGTATGATGAACCTATTTCTATTTTTTGTGATAAAAAAAGTGATTTAAATATTTAAAATAATTTAGTGATGCATTCAAGAACAAAACATATTCCCATTAGATATCACTTATTAAGAGAGCAGGTTTTATATCAATAGGTTAAGATGGAGTAAATCAGTAATACAGAGTATATTGTAGATATTTTCATAAAGGCACTACCAAAAGACACATTTGAGTATCTACGAGAGAAGTTGGGAGTAATTTCTTTTACTTCCTACCATTGAGGTTCAGCATGAGTTGAGGGGGAGCTAAGTGTTAGCTCCAAGTAGGCCCTTTACCATTAATTTCAAAGGGGGAGAATAATAGGTACAAGTATAGGTGTAGAAATAGGTACATTGAATAGATATAGGTTGCTACAGTAAGGGGGAGTTACTATATGTTTTTTAGATGGTAGTATGTGTAGGTTTTAGAATGTGGTAGTTTCAGTTTGAGGTTGCCATTAATGAGAATGGGGGAGATTATTGGAAATATTGTCATTGATGTCAAAGGTCTAGCATTACTAGTGATAAAGGCTCCATTACATTTAATGGTGTTTTTAATATTCATATCTTGATTAATGTGTGTTAATATTTATTTAATATTAATGAATATATTTTTGGTTATATATAAGTCAAAAGAGGGCCCATGGAGAAATCAAAGAGTCATGGGGTAAAATATGAAAGAGGAATGGGATGCATTTTTCATGAAGAGTCACTTTGAGGAATTCCAAGAGTCACCATGTGAAGACAAAAAAGGTATGGTGCATTTTTCCATGAAGGGACACTTTAAGGAATACAAAAAGTCACCAAGATAAAGACAAAAGAGGAAAGGATGCTTTTGCTTATGAAGGGTAACCATATGACTTTTCAAATGTAAGGATACGAAGGGTCATGCAAGTTTGGCATCATTTTCCATGAGGATTGGAGGGTCAAAAAGGGTGAATGCCAAAGGTAATTTGGAAAGCTATAAATAAAGGCTTGAGAAGCTATTTGTAAGATGCAATAGTGTTCATGGTTTGTATTTGTTTTCAAAGAGAGAAAAGAAGGAGATATTGTAGAGCTCTATCATTTGTTGAGTAAGCAACATTGAGAGATAGTTGTGTTTTATACACAAGAGGTGTTGGTGCTCTTGTGGGTTGGTGCTCACAAATCTTTGTAAGGGGTTGGTGTTCATATGGGTTGGTGCTCATAAATAATTACTGTGTTGGTGCTCAATAAAGGGGTTGGTACTCCTACAAGTTGGTGCTTGAGAACTTTATATTTTGAGTTGGTGCTCATTCATATACTTGAGATTGTTCTTCATGGTTTTTCCCACTTTGGGTTTCCACGTAAAAATTTGGTCTCTCTCTCTCTGTCTCTCTCTCTCTCTTATGTGGTGCAAATTATTATTTCAATTTTATTTCATATCTTGAATGTATGATTGAGTGGTTAAAGATAAGAAATTAGATTAAGTAAAAGATATATAATATACTGATTCACCCCCCCTCTCAGTATATTTCATGCTTAACAGTTGTGATCTTTGTTGGTCATTGATTCTGTTTCCTTTAAATGTTGAGACAAGGTATCTTTGTAGCCTATGTAAAGGAAAGTGCAACCAGGGATGGTAAATAGGGATAAATAGTGGATGATAGGTTTGATTTGGTAATGTAAAGGTGGATGATAATATAATGTGTAATGATTGGGAAACAAATGAAGATTAAGGTTTTTAGGCATACACAATGTTGTTGATTCTAAATTTGATATAACTTTGGTTGTGGTGGGGCTAGAGACTTCTGAATATGATCTTGATAAGACCACCATATTTTTATATTGTTTGGGCTTGATATTAGATACCATATGATTATGTTGTATATTATAATCTATACTGATTTGATCTTTGATAATGTATTCATCAAGTAGTGAAGGATTATTATGCTTAACTATTCATGCCATGAAGAGGTTTTCACCAATTAAGCTATCTTGATTTTCCATTAGCACCTCCAAAAAAGGTTTCACTAAGGAATGTTGACTTTTGAATTTTATTTTCTTCTAACACCTCCAAAAAGGTTTCACTAGAAGATGTTAAGTTTAAACTTTGATTATCCCCTAACACCTTCAGAAAGGTTTCACTAGGAGATTATTCTTATTTTACATGAATGTAGTCTTGGCCTCCCTGATGTTCTTTATCTAATATGACACAATGGATTCAATTTAACAAGGTGTGATTCTATTGGTCTCAATAGGCACTTATGGGAGGTGGAAGGTTAATATAATGGCTAGGTTGGTTGTTGGCAATGGCATGTGGAATAGTAATGGAATGGAGAGAGGCTGCAAAATCCTCACAAAAGATACTATGAGAATTTATGTTGCATATGAATTAATCATCCTCAAAAACTATAGAAGGATCACACATGTATTCAAATTGATCTGCAAGCATACATAACCAATATTATAATAACCACAAACATATTCTGATTCTAAATCTGATTCTAACTCAGTGAACTCTAAATCTAATGTTGAGATTGATGTTGATTCTTCTTCTGATATCAAATATGATTTTTATTTAAGAATAAAACATAACTTAAATTTTGATTCTTCATCTTGTGTGGATGTTACTATAATGATGTTTTTATGAATTTTTTATATTGGACAAGTAACGACCTATGATGGCATAGTGGGTTTCATAGAGACTAGTTTATCAAAGTGAGATTCCTAAATGATGGGAAAATTTCAAGAGATAACTCCTTAAATACTATATTATTAATGATAGGCTATTTAAGAATAGGCATATGGTTGAGGTAATGGTTTTCTAAATGTAGTTATAATCATTAAGAAGTGACTCAATAAGGACTAGATTGTCACAGTGAGACTCCTCGATAACTATAATGGTATCAAACGGTGATTCATCATAGGTAGAATTATCACACATTGTTAGTTAAAAAAACATCATGGATTGGTTATTTATCTTGGATTTTATTTACAAGTAGTTTTAAAATACCAATTTTAAATATAACTTGGTCTTCAAATGATTGGTTTAATTTAAAAGGTATTGACTGGCTCGATTGGGACAAGATAATTGGTAGGAGTTGTCTAAAGTGGGGAATGGTTGGTAATGGATGAATAATGACTTGTGGTTAGATAATGATAGGGCATCATGGAGATTGATTGATTACACAAGTTAAAGGATGAGGTCTTGGAATGGTAATGATAGGGCATCATGGAGCTTGGTTGCTCACACAAGCCAAATGATGAGGTCTTGGAATGGTAATTGTAGGGAATTATGAAGCTTTGTTGCTTGCACAAGCCAAGGGATGAGGTCCTAGAATAGAAATGGTAAGGTGTTTTGGAGTTTTATTTCTCACAAAAGCTAAAGGATGATATCTTAAAATAGAAATGGTAGGGCATTGTGGAGCTTGATTCCTCACACAAGCCAAAGGATGAGGGCCTAAAATAGAAATGGTAGGGCACTATGGAGCTTGGTTTATCTCACAAGTCAAAGGATGAGGTCTTGGAATGGAAATGGTAGGGCATTGTGGAGCTTGGTTTCTCACACAAGCCAAAGGATGAGGTCCTAGAATAGAAATGATAGGGCATTATGGATCTTGGTTGCTTGCACAAACCAAAGGATGAGGTCCTAGTATATACATGGTAGGGCATTATGGATCTTGATTTCTCACACAAGCCAAAAGGTGAGATTCTAAAATATAAATGATATTCCTTGGATGTGGTGGAGTTTGATTGCTCACATAAGCCAAAAGATGGTTAACAATATAGGTGGGGGATAAGATACCATGATTATTTTGATGGTGAACATCATTCATCAATCAACCAAAAGAAGGTACAACCAAACACTATTCTTGATGATCTTGACTTTGCTCCCTAAATTTAGTATTCTAGGGAGGATACATCTCATAAACCACTTCTTCACCATATGAGTCATGCCAATTAATTTTGAAACTATTCTATCATAGCTTAGATTTTACCTATTTCAACCATAGGTGTAATGAGACATATCCACATCCATGATAAATTTTTCACAAAAAGGCCTAGAGTTATACAAACTCTAAGAAATGATGTCCAAAGGATAAAAAGTTTGAACTTGGTCTAACTTGGTCTAGGGGAGCTGTATCTTCAAAATGGTCTATGCTAAAACTTGGTATAAAACAATCTAACATCATAAGTCTAACTTTAAATGTCTCACACACAAAAGGTCAAGTGGCTGAATAAAAACTAGCATGCCAAACTCTATGTACAAAGTGTTTCAAATAGGTCTAATCTATGAAAAATTAAAGTTTCTAGGTCTTTTGGCCAAATACAATGTTAAAATCTAGGCTCAATCAAGGCATGTGCTAGGAATTTTGGCCAAATATGGCATCAAAATATAAACTTAAAACAAAGGTGAGATTTTAACTAACAAACTTAGAACACTTTAACATAGACTAGGCATACAAAATTTAAACATAAACGTGGTCAATTGGCATAAGGCATTTGGAGAGATATGTTGTTTTCTCCCAAACAAAAGGAAAAAATAAAAATGAAAACCAGGCTTCTTTAAGCAATCAAGCTAAATAAAATTGAATGGCATAATGACACTAGGAAATAGTTTTCAAAGTTTGGTAATGAATTAACCTAAGTTATATAACCCAAAAGAGAAAGATCGGTGTCTAATCCCAAATTAAGCAAGGCATAAATAGAAATCAATGAATGTTTAAATTTAAACTTGGCAAGGTTAATTAAAAACTCAACTTAGGAAACTATGAATATTTGAATAAATAACAAGCTAGACAATATGGAATGGTATAACGACACAAGATAAAGATTCAAAATACATACATGTCATTGGTTCTAAAAAATTGCATTTAACACAAGGAAAACAAGTCTATGAAACAAATTTGAGTAGTGTAATGGTGTTATATTTCTCCAAATATGTGACAATGGTTCATTTTAAAGACTCTAAGGCATAAACTTGAAGTGTTTTGGGTAGTGTAATGTTACTTGTTTCAATCAAGTGGCACACACAAATAAGTTTGGTAAAAGTTTTTAAGGTAAAGGTGTGTAACCAAATGTCTAACATAACACCTCCTCAAATAAAGGAGTGGCATATAAAAAAAAATCATTTTGACATGGCAAAAATAAATATATAGTTTTATAATCAAAATACTAACCAATAAAGGATGAAATGACATAACATTTAAATGTAACATCCTAGATCCTATATCTAACAAGGCTGGTCAAATGGGGTTGAATAAAACTATAGTTTTTAAATGTCTATATTGGTCCCAAGCATGGATAATGCTAGAGATTACTCACATCAATTGAGTTCATATTGGTTAACTTACTATGTAAGGGTATATTCCTTTGCATATATATTCCATCCATGGAATACTTAGTGGAATCCTTTGGTTAACCAAACCTAACTTAGGTTTTCATTATGAAAGGAGAGGTTAGTCACTCAACCCCTGGATCTCATAGTATATGCACCCTAATTTGTATACCCCACTATGAAACAGGGTTAAAATAATGATGAGACATGAAACCCTAGTTCAATTCTTCCATAAAGAACTCATGAAGAAGCTATGAACTCTCCTTCATAATCCAAATTGCATGAAAATAAAACTAAGTGAAAAGAATTTAGTGTTGCATTTAGATCACCCAAACCATGCAAGTTTTGGGGATATCTTGGACAACATTATTTATGTGCTTAGACTAGGCATAAATTGTAAGTGAAAAGGCACTTTTGGTCACCCAAGTTCCTTAAAAGGGATGGGGGGAGCATACATGCACTCTTAATTTTGTGAAAACAAACAAACAAGTTCAAACAAACATGGCATAAAATGATCACTTTCAAAATCATGAACTAAGTGATTTAAAGTTCATTTTAAGGCACCAAAAATTAAATGTGTTGTGAATTTTTTGGCCCCCTTGGAATTAGTTTAAACTTGAAAAAAATTTGAAAAACATCTAAGGCACAAAGAATGAACTATGTTCTTTTTAAACACCAAAAAATGAAATGAGCAAGATTAAAACACATTCAAATTTGATCTTTTCCTACTTTTATGCACCAGAATGAAATGATTTGATGAATTTATTTGGCCCCTTAGCTTAAACTTGAAAAAATTGAAATAACTTTGACAACACAAGCTAATAAAAAAAATCCATGTTCATTTTAAGCACATAAACCCAAATGTTCAAGATTTAGCTGAAGTCATTTTAAACACCCAAAATGAAATGTTCATTAGTCTAAACTTGAAAATTCATGTTTCATTCCCACCTTGGACCTATATGGGTTAAGTATTTCCTCCTATGTTTAATCAATTTCAATGATGAGAAAACAAACTTTAAAAATATCTCTCATGTTTCCTATTTTAAAAATAGAGAGACCAATATCAGTTACTTGTGATCGATGATAGTTACCATGGAACCAATGCAGGTTGGTAATAACTAATATCAGTCAATAAGGATTAAAATCAATTTCTTGAAAACCAAAAGGTAAAACAAACATGAGGTAAAATTGTTAGCTTAAAATATGCTAAAAATATCTCAAAACCTATAAGGAGATGATTGGATAGGGACTATAAAGGCCATTCCCCCATCCATTTGTGATCAAGGAATCCAAGAAGAGAGGTTAGATCAAGTGTTGGAAAAAATAACAAAATTTGAATAAAAATACACTAACATCCTAGCACTTACTTTCCTATATCATAATGGTAGCATAATGAACATAACCAATGGGAAACACAACTAAAATGCAAATAATACCAAATTGCTTACCTTCCTTGAAAGTTGTAAAAGATTTGTTGTGTGGCTTGCTTAGCTTGTGCTCAAAGAGTATTTGGCAATGTAGCTTATATATATCCTTCTCTCCTTGGCACCATGGCTTATTTGAAAAATTCATAATAATTTTCATAAATAACTTAATAAAAAACACCTATGTTAATTTTAAGCACTAAAACCCAACATTCAAGATTTAACCATGTTGGGAATTTAGAGAGTCAAACAAAGTGCACAAAGAATTAATTCATACAAAATAATAATATTTTGTTCTATATTCAATAATTCAAGAGTGTTTACAAATATATATGATTTAGGACATCCTATTATTAAGCTAAGCTCCCTATAAAATCTTAACTACACAACCACCCTATTATCACTCAAACCTATTTACATAAGTTTGGTTTAACAACCAAATCTCACACAAATAATGATATTTATTACACATAATTAATAATGTTTCACACAACTCTACCTCAATATTAACCACCTTGTGAACATTATTAATGATATCCTACACCCCCTTAATGTGATCATGGGGAGAATATACGTCTTCAATAATTGGCATGAATAGAATCATATGTCAATGCATACTTTTAGATCTACATACTAATATCTAAATATTGTTGTCTATATCTTGATGCACATGACCACTACTATGTGAAGGAACACATCCCACATTTACTCTATGTGACTACAATGGATGTGTCACTGACTGATCATCTTTATAAATAAATAAGGCAGTCAAAGGATCTCTATAGTCAGAAGATTTTCATAGTTATTTGCCCTCCTATACAAAGGTTTGTCACATTCCATTATATCCACACTCTCTCTTATCTCCAAATAGTAGAGGTGTTTCAAACAAGTAGGGGAATGAAAACATACACAACTCAAAAAATTGAAAGATATCATGAAGAACCAATCCTTATTGTCATTTGATGCAGCCTCTGTTAATGTCTATTACCATCTAAACAAAAAATATCACAGATAGTTTTTACTACCACTAAAGAATCATCCTTGGCATTAGCTAGTTTGGCATAGAGCACACCACACTAAATAAAAAAAACATCGCACATGTGAATAGGTATGTCCTATTCTTTTTTCAAACACACACACACAATTCACCAAATCATTTTGGGCCCCATCACTAGTGACTGATGAGAGGCGTAAAAATCTTCCATCCTCCATGTATCCTCCATCCTCTAGTCGATGACATTGCTTCACTCAACTGATATCTCGATAAATCTTATGCACATTATTTTTTGAGGGAAATCCCCCCATATTTTGGACATCATGTACAAAAGATAATGCATCTTTTATACATTTGACCAATTTTTAAAATTTTGATGAGATACTAACAATGGACCCAAATAATCTAAATATACTTGACCAATAAGTGATTTTGACACTTTAGAATTTTATGAATTTTTGATAAAGATGACACTATTTTATAATATACAAGACTTATTTAATATAAAAGAATATGATTCCTTTAATAATAACTTTTACAGACATTAACTATAATAACTCTAACATAAGGCTAATATTAAAATATTTGACAAATCAATACTAACCTATATTCAAAAAATGAAAGATGACTCTAGTAATCAACTAACTAAAAAAAATTGTTATATATATATATATATATATTAAAAGACTTATAAACAACTCTATAACCAAATGTTCTAAAATGATACCTAGGACTACTAAAACTATGGATCTTATCGAGATTTATTGGTGGTGGCTAAGTTTTGCATGGAGACTGGTGAGAAGAATACAATTTTGTGGGCATACTGAAAAATAACCACCATAAGATTGGAGATAGTTGAATTGGATATCTCAATTTGTGTTCTAGCCAAGTCGATAGTGGGTCAAGTAGAAGAATGGATCTTAGGAGTATATCCATACAAATATAAGCACATATCTAAAAAATTAAGCATAAAACATAGTATATAATCTACCTTCTTAAATAATGTACTATACATTGTCTTAGTGTAAAAAGGTAGAATTGATATGTAGAAGAGGATGGAATTGATACATAAGTACATGATGATTACATGCACTAGAACACACGAGAACCGAATGTGACTCAGGACCAATATTACACATAAGTCAAAGAGTAACATAGATAAGATAAATATTAAAATACCATGAAACAAATTTATAGTCATGTGATCTACATGTCATGTGGATAGAGATTTTTGACACTAGAGGATCTATAGTGCTTGATAGGTCTTCATGTGGTGATGCATAGCTTTTTTTTTAGACCATGCACCAAGAGATATGGTAGAGATGTGATGGCTAATTATGCCAGCATTGAAATCCAAAGGTGTGGGTCAATGGTTAGCTAGTCACATGACTTTGAGATTACATAAAGGTCATCAAGATTACTATGCTAAGCTTTCATCAAATCAGTCATGCCTCTATCACACTTTGAATTAATGACACATAGTATTATAACCTGAGCTACATGATGTACAAAGAATAATATTCACCAATAGATTAATCTATAAACTCTAATCATTCATATGCATAGGATCATGGATAACTTTGATACAAATGTTGGGAATTTAGAGAGCCAAACACTATGCATAGAGAATTAATTCATAAAAAATAATAATATTTTGTTTTATATTCAATCATTTCGGAGTGTTTAAAAATATATAGGATTTAGGACATCCTATTATTAAGCTAAGCTCCTTATAAAATCTCAACTACAAAACCACCCTATTATCACTCAAACCTATTTATGTGAGTTTGGTTTAACAACCAAATCTCACACAAACAATAATATAAATTATAAATAATTATAATGTCTCACACAAATCTACCTCAACAAACCATTTATTTTAGGCATGAAAATGAAGTGTTTAAGACTTAACCATTCTAGGTTCTTTTTAAGCACTAAATTCAAATGTTCAATATTTAACAATTCTTTTTAGGCACCAAAATGAAGTGTTTGAGACTTAGCAATTCTACGTTCCTTTTAAGCATTGAATTCAAATGTTCAAGATTTAACTAATTCTTTTTATCACTAAAATGAAGTGTGTAAGACTTAATTAAATTAATTTTAAACACACAAAATGAAATTTTCATGACTTTAAACTTGTAAATTCACGTCTTAGTCCCACCTTGGACCTACAAGGGTTAGATATTTCTCCCCTCCTTTGAAGCACTTTCAATGATGAAAAAAAAAAGATTTCAAAACAATTAAATTAATTTTAAACACACAAAATGAAATTTTCATGACTTTAAACTTGCAAATTCACGTCTTAGTCCCACCTTGGACCTACAAGGGTTAGATATTTCTCCCCTCCTTTGAAGCACTTTCAATGATGAACAAACAAGATTTCAAAACATAGCTCTTGGGTTTCCTATTTTAAAAACATACAGGCTGATATTGGTCACCTATGATTGATGTCGGTTGGTAATAATTGATATTGGTTGATAAGGATTGAGATTGGTTACCTATGCACTTGAAGGCAAAACCAACACAAGTCAAAAAACATTATATAGTTAAAATTTAGATTAAAACTTCTCAAAACCTATAAGGAGATAATTAGAAAAGGATTATAAAAATCAATGAAACCAAGAAATAGGCCATAGGAATGCAAAAGTATTCAAAATACAAGTTTTTTAAATTGTATTTCCCCTGCACCCTGACTAATGATGGTCACCTATAATCGAGATCAATTAAGAAAAATTGATTATAGTTTCGCAGAACCAATGTTGGTTATGCCTGATTGGTGTCAGTATGTATTTAGATCCAAGTTAGCACAAAAATTAAAAAAATATGACCAAAACAAAGGTACAACTCCAATTTTGAAAATATTTTAGCATTTATTTTGAAATTTATGAGTTACATCTTGGTTTTATTGGCATGTGGGGTGCTTAGGGTCCCATCAGGCATGTCATTTATGATCATAGGAACTTAAATAATAGATAATAGGTTAGAAAAATTGTTATTTTCATAAAAAAAATGAAATCAACACACTAATAAGTTAACATCTCTAAACCTATATCTTAGGGAGAGCATGCACAAAATATATATGAAAACACAACTAAAATGCAAAGAATGAGAAAACCCTTACCTTCCTTGATAGATACAAGTGATTTTTTCATGGTTTTCTTGGCTTGTGCTTAAGGAGTCTTTAGCAATGGAGTTTGGCTACCTCCTTCTCTCCTTGGCACCATTTTGTCTTTTGGATTGATGTTGGCTTAGCTTATGATTTTGACATTATAACACTATTGTTTTTAATCTTGATATAAAACTTGAATTATAAATTTACTCTATCTAAGATCTCAAAATGAAGGGGCAAATGCTTGTATTTATAGGTTTAATAACTAACCCCAACTCAAGGTGAGTTAAGGTGTATTTTAAACATAGAATGGATTCTATTGTAGCATATAATTACACCCTTTTGGGAGATTCTTTTAGTCTCTCTCACTCCCATATAAAATATTAGAGAAACCCTAGGATATGAGTATCTTGTAATGAGGTTGAACCTTTGGAGAAGGCTAGCTTCCTCTCGATATATTACCTAAACTAATAATTCTACTTGGAAAAGGGATAACAAGGGGAATAAGATGACTAAGAATAGTAAAAATGATGATGAACCAAATTAAATGAAACTCAAAAAATATTTACACAAACAATAATTCAACATAAGATAATATTTTATCACATAATCTCAAAAATTAACTAATTTTACTAAGTATTTCTTAAACTAGGCTTACTAAGCAATAGATGAAGAAAAAAGGTGTTCTAAAACTCAAACTAAGCATCCATTAAAGGTGGAAAAAGCTCAAGTTAAAACCTAAAAATAGATTTAAAATACCTAAAAAGAGGCAAAAAAGAAAGATAATGAACATGGAAGAACACTTCTTCACAACACCATCATACACAAGCTTGTTAAACACAAGTTAAAGGCAAAAGATAGGTGAACAATAATATTATTTTAAAAAAAGGTATTTCTTACCAATTTTGATAGGGTTTTGACTTGTCAAATGACAATATCAAGGTTTTACCTTGTCAAATGAGAATATCATTGAAAAATGGTGGATAAATACCTTTTTAAGTAAATAAGATTATTTTTCACCTATCTCTTGCCTTTAACTTGTGCTTAAGAGGCTTGTGTATGATGACCTTGTATAGAATTATTCTTCCATGTTCATTGTCCTTATTTCTTACCTTTTTTTAGGTGTTTTCAAGATATTTTTAGGTCTGAAATTGAGCTTTTTATACCATTAATGGATGTTTAGTGTGACTTTTAGAACCCCTATTTGCTTGATTTATAGCTTAGTGAACTTAGTTTAAGAAATACTTGTGCAAATTAGATAGTTTGTGATATTGTGTGAGCAAATATTATCTTATGCTATATTAGTGTTTTTTTCAAGTTTATTTTAGTGTAATTTAGTTTGGTGCATCACCTTTTTTAGTGTTATTAGTCATCTTATCCCCCATTTTTATCCCTTTTCCAAGTAGAAGTATTAGTTTAGGTGATCTATCGAGTGGAAGTTAACTTTCTCTAGAGGTTCAACCTTTTTATAGGATACCCATAGCCTGAGGTTGCTCCAATATTGTATTTGGAGTGAGAAAGCCTAAAAAAAATCCCACAAGGGTGAAATTCTATGCTACAATAGTTTCTAGCACACTTGATGAGACTACTTTTAAAGAATATTTATTGAGATTAATGTTGGTCTTGGTCTATTTACAATAATTGTTGCATCCACACTCTCAACATCTAGTGACTTTGAAGAACACTTAGTTTTTTGGTGGCAAAATAGTACCTATATTTCATGCCAAAGGTGACTACAAGATTAAATGTTATAGGTATTCCTTTTGAATTTTTTAAATTACCTATAAACTCAACAAGAAGATTGAGGTTTACTAACACTCACCCATCTGTGGGAAACTTTCCTCCTAAACTAATTTACAAGTCTATCTTTGCTAGAAGATCTTTTTTAGCCCCTTTCATTGCCATGGCTCTCCCTAGAGCATTATCTTTTATTGCTTTTAATGGTCAAATTACATTGAACCTTGATCAATATGATCATATTCCAGTGGTAGCCCTAAAGAGTGTGTCGTAATTTATGGGAGAAAATTCTAAAACCCCTTATAATCACCATAGAGATATAGCCAAATTTTGTAATATTCATGGCATCAATGAAGATAACATGGCTATCAGGTTATTAGACATATATTTCAAGGGAAAGGCCCTAGATTAGTATAAGAACTTACCCCTGATTCCATCACATCATGGTATCAGTTAGGTGATGCTTTGTGTAAGAGGTTTGAAGATAAGAGTGACCACTTTTCACTTACAAATTAATTAACTACAATAAAGAGAGATCCTCAAGAGGTTATGTAGGATTTAAATACCGAGTTTCAAAAGACATGGGAAAAGATTCTAATTTCTCTCAAGCCTAATCCTAAATATGCTTTCCTCTACTATATACAAGATCTCAATAGTGACATTTTAGTGATGATTCAATCTATGGGAGGAAACACACTACCAAATGATTATGAAGTGTCAATTAGAGCAGAGAATATCCTAGTATAAGTTGACAAGGTTACACATAGGATACGTATGCCTTTGTTTCCTAAGATTTGACCACCTCATATTTCCATTCCTCCCATTTTTACCATTCCTCCTATGCCAAAACTATATGCCATACCTACACCAAAGTAGGAAAAGGCTTTAATTAGTCAATCTAGTGACTCCTAAGAGCATAAGAACTTCCATGAACTCAAGAACATGTTTCAAACTTTGGGAAATGAATTGGTGAATGTGAAGAGGCAAAAATCCTAGTTTAATATACCTTATCAAGCCCCATATCAACATAAATAGTCTTACCAAGATAATAGGCCACCCTTCAAGGGAAATTTCCAAGGCCAAGGACAATGATAGCCTAACTACACTAGGCTAAATAATTACAATCCTAATGCTATAATTACTTCTAGTACTTTGGTCCTTATTTATAATAATATTACTCGAGAAGGTGATAGTACTATTCCTTATAATTAGTAATTAAATCAAGCCATGGTTCTAAACATCGAGTTTAATCAAGCTTCCAATGATTAGTGGTAGCAAGGTACTAGTTATGGTTTTAATCAAGCTCTTATGGCTTAGAATATAAAAGTGCCTATGATGAAAAAATTGGAAGAGCCTTTATAGAGTAAAAAATACTCTATGTTTCATTCTAATTTTTAGTTGTGCACTGTAAAATTTTGTTCCCGCATACTTTGGTTCGAGACCATGAAGTTTTGAAACAGAGCACGGGCTCTAATTTCCTTTGATTCATTTTTTTCTAAGTGTTGAAGTCAACCGAAAGCTGTCAAGTGTCATCGGCTGAGGCACCTTTTACAATTTTTATAAGTAAAGCAGAGATTGCCATGTATCTCATAATAACTCAATGGAATGTGACAAGTGTTAGCATCCACATTTCATATCGGCACCCACATTTCAAATCTCTTTTAAGCAGAAGGTTTCAACAAGCTAAGTATCAAGATCAGGTAGAGAGCACCAAGTGGCAATCACAGAAGGATTTAATTTGCTTTTATAAAAGAGATGGAAGATGCCATGTATCCCATCTGAAGAGAGTGGAAGCCACCACATGTCAAGATCCAAATTATCTTCATTTTGTTTCACCGATATAGCAAAGACTGTGGTGGGTCTTAGGTTTTGTTTCTGAAGCAAGTGGAAGCCACCAAGTGTCACTGTATATGTAAATATGAAATGAGGCTTGATTGTTTCTATAATATAAATAGAGTGATGTAGAGATCAGCACATGTCACCTTCCATAGATTTCTCAAAAGGTGGCTAAAATTAGCAGAGATTGCCACGTGTCCTTTGTTGAGGCAAGCAAAGATTGCCACATGTTCTTATCCCATTTTTAAATTTTCTCAGGCAAGAAATGTTGTGGGTCTTATTTCTATTAAGTTTTTAAAGTTTCAAAGAAGTGGATTGTGATAGGTGTCAAAGGCAAAACATTCTTGAACAAATATATAGTATGAGTATAGGTAAAGCGAAGAGCACCATGTGTCTTCGGTAAGGCTGCAGAACATGCCAAGTGTCATTCTCCAGTGTCTCCCAAGTAATAAGAATGTTTTCAAGGAATTGGCCAAGTGTCCTCTTTCTGTTTAATAGAATGGAGTGTCCTGCGATCTGTTTTAGCCAATGAACTACTGAAAGATAGAGCATTTTAGAATCTGAGAAATATCTTATGTTAGACACTTCCAGTTTGGTTAGATTTCAGTTGGGCCATTAGATTGGGAACACACAGACAATACTAGAGTGAATATAAGGCTATAAATAGAGGTGCATAGATCACTAGAAATCATGATCATAATTAGAGAGAATTTTTTGAGAGAATTATTGTCAAGAGTTTTAGACTTTTTAGAGCTGTGATTAGGAATATCATTTGACTTTGTTCTATTTTCTTAAGTTGGAAAGTTTATGTAATTGTGCATGTCTTTTTGCCTCTTATGTGACTAGAGAATTAATAAGAAGATTGAATCCTATGCCTTTGTTGATATTTTTTGTGTCATAGAAAAAGTAGTCTAAGCTATGTTGTCAAGAGTTTTAGACTTTTTAGAACTGTGATTAAGAATATCATTTGACTTTGATCTATTTTCTTGAGTTGAAAAGTTTATGTAACTTTGCATGTTTTTGTGCCTCTTATGTGACTAGAGAATTAATAAAAAGATTGAATACTATGCCTTTGTTGATATTTTTTGTGTCACTGTAAAAGTAGTTTAAGTTGTGAGCCTCTATTTCTATTATTTTCATCTTTTACAGTGATCATGCCTTGTTTTCTCTTAAATGTAATTGAATCTTACATATAGTCTCACTATGCCCAGATTAAGGATCGAATTACATTCAGGCACATCACCATAGTTAGATTTTCTTTGTTTACATTTGTGTTTCTGTTAAAATTCCTATCCCTTTTTGTAGTGTACACTTGATATGAAGAGACCAACTTCTTAAAAATTTGGAGGTTGTTTCAAGTCACAAGTCCCACATCTTGAAACTTCCCATTTTTGGGGTTAGAAACAAGCACAATTTTAACCATCAATAGTTTTTGGCACGCTCGGTGGGACACTATATTAAAGTTTCTTTAAAGATCATATGAACTAGAGAGCTATGATGAGTCAGAGTTATGGACCATTAACTAAATCTCAATTTATTGTAAATACAAGTATTCTTTTGCCACCTTTGGTAACTAGTCCAAGAAGAAGAATAAATTAGTTTATACCAATACCAAGAGTAAATATGGGAGCCCCTATAGCCCCAAGAAATTATGCAAGTTGGAACACTAGTAGTCCTTTGATTCTCCCAATACCACTAGCCACTTGGGATTGTATCCCAGTGAATGCCTTGAAAGCTCGACCCAAATTCAGTGGGAAAGATTTTAAAACACCTGAAGAACATCTACATGATGTATTAAATGTCTATGCTATACATATTGTCACATAGAAAAATGTGGCCACAATATTATTAACAGCTTCTTTTAAAGGGAAGGCTCTAAAATGGTACTTGTCCTTGACCCCAAATACCATCTCTACATGGGATCAGCTTAGAGATCTTTTCTTTGAAAGATTTGAAGAGAAGGGTGATAAGTCTTCTTTATTACAATAATTTATTACCATCCAAAGGGCACCACAAGAAGTGATGACTGACTTCAATTCTAGATTTCAAAAGACTTGGGAAAGAATCCCTACTATGGCTAGACCATTACCAGGTATGGCCATAGTGTTTTATCTTGAGGCTTTTAATTTAGATATATCTGTTATGATTTAGTCACTTGGAGGTCACACTTTGCCAGATGCTTATGACTATGCGGTCAGAGCTGAGAATAATTCAATAGATGCTGGAAAGTTGCCCCCAAGGCCTCCCATGCCCATGTTTCTAGAGATTTCCTTTCCATTACCTCAAGAATCCTCTAAATCCATAGCCTCACTTGTGTCCATGTACACATATCCTCAACCACCTGCTAAAGAAATTATCCCTGCCCAGTTATCTGAGCTGGATGATATCAAGAATATATTAAGGACATTTTCTAATGAGTAGATTAATATAAAGAGATAGCAAAATCCTTTCTCTAGGCCTCCATATCAAGGATATCAAGGAAATAGATTCTCATCATAGCCAAATCAATACCAGGGCCCTCAAAGGCAAAATAACCCTCAGCCAAAAAATCAATTAGTTGTAGTCCATACACCCTCACAAACTGTTCCCCCTAATTCGAATAGGGAGACTATTCTAGGGTAAAATAATTATGTGGATAACACCAATGCCTAGTGTTTCCCTTACAATAATGCTCACACACCTAGAGATTGTCCCATGGGTAATCTACAACAAAAGGTGGCAAAGCAAAGAAGAATGGATGGATAGTTTACAAGTTCCAGTGACAATCAAGCCTACCAGTCTTTTGGTATGCAAAATTTAGTCTTAATGGCTCAGATGCAAGGGATGTCTTTGAAAAAAGAGGAATAAATAGCCCCAAAACATGCTTTGTTCTCATGGGTTAAAGTTGAAGAATTAGTTTTCTTGAATGAAGCTTCCACTTCTAAGAAACCAGTGGTGCAATCAGATTATTATACTAGATCAAAGAGAAGGATGGTCGAATAGCCTGAAGTTGTAAATAGTCAAGTCATGGAGAATCCTCCATTTCAAGGAAAAAGAAACATAGCTATCAAACAAGAAGTGCCCCAGCTAGTGTAGAATCAAGTGATTCCTACACAAATTAAAGAAAAAACAGGATATCCTTATTTTTAAAGAACTCAAACTCTAAGACCAATAAATGTGGTGGATCAATTAAAGAAGACTCTAGCACAAGTATCAATATGGGATATATTGGCTATTCTTGAATAGAAGACACTACTAAAAAAATCTCTACAAGGCCAAGCAATTCCCAAAGGTACTATTATCAAAGAAGGACCTGTTGAAAAAGAAAAGCTCAAAGATAGTTCATCTGTAGACAATAGCCCTAGTGAACAATGCACCAGAGGTAAGCAAATCCAAACTAGATCCCTTCTATTTAACATTGATAGTTGGCAAGAAACTGATGCATAATGCAATGATAGATTTAGGGGCTAGTACTTTAGTAATTCCTAAGCAGATAGCTAATGCTTTAACAATTAAGTATGAACCACTCACTAAAGGAGTCATGCAGTTAGATGGCAAAGCAATACAAATAATAGGGAGAATTAAATAACTCCCATTACAATTATATACTTGTCTCAATATAATTGTAAATCAAGATGTAGTAGTGATAGATATACCTCCTGTATTTGGCCTATGCTTATTTAGAGACTTTACAACCAAGATAGGAGGATATATGTCCCTTAATTGGTCTCACCTCATCCTAAGAACCAAATATGGTTCAAAGATGAAGATATTATCTGAGCCATTATATAAGGATCACATCACCAATGAACCAATTATAAAGATAGAGGTAGCTCATGCTATGATGAATAAAGAAGAAAGGGTTTTTGTTGAGGAGTTAGCTGAATGGACTGGTCTCACCTCATCCTAAGAACCAAATATGGTTCAAAGATGAAGATATTATCTGAGCCATTATATAAGGATCACATCACCAATGAACCAATTATAAAGATAGAGGTAGCTCATGCTATGATGAATAAAGAAGAAAGGGTTTTTGTTGAGGAGTTAGCTGAATGGACTGGTCTCACCTCATCCTAAGAACCAAATATGGTTCAAAGATGAAGATATTATCTGAGCCATTATATAAGGATCACATCACCAATGAACCAATTATAAAGATAGAGGTAGCTCATGCTATGATGAATAAAGAAGAAAGGGTTTTTGTTGAGGAGTTAGCTGAATGGACTGAACATGATCAAGAAGAGGAAAATGATCATTTATTAGTTATGATGCAAAGTAACCCATATGGAAATTATGACTCCATGGGTTTGGGTACTTACGTCATTTTTGAGGAATATCATAAAATCCCAAATGTTTTAAGGGAAGAAAAGTCAAAATATACCTATTTTATCAATCCTCGAGTCTCTCAACATGAATTCAATATTCTGAGTGAGAAGTCACAAGCGTATGCCTTAATATTTGATGAAGAAGAGATAATTTCTAACTTTCTTCTTACTTTGCAAGATGATGTGGAGGAGCATGGACATTTCCTTGATCATGATTTGAACAATTTGTTTAAAATCATTGGGTCAGGTTATACTATTTTTCAAGGAAGCTATGAGCCAGTTGCAAATGAACAAGACAACATTGAGACTCAATTACATATGCAAAATTATTGCAAACTTTCAGAATTATCCTTTCAAGAGGTTGGTAATTTTTAAATCATTAAAAAGGATGGTCATGAAATAGAACTTGAGTTTGAGGCAGAAGGAGATAAGCTAATAAATGATATATATCAAAGGGATTTTGTTGATGAGCAAATAATCATTAATTCTTTGATAATATATGTCAGTATCAAGAATTGGCATTTGAAAAGCTTCCAAGAACAAGAGTTTATATATGTTGGAAGCATGTTTGACTCAGACTCACTCAAATGCACACTAATCAATGTGACATATAAAGAAAGCAAGTCACCAGAGCTACATCCAATTTAACCACTTGTTCGGCAACATAAGTTGTCTTGTCATGAAGGAGACTTTAGAAATTCTTCTTTTGATCTAGGAGGGAGATAAAGATACTTGGTTAATGTATTATAATTAGATAGTTTCCCCTTTCCATATTGTTTTGTTTTCCCACTTTTCTTTTAAATAAGTGTTCTTTGAACACGTAGTCTGCAGTTCAGAGTTTTTCAAAATTTTCAAAATTTCTCAATACATTGAATGTCTCCCAAATCTTTAGAAATCCCCAAGGTACCTTGCACTGCCACTTACATAACATGTTTGCCTCGCTGTCCCATAAATATTGAGTAAGATTTACTAATGGTTATCTGAGTTTAATGCCATTTTGAGACTTGATAAGTCAATAAATACCTCTTAGCAAGAGTTAAGGCTTACAAGTTCTCAAACATTCTTGCATCTGCAAGAAAATATCCTGCTACTTGCATTTTCAATGCCTAGTAAGCTTACCTCAGTGAAAGTGTTTCTATTTTGCAAAAGTTCATACCAGTTATCACAAAATAGATATAAATATGGAGGGAGCATAGTATTCAGAACAAGGAGCTAGGATAAATGAATCCCTTGACAAGTTTCTTGCAAGCAAGTCATATGCTTTAGCTCCCATGTAACCATTAAAGACCTACCCATGGACTAGAATCCCTGAAGTTGGTCAAGCAAGTGACCCAACAAAGATAAAATATTATGCAGATGGAGTCATGGACCCAATTCTTCAAAGAGCTAGTAGCAAAAATCTTAGAGAAGGGGCACATCAAAGGTGTCTTCAGAGGGCTAGAGTAGGGCAAAACGAGAAATTTGCCATGAGGATATGGACTTCACAATTGTCACAATTCATTGTCCCAACTATACATCCATGCCATGACTTGGTCAAATTATGTGTAGACTTATTCTATGCACCCTCAAGTACCATTCAATAGAGTCCATTCATGCTACAAATCACACCAAAAGCTATCAGTGACATGTTAGCCCTCTATCACAATAAGATAGCTACATTTTCCATTGTTGCTAAAATGCAAATAATGTGGGAAAACATCAATACTCGGTTGAGGTTCTTAAGATCTGAATTATAAATGGGTGATGATGACACCACTATGCCTACACTCCCTATAGCAAGAGCCCAATCCATACAATCTAGCCGAGACACACTATCTATGATGGCTTTCATCTTTGGAATGAAAGATGATATGGTAGTTTATGGAAAAAAAATGGCTATCCTCTTTAGGCTGAAGACCATTGACAAAACTTAGGAGTATAGGCTTGAGTTTTCTGAGCAAATTACTTTCTCAATGGTGGAACAACTGGCCTAGTTCAAATCAAAAGGGGTTTTCAGGTACTCTTCTTATTTGTTTCACCTCATGTTATATCATAAATTTTACTTCTTTGCCCAACATATGCATTTTGATATGTATGACCCAAGTTTTGATTTCCAAAGAACCACCCCTGTGTCTGCATGGACGCATATTTTGTCAAAAACTAGCGACCCATATGAAATTTGGGAACTATTTATTACCCCTAATTTTTATCACCTCGGCCCCAAACCAGTCATGCATAGATTACTTCCAAGTGTTTCAAACCTTCTAGCCAGTTGCCTAATTCCTTGTGATTTCTATTTTGGATCTCACCACACAATTATAAGAGTCCGTGGTTTTTTTGGGGAACCAATGTTGCTACCTAATATTTTGACTCTTAGGTTAGCATTCTTAGAGGTCACCAGGTTGGTATCTATAATATATAATGAATATGGATTTGGGAAGAGGAAAATAAAAATGTATGACCTCCCATGGATGACAACTAGCATGGTTTTGGAAACCAGAGACGCTGAGATTGTGTTGCTTAGAAAGCTAGTCTTCCTGGGTTTCTTACTAATAGAATACAAATAGGTATATGACCCAAATGGTTTCATAGATTCCTAGATAAGGACTAATAGGGTTTTAACTATAATTGCACATGAAGGCCACCCTTTTTGGGAAAATAGAAAAAATCCTAGAGAAGATGCTCCTAGATTTATGTTGAATTAACAGATTTGCCCCTTCCACAAAATAGACCCTGGGAAACATTCTATGTTAAGCAGAGGGATTTTGACTCTAAAGTGAGAATGAATTCTATCTTAAGAAGGGAATTAAAGAATAAAGATTGGGATGCTGAGAAAATTGAAGCCTATTGGAAATATAGGCAAGAAATTTTTCAGACAACTCATTCTTTTGGGAAAGTAGACACAGATGAGAGATGGGAAGAACTATGGGATGAGTTCCATCTGTCCCCTATATTTAGCCCTGACACAAGCAATTTGTTGACACAGGGTGTAGGGATAGAAGCCAGAGCAAGGTCCAACCAAGAGTCATAGGCCTCAAGGCAAACTGTAGCTTTAATAACTGTATCATTTTGGCCCCAATCTCTCAACATTATGGAAAAGCAAAAGAGTGTGGTGTCTTCACCACCAAAATCTTCCCTGTCGACATCATTTATTGAAATTCCCAATTCTCTACAAGCATCACTGATGGCAATAGTAGATGTGAAAGGAAAAGAAACATAGCCAGAAGAAAAGACACCCAAGAAGTGAAAGAGGGTGCAATTTCAGTTTGATTCAAAAGAGGAGGTAGACCCCCCACAGTGCCAATTACAGAGTACTGTAATTGCTCCTCAAGTAAGTATTATTCCTCCTTCTCCTTCTCAATCTCTTTCTTCTCTTATTGGCGTGATGATTCCATCTAGCTAGATGACATCCTCTGCCACTTTTGCCATTCCCATTTCTCACTTCGCCCCATCTATGCCACCTCAAGCTTTAACATTACCTCATTTTTTCCTCTTTGTTCCCAAGAAAATTTCCCCTCAAATTTCCCATAGCCAACAATTGGCTATTCAATATGGTTTGCCACAGGGACACCCTTTTATGGGTGGGCACATTGCCTCTCCTTCTACCTTCCAGACCTAAACAAATGATGCTAGAAAGGCAAGGGAAGCCTAAAGAGAGAAAAAGAAGATCAAGGAAAATAAAGCCTTGGCTACACCCCATCTGTGGTCAAAATTTGACCCCATTTAGCATCAATTGATGGTGACTCATTTTTCACCAAATGTAATCAAGCCAAGTAAGCAGATGCGGCCAAAACACTACATGATGAATGCAGTGGCCATCGACATGTCCCTCTTCAGGCCATAAGACAAAATTGAGTTGCTAACCGAATCCACTTCTGTAGTTGCTGAAGACTACTTGAAGACATCAAGGAGGCTATAGAAGATGGAGGCTGATTTAGCCAAGAAAAAGGCAAACTATAATAGTTTGACCACAAAAACCAATAGAAAAGATAATGAAATAGAGAATCTAAATAAATAGTTGAAAGATACTATTTTCTTTCAGACTCACCAGGTAGTCCAGGCCCAAAATGATTCCTTAAAAATAGGGCTAACATAGGTAAAAGATGCGGTGATGACCCTAAGGCAAGAAAAAGTAGCATTACAAGAAAAATGTGAAGAACACCTACTATAGGTTACTCAATTAAAACAAAAGTTGCTAAGTGAACAGAATAATACTATAGCTATACAAGCCCAATTTCAAGCTGAGCAATATAGAGTAGCAAAATTGACACTGGAGCTAGCCAATAGGCCAAAGAATATTAGAGTGTTAAGTCTGGTGAAGGAGCTCTATGAATCCATGTGTAAAATAATTTCTTCAGAGATTATTTAGCTTAGGCCTTCTCTCACCTTCCTAATCAATGCATAAAAATTGTGTGAAAAGGTGGAGAATTCAATTGTAAATACTCTAGCTATAGTTTATGTGAGAGTAATGGACTCTAAAATGCTACTACAAAAGATTTATGAGGCAATAGATGGAATGTTATCCATAGTAAGAATTGAGAATAAAATGGTTGCTACTAAGCGATTGAATGAGGTTCTCAGTTGCAATTCCATAGCCATCAGCTATAGAGAGCTCATAGATGTTATGAAAGAAGGAATCAGTGAAATGAGATAGTACATTGAAGATCTAGTGCAATTAGGTCTTCCTTCTCCATTTCCTGATAACAACACAGTGTTAATGGTTGATGAAATTAAACCTTTTTTGTTGGCCAAATATAATGATTAGATAGTTTTTTAGGATCTAAGGGATGATTCGTTAGTCCCTGAAGTAGAAGCTATCTTGGTTCTTATTTCCTAGATTGAATTCAAATTAAAGGCTATAGTTCAGATGTTGCAAAAAATTTCACACAAGGATATTATTAACCTTGATTTAGCCTTCAATGAATTGCAAAATAAATAGGGGTTATATGACGATGAGTGGTCTATTAGGATCTTAGAGTACAATTGATTACTTTTGTATAAGCAACTAAACACAGAATTGAAACTAGAAGTAATAAGTAACTAGAAATCAGAAACAACAAATAATAGGAGATACTAAGAAACAAACAATATATATTAAACTCTTCTAGAAGGAAATACAATGAAGAAATCTCTCTCTCCTCACACCTCATAGATGTACAGTAATTCTCCCTCAAGAGTTCTCTCTCTCTCTCTCAATCAATTATAATCAACTCAATTACTGAAATTGTACATGCTATGAGGATCTAACCCTACTATATAGAATACTACAACACTAGGGTTCATGAGCCATGCATTCGCCACCCTTAGATCCACCTCTTAAATCAAAGGCTCAAATCTATTCTCCTAAAAATAACAATTCTAGAAACACACAGAAGTCAGTGTCGGTCTAAAGATGACCGATGCCGATCGACCTCTAACCAATGTTGGTTGGTTTTGACTGATGCCGATTACTATGTAAGCCCAACAACCTCAACATTAGCTCATTAGTGAAGATTTTAGCTCCAAAAATCAACAATCTCTTACTTAGAGATAAATAGTTACACCTGTACCTGTAAAACAACATCCTCTAAACATCTCTGGCTTGTTTCTCCCTCTTTAAGTTCAATATTGAAGACCAACAAAATTTGAATGAAAATTCAACTTCTCCTTTGTTACCAGCTTTGTTAACATATTAGTAGGGTTCTTATCCATATGGATCTTTTCTAGCTTCAACTGTCCATCCTTCAATACCTATCTAATGAAGTGGTACCTAAGCTGTATATGTTTGGTTCTTGAATGAAAGGCTAAATTCTTTGCCAAATGAATTGCACTTTGACTATCACTATACAATCTACAACTCTCTTGCTCCTTTCCCAAATCTTCCATGAATTGAGTCATCCAAATCATTTCCTTGCTAGCCTCTGTGACTGCAATGTATTCTACCTCTGTAGTAGACAAGGCAACAACCTTCTACAACTTTGAAATCCAGCTAACCACCGTTCCACCAACAGTGAACACATATCCTATGGTGCTTCTCTTACCATCCAAGTCACTTACCATATTTGAATCTACATACCCATGTAGAGAATTATTTGACCCTCCATAGCATAAATGCCTACTACTGCTCCCTCTCAGATATCTAAGAATGCACTGAACTGCTTTCTAGTGTTCCTTTCCTAGATTGGCCATAAACTTGCTGACAACTCCCATTGCTTGGGCAATATCTGGTTTAGTACATACCATTGCATACATCAAGCTCCCAACTACTGAAGCATATGGAACTCTACTCATATACTCAACCTCATCATGTGATTTAGGACACTGTTCTTTGCTCAACTTGAAGTGTCCAGCCATAGGTGTGCTTACCGGTTTTGCATCCTGCATATTGAACCTCTCCAACACCTTATTCACATAATCCTCTTGAGACAAAATCAAACTATGATTTTTCCTATCTCTTTTAATATTCATGCCAAGGATTTTCTTTTCTACTCCTAAATCCTTCATGGCAAATGTGTGAGCTAATTTTACCTTAAGCTCAGTAATTTCCTGCATGTGTGAACTTGCAACAAGCATATCATCTACATACAATAACAGGATAATATAACTACCATTATCCAATCTATTAAAATAAACACAATGGTCAGATTGACATTTACTAAAGCCATGCTCTGTCATAAACCTGTCAAACCTAAAATACCATTGTCTTGGAGCTTGCTTAAGACCATATAAGCTTTTCTTCAACCTGCACACAAGTTTCTCCTTACCTTTGACCTCAAAACCTTCCAAATGATCCATATATATCTCTTCATCCAAATCTCCATGAAGAAATTTTGTTTTAACATCAAGCTGCTCAAGATTCAAATCCTCAATATCAACTAAAGACAATACAGTCCAAATAGAAGTCATCTTTACTACAGGAGAAAAAATTTCACCAAAATCAATACCTAGTTTCTGTGCAAATCCCTTTACTACCAACCTGGCCTTATGTCTCATTTTTCCATTCTCTCCTTCCTTTAACCTATATACCCATTTTTTTTTAGTGCTTTGTTTTTGACTGGAAACTCAACCAAATCCCACTTATGGTTCTCTTCCAAGGAATTAATTTTCTCATTCATGCCATGCTCCCACTATTTCTTAGATTCTACCTGCATTGCCTCATCAAAAATTTCTAGTTCTCCACCATCAGTGAGCAACAATTAGTATAAAGAAGGGGGATAATGAATTGAAGGTTTACTTACCCTTTCAAACCTCCTTATGGGCATTTGAGACTCATTTACAGCTTGCTATCTGCCCAAATTTTCTTCTAACAGTGACCAATCTTGGTCATCTCTGATCGATGCTAGTCTGCACCCGATCGATGTCGATTCCTCCTAATTGACACTAATTTCCACCTAACCGACATCGGTCTCTGTGTTTTTATGTGAGTAATTATTTTTACCCATGAGCTCATTTTAGATCATAACCTCTTCCAAATCAAGATTGCCTTACTCAAAATTATTTAGCCTCTTGAGCTGATCACTATACATCACCTTCTCATTGAAAACCACATCATGGCTTCTAATAATTTTTTTAGTTTCTAAATTCCACAACCACAATCCAAAATCTTCAAAACCATAACCAATGAAAGTGCACTGCATAGATTTAGCATCCAACTTCTTTCTATTTTCTTTATCAATGTGCATAAAAGCTTCAGAACCAAAAACTCTAAGAAATGAAAGATCTACCATTTTACCTATCCAAGCCTCTTCTATAATTCCACCATCCAGTGTAGTATAAGGTTCTCTATTAATCAGGTAAACTATAGTATCTATAGCTTCTACCCAAAATTATAAGGGAAAACCAACATGCAACCTCATACTCCGTGCATGCTCCATTATTGTTCTATTCATCCTTTTAGCAACTCCATTTTGCTGAGGTGTCCTTGGAACCATCCTTTCCCTATGTATTCCACTCATAGAATAGTAACTATTGAATTTATTTTTGTAGTACTCACCACCATTGTCAGATCTAAGGCACTTCAATCTCAAACCTATTTCATTCTCAACCAAAGCTTTCTATTTCTTAAATTTATCAAAAACTTTAGATTTTCTCTTTATGCAATAAACCCATACCTTTCTTGTAGCATCATCAATGAAAGAAACATAATATTGTGATCCTCTAATAGAAGCTACTTGAGCTGGTCCCCACACGTCTGTGTGAACAAGCTTCAACTTGTGCTTCTTCTTTGTTGACCCAGTTTTGAGAAACCTCACTTTCTTCTATTTCCCAAAAATGCAATGCTCACAGAAATCTAGATCTATGCTTTTCAAATCTGAAAGCTTACCTTTTGACTTAAGAAAATTCATTCCCTTCTCACTCATGTGACCAAGCCTACAGTGCCACAACTTTGCATCTATATCTAAAGTAGATAAAATAAAAAGAAAATAATTAGTAATACAAGTAGATAGATAAAGTGTACCTACTCTCTTACCTTTTGATAATACAAGTACACCCTTGGAAACTTTCCAAGATTCAGTTATGAGAGTTACTATGCAACCCTCATCACCCAGCTTTTCTATAGAAATCAGATTCCTCTTTAGGATGGGTACATGCATGACATCCTTGAACACCCATGTGTTGCCATTCTACAATTTCAGCTACACTTTTCCTTTGCCAACAATTTTACAAGGCTCATCATCCCCTAAATAAACTTTTCCAAAATCTCCATGGACATAATCACTGAAAAATTCTCTATTTGGGGTTGCATGGAAAGAGGAACCAAAATCTAAAACCCATGATTCTACTTTATTATCCAAAGAAAATATAAGAGCATCCTGTGCAACAATACATACAACTTTTGCTTCTTTATTACCTTCATGCTAATTTTCTTTGTTTTCCTTCAACCAACAATCTTTCTTTGCATGCCCTTTCTTTCCATAATTCCAGTAGGTTATTCTTCCATTTCTAGACTTGGATCTACTTCCCATCTTTGACCTTGATTTCCCTTGCTTGCCCTTCTCTCTTTGCCTTCCCCTCCTTTCAACACTTAAAGCATTACTTGATGTTTCCCCTGTGCTTTTATTATGAATTTATTCATTAAATATTACACTAATAACATCATCAACTTTCAAGATATTTGAAGTAGATTCAGTATTACTAACTACCATTACCAAACTATGCCAACTTTCAGGTAAAGAGCATAAGATTAAGAGAGCCTTAATTTCATCATCAAAAACTATTTTGACTGAATTTAACTGATTTACTATTGTATGGAAATCATTAAGATGACTAGATATAGATCCACCTTCCTACATTTGCAAATTAAATAATTACTTCATAGGATATACCTTATTCAACGCTGAGGGTTTTTCATATAAATTTGCCAAAGTATCTATTAACTCTATCATTGTCTTTGCCTATGATAAGTTGGAAAACACAAAAGCTGCCAAGCTCAACCTTATAGATCCAAGAGCCTTTCTATCAAGAACATTCCATTCTCCATCTTCCATATTTGTGGGCTTCCTTGAAACCCCACCCAATGGTAAATATAGATCTTTCTGATACAAATAATCTTCAATTTGCATCCTCCATTATTGATAATTCTTGCCATTGAATTTATCCATTCTTAGTTTACTTTCTTCTGCCATTGCTTTACTCCCACTCAATTAGAAACCCCTATGAGTGAATTCTGTAATCAATAAACACTAACATGCTCTGATACTAGTTGTTAGGATCTTAGAGTATAATTGATTACTTTTGTATAAGCAACTAAACACGAAATTAAAACTAGAAGTAATAAGTAACTAGAAATCATAAATAACAAATAATAAGAGATACAAAAAACAACCAATATGTATTAAACTCTTCTAGAAGGAAATACAATGAATAAATCTCTCTCTCCTCACACCTCACAGATGTACAATAATTCTTCCTCAAGAGTTCTCTCTCTCAATCAATTACAATCAACTCAATTACTGAAATTGTACATGCTATGAGGATGTAACCCTACTATATAGAATACTACAACACTAAGGTTCATGAGCCATGCATTCTCCACCCTTAGATCCACCTCTTAAATCAAAGGCTCAAATCTATTCTCCTAAAAATAACAATTCTAAAAACTCACAGAAGTCAGTGTCGGTCTAAAGATGACTTATGTCGATCGACCCCTAATTGATGTCAATTGGTTCTGACCAATGTCGATTATTGTGTAAGCCCAAAAACCTCAACATTAGCTCATTAGCGAAGCTTTTAGCTCCACAACTCAACATGGTCCACCTACCAAATAACATTGTTGAAGCTGTAATTTTGAAATTTTGATCTAGCAAGAGTTGTGGTTTCTTTTTGAGTAGGCTCAAAAGTCCTTGGGGTCACCAATAACTGTAGAGTAAAAAATACTCTACGTTTCATTTTTATTTTTAGTTGCATGCTACAAAATTTTGTTCCTACATAATTTGGTTTGAAATGGTGAAGTTTTGAAATAGAGCACGGACTCTAATTTCCTTTGATTCATTTTTCTCTAAGAGTTGAAGTTAGCTGGAAGCTGCCAAGTGTCATTGGTTGAGGCACCTTTTAAAATTTTTGTAAGTAAAGTGGATATTTACATGTATCTCATAGTAACTCAGCAAAACATGACAAGTGTCAGCATCTGCATTTCATATCAGCACCTGTGTTTCAAATATCCTTTAAGCAAAAGGTTTCAACAACCTAAGTATCAAGATCAGGTAGAGAGTGCCAAGTGGAAATCGTGGAAGGCTTCAATTGATTTTCTAAAAGTGATGGAAGATGCCATGTATCCCAATTGAAGAGAGCGAAAGCCACCACATGTCAAGATCTAAATTATCTTCATTTTGTTTCACCAATATAACAAAGATTGTTGTGGGTCTCAAGTTTTGTTTCTAAAGCAAGTGGAAGCCACCAAGTGTTGATGTTTGTGTAAATATGAAATGAGGCCCGATTGTTTGAATAATATAAATAGAGCAATGCAGAGACCAACATGTGTTACCTTTTGCATATTTCTCAAAAGGTGGCTAAACGTAGCAAAGATTTCCATGTGTCCTTTATTAAGGTAGTGAAGATTGCCACTTGTTCCTATGCCCCTTTTTAAAGTTACTCAGGCAAGAAATGTTGTGGGTCTTATTTCTATTAAGTTGTTAATGTTTTGAAGAAGTAGATTGCGATAGGTGTCAAAGATAGAATGTTCATAAGGAAAGATATAGTAAGAGTATAGGTAAAGTGGAGAGCACTGTGTGTCTTTGGTAAGGCTGCAGAACATGCCAAGTGTCATTCTATGGTGTCTCCTAAGTAATAAGAAGGTTTTCAAGGAATTGGCCAAATGTCCTCTTTTGTTTAATCAAAGGGAGCATCCTAAGATCTGTTTCAGCCAATGAACTTCTAGAAGATAGCATTTTAGAATCTAAGAAATATCTTCTATTAGACACTTCTAGTTTGGTTAGATTTTAGTTGGGCCATTAGATTTGGAACACACAAACAATCTGGAGTGAATCCAAGGCTATAAATAGAGGTGTAGAGATCACTAGAAATCATGATCAAAATTAGAGAGAATTTTTTGAAAGAATTATTGTCAAGAGTTTTATACTTTCTAGAGCTGTGATTAGGAATATCATTTGCCTTTGTTCTATTTTCTTAAGCTAGAAATTTTATGTAACTGTGCATGTTTCTATTCCTCTTATGTGACTGGAGAATTAATAAGAAGATTGAATCCTGTGCCTTTGTTGATATTTTTTGTGTCATAGCAAAAGTAGTCTAAGTTGTGTTGTCAAGAGTTTTAGACTTTCTAGAATTGTGATTAAGAATATCATTTGCCTTCGTTCTATTTTCTTGAGTTGAAAAGTTTATGTAACTGTGCATGTTTCTATGCCTCTCATGTGATTGGAGAATTAATAAGAAGACTGAATCCTATGCCTTTGTTGATATTTTCTGTGTCACTGCAAAAGCAATCTAAGTTGTGAGCCTTTGTTTCTATTGTTTTCATCTTTTACATTGATCATGCCTTGCTTTCTCTTACATGTAATTTAATCTTACATATAGTCTCACTATGCCTAGATTAAGAATTGAATTACATTCAGGCACATCACCATAGTTAGATTTTCTTTGTTTGCATTTGTGTTTTTGTTAAAATTCTTATCCCTTTTCCCAATATACACTTGATATAAAGAAGATACCAGCTTTTTAAAAATTTAGAGGTCGTTTCAAGTCGCAAGTCCTACATCTTGAAACTTCCCATTGTTGGTGTTAGAAACAAGCACAATTTTAACCATCAACAGCCTCAACAAGGCTAATGGCCTAGTGAAGGGCCAATCTAGTTAAGTTATACAATGGTTAAATATGAATGGGAAGAGTGTTATGCTTTTAATTATCAGGCTAGTTCTATTCAAACAAACATTTTAGTGGTAGCCAACACAAGGTTTAAGAGAAGGAATATGGAGGGAAACCAAGAACCAGGCAAAGAGTCTCTTATTCTTACACCATTAATATCAAAGCCAAATGAACTTACTACTACCCCAAAGGTTCCAATAACTTATAAAAATTATAACCAAGGCAATACTTTTGTACCCTAAAACTCACAGGTTTAAAACATGGTTGTGGCTCCCAAAGCACAAACAAAGGTTGGTGGTTTACCCATAAATATTGTTGAGAAAATGAAGAAGTCTAATGTGAGTGTTATAATGTGGGACATGTTTTTTATGTGTATTTAGGTGGATATCCTTTAAGAGGGCTTGTCAAAGACCAATGCTTTTGAAAAATCACCAAGGAAAATATAGTTCTCACCAATGCAACCAAAGGACCTAATGAAAGACAACCAAACAAGGTGGTGAAAACCTCCTCCTTTCTACCTATCTATAATCATTAGAAACTCTTCAGTACACAACTTCATGGTAGATAGTGGAGAAATTAATTTAGTGATGCTAAAATTAATAGTAGATTAACTTGGTTTGAAGTATGAACCTCAATCTGAAGGAGTTTTATATCTTGATGGATATTCTACCAAACCAGCTAGTATTATCAGAGGTATAAACTTGACCCTACATGCTTGTCCTAATGCTTTAGTGGCTCAATGTGTAGTGGTTCTAGAGGCACCTCCTCACTTTTATCTATTCTTATCTAGAGAGTTCACAACTAAAATTAAGGGTTACCAATTAACATATTAGTCCTACATGGATTTAAGGACAAGATATGGGACTAAGGTGTCTATCAAAGCTGAGACTATTACCTAATTTCAAATTAATCCTTATGGTCTAATTATCCCAAACATTAATTGTATCATTCTAGATGAATATGAACACTGTATTGGTCAATAACTAGACACTCATCCTAAGGGGATACCTAATATGTTCTTGGATGAGTTATGGAGTGAGAATCAACTAATTACTCTTCTAAAAGATGTTGAGAAAAGGGACATGGGAGTCTATTTCCTACATAAAGTGAATGAGATCATGCCATTCATTACTAGGACATGGAAGATACTAGTGGTTTGTGGAAATTGTTCTTTGATGGTTCAAGGATCAAACATGGAGTAGGTGCAGATGTAATGCTAGTATCCACTTTTAATGAGAAATAATTTTCATCTTACATGTTCCAATTTAGTTTCTCTTGCAATGTAGCTAAGTATGAAGCCCTTATCCATGGTCTTCAATGGTCTAGTAATAGGGGAATAAAGAATTTATAGGCATACAAGGATAATGAGTTGACAGTACATTAGTTTAGAGGTCAAAACACCACCAAGAACCCCTTGTTGAAGTCCTACAAGTATAGAGTGTGGGACATACATAAATACTTTAATGCCTTTAATATCCAAGTAGTGCCAAGAGAGCAAAATCAACATGTTGATAGGTTGGTAGCTGTAGGGGCTCAGTTTGACATCCTAAATGATTTGAAAAAGTTAAAATTACAACCACATGTCAAAGTGGTATTGATACCATCAGTTCCAGATAATGAGGCTCATTGGTAGGTCTTTGATAGTGACAAGCATATTAATTGTTTCCTATAGCAAGAGGTATAGTTTTCCTCAATGAACCAAAGAAAACTTTAGTAATAATATGAAGATCAAATTGTTTAGCTAAAATCAAATAAGCTTCCTAAAGGGTTGGTCACAGTTGAGGGTCTTCTCCATGAAGGAGATCATATGAGGAAAGACAAAGTAATGATGTCTAATGATGACAAAAACTATTAAAGACTCATCATATTCAAGGGCAAGCTTATAAAGATTGGAAAAGTGAGAAATAAGGCAAAAAACATGCTTTCATTGAGATTTGTAAGGAATATCTATACATCTTTACTTGGGAGTATAGTGATTTAAGGGATTTTGACCCCAAGCTATCCCAACACACTATAGAGTTAGAGGCCAATGCCAAGCCTTTTATGTAGAAGCAAAGGCATACCAACCAAAATATTGAAGAGCTGATGAGGAAAGAGTTGACCAAATTGATTGTGTTTAATATTATTTTCCCATTAAACACTCCTCATGGGTAACTAACTTGGTGCTTTTGAGAAATAAGAATGGTGAGATCTAGTTATGTGTGGACTTAAGAGACTTAAATAGGGTCTATTTAAAAGACCATTACCCCTTGCCATCCATGGAGTAACTCCTTCAAATGGTTGTTGATTCATAATGTTTCCCTCTTTTGGATGGGTACTCAAGGTATAACTAAGTGCTAGTAAGAGATAAGACCAATACAAGACTGCCTTCACCATAAAGTGGGGAAAATATGCTTATAAAAAGATGCCTTTTGGTATCTTAAATTATATAGATAATTTTCAAAGAGCCATGGCATGGATTTCCAAGGTTTGATAAATCAGATGGCACTTGTCTACTTGGATGACATAATAGTTTTCTCCAAGAAGGCTAGTGAACTCTTGGACCACCTAAGGTTGATCTTTGAAAGATGTAAAGAGTATGGGATTTCATTTAATCCCAAAAATTATGTATTTTCTATCCATGAGAGAAAACTTTTGGGTCATATTGTCTCAAAATAGGGACTAGCTATTGATCATGATAGAATAACTGTAATCTTGGCCTTATCCTTAGCCAATAATAAGAAGGGACTTTAGAGTTTCCATAGGAAGATAAAATTTGTGAGAAGGTTAATACCTAGTTTTGTAAGCTTAGTCAAACCTATTACTATTATGTTGAAGAATAATTAGGTGTTTACTTGGACAAGAGAGGGCAAAGCAAAATTTAAGGTTATCAAACAAGCCATTTTTCAAGCACCTACATGCATGAATCCTAATTTCTCAAAATATTTCATATTATATGTCTTTGAAAACATTCATAACATATTAGTTGTGTTGATGAAAAATAATGGTGAGGGAATTGAGTAGCCAATTGCATTTTTTAGTCAAGGGCTGGAAGGGTATGAAGAACGGTATAATTTTGTAGAGAATCAAGTCCTTACATTGGTAAGAAGCCTTAAAATTTTCATACCAATGCTCTCCAATAGAAAAATATATCTTATGGTGTCTCATCCTTGAGTGAGAGACTTCCTTCTTAACAAAGACCTGAATGAGAAGAGGGTTGGTTGGATTATAAGGGTCATGGAATATGATGTAGAAATCAAGGTTGCTAAGCTAGTGAGAGGCAAAGGATTATGTGAGAACATAATAGATGACCTTAATTAAGAAAGATAGGTAGTTTTAGTGACACAATAAGAGCTATAGGTAGCAACATCTCCACCTCACACTAGCTAGATCTAAGACATGACATTGTTTTTTATAATAGGTGAGTTCCCTCAAGGTATGGATAGGATAAAGAGAAGGCATTTTAGACTTTAGTCCATACCTTATGAATTGATTAATTGGGTTATATTAAAAAAATAACTCAATGGGGTGCTTCTTAGGTGCATAGATGATGACCAAGTGACTAATCTCTTGGAAAAATTCCATTATGGGCTTGTAGGAGGCCATTTTTCCCTAAGGACTATAGTATAAAAAGTGATGAGAGATGGTTATTATTATTCTAACCTCTTTAAAGATGCATATGCATGGGTGATGAATTTCTATAAGTGTGCTCTCTTTACAGGCAAAAAAAGGTTGGCATCCCTTCCTCTCAATCTAATTCAAGTGGATCAACCTTTTATGTAGTGAGGCTTGGATTTCATAGGAATTATTAATCCACCTTCCAATGGAGGACACAAATTGGTACTCACTACTAGTAATTACTTTACCAGGTGGGTGGAAGTAATTTATCTAAAAGAATCTAATGAAATATTAGTGTTGGAATTCTATGATAGTATAGTAATGAGGTTTGGTGTACCAACAACAATCATTTTAGATAATGCCTTAAATTTTTTTGGCATGAATAAAAGTGAGTGGGCACTTCATCTGGGCATCTACCTTAGTACATCATCCAATTACTATCCCCAAGGTAATGGACTTTCAGATTAAATGAATAAAAATTTGATAAGGATCATCAAGAGGACTATGGAAGAGAATCAAAGAGTATGGAATTCAAATTTGAGGACAACCTTACGGGATGATAGAGTGACTCCCAAAGTTTATATTGACAAGTGACCATTTGTCCTTATATATGGGAGATAAGCCAAGTTTCCCATCTCTTTTGAGTTACCTACTTTAGATCTATCCCATTAGCTTGATTTGATGGAGAGTGAACCTATGAGTGTGAGGATGGCAAAGCTCATGGATCTTGAAGAAATGAGGGATCTTAAAATGAAAATACTAGAGTCACATCAAGCTTAAGTCTAAAAATCCTTTAACAAGAGAGCCATAGCAAGATATTTCAAAGAGGGAGATCTAGTCCTAAAATGGGATTCAAATAAGGCCAATCCAGGTAACTATACTAAGTTTGATAGCCTGTAGAGTGGGCCTTATTTGATTTATGGATGCAAACAACATAATAATTTTCATCTTTCCCAACTGGATGGAGAGGTATTACACATCCTAGTTAATGGGATTCATCTAAAGCGTTGTTACTAGAATTTTATTTAGCCATTGTATATATTATACATTTTGTATAGTTTTCATGTTTTCTTATAAGTGCCTTGTGCACATCCTTTTAATTATGTGTTTTCATTCTCTAAGTACCATGGCATAGTGTTTATTTTATTTCTTTTAGTCCTTATTTATTTAAGAGGAAGTTTTCAGAAGTAGACAACCTTGTATTAATTTCATATCAGTTGGAAAGAAAGTCTTGTGACCTCATATGCCCAATGGATAAGATTTAGGCCACTATAAATGTTGTGACCTCATATTACATAGTAGGTATGCAATCCTAGGAGGTCACTATAAATGTTGGACAAAATTGGCCTACATACAAAAAAATTTCCTAGATGGATCAGGCCACTCTCTTATACCATTCAGTAACCTTTACCCACATGACTAGTCTCTTTCTAAGTCCTAACTTGATGATGCAGTATAGTATCCAAGAAGGTCTTCATGTGGTGTGAGAAGCTAAGAAGAATCCTTATGAAATGGATTTTTTAATGCTGTAAATAAGAGAGAAACCTCATGACCCTACCTCATGTCTCTTCAAGATTTTGAAATACTTTAATCAAGTTTTAAGGTGAATTTGGAGATTTTGAGGAAAAGACCTAGAAATAGGTCTTGAACTACAAGTTAAAGATCCAACAAGTTTCTAGGGTGTTATAACATTTATGGGAATGAATGAGGATTTTAAAAAGTCTCAGAGATTCTAATGGGTCAAAAAAAGGTCTAGAGAAGCTATTATGACCAAAAGACCCCCAAAAGTGCATTAGATGACTCAAGGGTCCTCAAAATAGAAATTTCAAGTGAAAAAGTAAAATTTTATGGAATTCAAATTGGTTTTTAATTCCACCTTATTATGGGATTATTTACCTATTTATACATGTTTAAGGCCATTTCAAGTCATTTGGAGTAGAAGAGAGGAGTTGGGGACCAAAAGGATGTATTTTGGAGCCTTTTGGAGCTTTGACTAAACAAGTTTTTGAAGGTTTTGTTTCATACAGGGGATTATATATCATATTAAATAATACATGGTGTCCCTTCTATCCTCTCATATCCCTATGAAATCATATTCAAGCATAAGAACTAGAAGAGGTAAGATAAACCTATTTTTTATAAACTAGGCATGAAACATGTTTTCTACCATTAATAGAGGCCCAAGAATTTTAGAGGGTTTACATAAGGAATGAAAGGTCATTTATATAATATTAAATCTTTCACAAGTGTTTTATTTCATATTCATTATTATAATTCTTCACTCTAAGGAAAAATCATTTTGGGCAGTCTTGGATAGCTCTAGGAGAGTCTTAGGTTTTCACTCAATATGATCAACAGAGAAAGAGAGAAAGTTGGGATAGAATATTTTGGTAAGTGATAAGTAACATAATATCCTTAAAATTTATGGAATTATTTTTTTGGTTCATCTTCCCATCTTTATGAACAATCACTAATAGTGTAAGGGTGTCTAGATGGCCTACTCATTTAGACAGGGTCTAGGTTTTCTTCTATTGCTTCACTTCAAAAATTAATGAGAATGAATGGTTTTAGAGGAGTTATTTTAAGGTAAAATAGGACCAATTAAAATTATTTTCATCAGATAATTCATATTATGAATGTACTTATGGTATAAAACATATTTTATTTGTTATCCTTGTGAATGGTCTAATTGATCAGTTTTAGAGAAAAACATGGGTTGGAGGGATAATTTACCTCCTCATACTTATGAAAAATAAACTTAATCAAGTTATATTTTATATTTAATCCTTATTATTTCATCAAAGCTTTGATAAGTCAAATGAGGACTAGTCTTTCATGGAAAAACACCATCTACAATAGTCTTTGTCCTGTCTTAGAGTGAAAGGAGGTAATGAGCATTTTCAAGAGGTTCATTTGAGTGGAATTAATGAGAACCAAGTGATATGGGAATATTTATTTTCAAATATCCAATAAATATAATCATACAAAGCTTTCCTTAATTAAGAAATAACGTGTAATATCCCTTATTATTATATATTAAGGTTTCAGGTGCCCTATAGGAGAATAACCATGTTGAAATGATAACATTAGAACTAGTTTGACATCCTCCAAGATTTTAAATATCAATTTGAAGGCTTTGGGGAGGTCTAATTTTTATCATACGTTCATCCACTATGCATATGGTCAAATTCTCACCTTCACTACCATGTATCTTGCAATGTGCACCTACAGGGGACTCACATAGAGTACATAAAAATTGGAAGGCATATGTTGAAACTTGTTTGGACCATCTTTTAGGTATTGAGGGATTTAATTCGATGTAAAAACTAGTAATAAATCCATTTAGTGAAAAATAGTCTTGAAACATTTCTCCTACATTGATTAAGCAACTTTAGGGGTTAGTTACCTTAAAGTTTCCAAAATAGTGTTTTCATCCTTCTTCCAATCCTCTCATAGTGGAATATATGAAATCTTGGTAGGTATAAAAGTTTCCATCATGGATCCCTATCATAGGGGATAAGATTTGACATAACAAAAGGTCTATTTGGCCAAATAAATATGATGATGGAGAGTCCTCAACTCATGCAATAATTCACTATTGTTCCTTAGTATTATCTATAACTTTTTGACCCCTTAAATAGCCTTATGGTGGTATAGAGCCTGATGAAAGTGTAAGTCTACATACAAATAATATTTTAGGATTAGAAGGGAACTATGGTTTACATAATGTTTGAGAGGGATTTAAATTTTGGGTCTCAACCCATAAAATAACCTACAACTAGCTTTGATCTCCACTTATAGCCTTAAAGGTAGACTATGCTTTTGAGGAAACCTAAATATCTCCAAACCCCTTATGGGATGTTATTGAGTTGTTAATAAATAATCACCAAGAGATCAAATCATGGACACTTTTTGTATTGGAAAACCCCATAATTCATCCTCAAACTTTTAATTTAATTCGTACAAGTCTTAATAAAGGTCAAACATAGTCATACAAAATGTAAGAAAAAAGGCTTGTTTCTATGAGGGTGATGGTATGGTATAAAGGAGCTAGTTCTTTTAGGTAATGATAAAAAATGAAGGATAAATCATAAATAATATAAATAATTCAAACCCCAAGCTTAGATTAAGTGGTGTCTCCATAAGAATACCCACCTACAATAGTAGGGTTCTTAGGGTATACATCTTGATACATAAATATTGACAAAATGATGAAGTTCCATGATTTATGGTAGAGTCTCCTGAGCATGAAGAATTCTTAATGAAATGATGATAAAATGATATCAGGTCATGAATGGATCTAAACACCTAGTGTTCAGTCAAGACTACATCTAAAAACAACCTACAACCATGAGGCTAAAAGCCTATCTCTAGGCTTATACAAGTAGATTAGAAAATAATGGTCTCTAAGGAAGTTACAAGATCAAAAGGATATTTCATGGGAATAAAAATGATGTATGATATATGGATCATGTGAAAGGTTATCAAGGTAGTGCTATAATTAGTTTCAAGTTGAGAAATAATCACCTATAGTCTTAGGTCTACTTCCAAGCAAAAGAGAAGGATAAGCTAAATGGTCATATGAAATGAGTTCCATGTTTAGGTGATGTTCAAGAGACTATGTAACCAAGGTAGACATAATGAAAATATATAAAACCAATAAATGGGTTTGGTTTTCATCTATAAGATACTTATGTTTAGGTTATAGAGATAATCAATGAGGACAAAGTTGTAAAAAGGGTTATTTAAGTGGTAGAGTCATGAAAGAGAAGGTCACGTGAAGAAGGATTTTAATTGTATTTAAGGTTTTTGAATAAAAGAGTAAAGTTTTAAACCTAACCTTGAATATAAAATTTAATCTCATAACCCCCTTGTATTGTCATTTCAGCATTCTAGAGTGAGAATTGATGAGAAATAACCCAGTCTTTAAGAATTCTTTGCATTGCATATAAAGTTGGTAGAGTTACTAAACAAGGTTTGCTAACTTGTATTAAGAGTCACAAAGTCTTGAAAAAAATGTTAATAATATCATTTAATCTATTGAGGTCCTTTTTAGGGTCAAAATTTAATTTAAAAGTTCAATAATATCCTACAATCATAAATGAAAACAATCTTGCCTATACCCTATTCTGAGTTAGCAGTGATTTTGCAAGGCAAGTGAGACTTATTTCTTATCCTTGTCATGTATGAAATTGAATTTATGGTTTATATATATGATTCAAAAATCATATGAGGTTATGAATATTTTGGAAATGTTGTGAGAGTCTTGAAAGTGAATAAATAAACCCTGTTGTTATCATAGTCTTGTAGGTTGTTTTAATGTGTGCATAGTCCAAGATAAGAATGATGTGAGAGTATGGGAGTTATCGTAAGCTCTAAATTGATTAAATCCCATCATGGTTTCAAGGAAGATTAATGTTTTAATATTTACCACCAATAAGTGTTTGTAATCTTATAATTAACATAGTCCCATAAACCCTTGCACAATCAAAATGATATACACAAATCCTTTGTGTTTTGGTGTTAAAAAGCATTGGCAAGGTGATTTAGGAGTTATAACCTGTTGGAAGAGGTGTGTGATGTTTATAAATACTTTTATATGGTATTATATACCTTGTAGATACTCTCAAACTCAATAAAATTAATTTTGAGTGCTCTCAATCACTTACAAGCCTTCACAAACCTAGGCTAGGGTTTTTAGAGAAAAACCCTCATATCTAGAGTTTGAACCCTTAAAAATGGAAAAATATTTGTATTATAGTGGATTATGTAATTTTAAAAATGATTAAGGTGGTTTTGGATCTACATGGAATTATATGGAGCATATATAGCTAGCTATGTTGTGGCTAGGCTTGGATACCTAATACAATGCAAGGGGGTAATTAAAAGGTGATGATTTCCAAGGAATTTAGAAGTGAAACTTTTCAATAAGCTATAAGTTGGAAAATAGTTCCCTAAAATATGCTTGGTTTGTAAGAAGGCTTTATGTTTGGGTCAAATCAAGGAGCTTTGTCCATAAAGAGGACTAATTGTCAAGACCATTATAAGGGACAATGTACTTGCATGAGGGATGGAGATGGGAATATTATTGAAAAGTGATATGGAGATAGAGGGTGATATAAAATGATTTTATATATTTATAATAGTTTATATATTGTTCAAACAAGAAGGATTTATCCAAAAAAGGGATAGTAGATAAACCTTGACAAAACAAATTGGAAAGAGTGATGTATGGTGTGAGTTAGTGTTTTTAAAGTTTTTTATATTGATTTAGGAGTCCAATGGGACTAAATAATCATGATTAAGGTCTTAGGGACATTCATATAAGATAATGAATCTTTGGAGCAAAGTTAACTCAATAACCTATGTCAAAGACTTGTATTGAGACAAAATTATAGGTGAGATGGTTTTATTATTATCCTCTACATCATATGATCTTAGAAGAGACTCAAGGAATATAAAATCAGTTGATAAATCATTTACCTATAACACAAACCTACAACCTTCTCAATATATATAGTCCTATCCCTACGTATTTAAAGGTGAGAGCAAGTGGTCTTTGAATGAGGTTTTTTTCAAATGAATAATTCATAGGAATGTAGTGGAATAAACTCATCAAGGAAATGAAATAAATTTCTTCCAAGATATCCAAATCACACCCACATAAAAATAATCACATTTGAGTATTCAATCGTATGCACTGGTAAGAGGATATAATCCTTGTTTAAGAGGCTCTCAAGGATCAAATATCACACCCTATGGAAAACTAATATGGGAATGGTTTTAAAACTATCTAAGTGTGAAATAGATTAAATCATTCTGTTAAGGACTCTAAAATGATTTAAGACATTCACTTTCAACATAAATGTACTTCTACAACCATCATAATTAGGTTTTCCTTTAGCTAACATAGGGTTGACATCAAGTGGTTTAAAGGATAAGTTTGTCTTCATAAGTGATGTCATGATATCATGGTGGGAAGAAAGACATGGTATTAAAAAATAATAAGTTAATAAGTATTAACTTGGAGGGGACAATAGGATTAAAACTTGGTTAGATTCTCACTCCCAAGAAGCACACCTACAACTACTTGGGAAAGAAAACCTATCTTCATGAGGGTAAAAACTAGTTTAAGAAAGGTATTCCATGGTGGTGTATCATGGTGTGAAAGTTTAATAAGAACATTTGGCTATGAAATGTGGTATATATTGATGATATATGAGTTTAAAAAAACAATTTATAATCAATTTTAACCTTTTGAACAACACCTACATCCACATATGGCTAAAGGCTTATCTTCAAGGCCAAGCAAGATGAGAACATAGTAGTTACCTTTGAATAGTTTCAAATGATATGAAGGATTAATATGTAAATTATGGAGTTAATAATGGTTTAAATATGATGTGGTGAGATTCACAATACAAACTACAGTCATGGACCTCATAACCATTACCTACATCACTATTTGTACATAGTCAAACTAAGGTTCTTGAAGGAGCTTAGGTCATACACGAGTTGCATAAGTTTGAGGAGATAGTCAAAGAATATGGAAAAATTAATAGGAGGAGGTTATTGAAATATTAAAATAAAACTCATCATGATAAGGCACAAACTGAGGAAAGAGGGAAGAAAACTCAGTCTTGAAACTTGTCCAAATAGGCAGCTCAAGCTAAGTTTTAGTAAAAGAGGTCTACATGCAAAAATATGCATGATCTAATCACGAAATTTTGTGGAGAGACTCATAATTAAAAAATATACCTACCAAAAATATTTTTTATATTTTTTTATAAGGGGAAACATTCACTATTTTAGCACAGTCAACCCCATGTCTAATCATGGTCAACATTGGAGCCTATCTTGGAGGAATTAGCTACTTTGGGGCATCTATAGGTCAAGTGAAAGAATTAAATTTGATAAAAATGGTATAAATGTCCCATAAAATCATCACATTCCATAATAAATGTCATAAATATGTGAAAATACTTGTTGTTCTTACACATACCTCTTGTAGTCAGTAGGTAGCCATTGGAGATCAAACGAAGCTTTTATTAATTTTGAGTGATAATGAGGAGTTTAAGCCTTATAGAGGTATTGAAATAATTAATTATGATGTTTTAAACATAATATGTTATATTTAAGTTATCACATTAAATATTTCAATCAAAAATTTAGATGAATGACAAGCGTAGGCATGGAGGAAGCAAACAGGCATCTCAAGGTAAAGTTTGAGAAAATTCATCTACAATCCCAAGTATGCATCCTCCAATCATGAAAATTTGTAGGATTATTAATAATTACCTAATTTACATATATATAATATTTTTAAGGTCATTTTACAAGTGTAAGTTCCCACTTTTCTGACATAGTCCCCTCCACGTCTCATAATAATCACCATTAGTACAGGCATACTTTTTGGAGGTTTAAGGTATTGCATAAGGTTTAAATATTATGGAAGTATTTTATAAGTATAATGGGTTTTTTTCAGTATATTAAAAACATTTAAATATTGTTCAAACTAAAAACTCCACCCAAGCACGTAGATAAGCTAGAAACCCCACAAGTAGTCTCAAAGGCATAAAGAGCAATGTTGGATTTTTGATAATTTGAAGAGAATAATAAAATTTTAATTAGGAAAGTAACATGTAAATTTTTTTTTTTTAAACTTAAAATAATCATAAAATTTTCCAATAACTCCAACATTTAGATTTGGCCAATTATGCCTTAAAGCTTGTTTGAAGGCCTATAACACCAAAAGACACTCTCAGACCTTCCAATACAAGGTGAATTAATGAAGAGGTATTATGATAGGTTAAAATTTAAATGAATATTATTTAAATAAGATAAGATAAATGGGAAGGTCAAATTGGTATTTTAAATGAATTCAAGCTTTTCAAGCCTAAGACACCTAGTTTTAACCCCTCTTCAGATGCTCGTATCTTTCATACCATGAGGAGTTGGTAAAAATTATTTTATTATGATTTTAGTAACCATATATAATTTAAATTAATTATTTATTGAGGTTTATTAATAGCATAATTTTTATGAACAGTCTCTAAGAGCATAAGCATGTCCAAAATGCTTGTAAACCCTACAAGCAATTGTCTTTACATATATATCTTTTCATACATTCTATATGGGATCCCAATATTTTCATGGATGTTGAAGTATTTTATGGAATAAATATAAATGTAAATAATTGGTATAATATGAGTCTAAATTTTATGAACAATTATCTTGAAGCTGAGCTTGTCTAGGTTGCTAAAAGAGCTTTTTAACCAGTTTTAGTTTTTTGGAATCCTTGTTCAATTAAATGACATAAAGTCACTTTTAAACCTCTTGTAAAGTGTATATAAATACCTGGAGATACTTTAAAACCTATTTTGTTGAATATTTTGGCATGTTTAAGTGTCTAGGAAGCCTAAAATGGCCCCAAAAAGCCTACTTTTACATTAACATTACCCCTTCTAATGACTTACATGAATTCAAGAGTCTTATACAAAGTTTTGAAAATGAAATTTTAAAATTTAAGAGGCAATAAGCTCAAAACTATAGGCCTTACCAACCCAAAAATAATTTAAATTAGGCCAATAGACCTCATTTACAAATAAAATTCTAAGGTCAAGGACCAATCACCCATGCTAGGCCTTCCAATAGCTATAATCCAAATGTTACTAGCTCTTCAAATGTTATTGATCCTATCCAAAATAATCTAGTCTAAGAAGAGTCATGGTGTTCTCTTGATCAGACCCAAAATTAGATTATGTACTCCAATGGTGTGTCCAATCAAGCCCTAATAATGTAATGTGTTCAAGCTTCTCAATATCTACAACTTTAAGCTCCAATAAAATAATAATCTAATCAATGACATGTATAATCTAATTCCACACTTGTAAATTAATAAGAAGGAGATTATTGTGCAATGAATCAGTTTGGAGGCATAAGTAACATTGATACTCCTATAAGCCAACACAAGGGCTAATAAGAGAGTAATAAAAGGTGCCCAATATATGGGTAAAGGAATTATCCTCTATTCTCAAGTGTCTCAAGAGACAAATAGACCTAATATAGCTTCTAAAGTTTAGTAAATGCAAAAAAATTATAATGTTAAAAGTGTTCCTCTACCTCAATCTTCACAATCTTAAAACAACATTATTTCTCCTAAAGTATAACCAAAGGTTGGTAGTTATTATATCAAAATTGTTTATCAAATGAATAAATTACATATGAATATCTCAATTTAGGATACATTGGCCATCTATAGACAAAATTATCTACTTTAAGAGGATATACCTAACTTTAAACTTGTAGCACAAACAATAATGAAAGAGAAAACAATCCTCATGAATGAAAATCAGCCTAAAGGAGGGAAACAATTCAAAGTGCCTTCTCATTTATACCTTTATCTCATTATATGTGATTATTTAGTTCAAAATTATATTTTGATATTAGTTCTATTATCTCTATAATGCCTAAGAAAGTGGCTAATAAGTCAGGTATAAAATATGATCCAATTTCCAAGGGAGTTTTATAATTAGATGGGATAACCACCAAGACTTTAGGCATCATCAAAGGTTTGAACTTAATATTACATTCTTGACCCACTTTTTTAATCCCCCAAGATGTTATTGTAATAAACTTACCACCCCATTTTACCCTATGTCTATTTAGGGAGTTCATGACCAAGATTGAGGGATACATGTCATTAGATTGGTCTTATATAGTGTTTAAGACTAGGTATGGTACTAAAGTTACGATATAATTAGAACAAATTACTAAGATTCACATATAACCTTTTGTGCCTAATGTATATGATGTTAATTTAATTGTTATTGATGAAGGAAACCTCCATTTTGATCAAGAATAAACATCTTTTCTTGAAAGCATACCTAATATAGACACCTAAAATTGGCCACTGATGGCCTTCAACTAGACTTAAGACTGGTTCCTACCAACCTTTGAAAATTAATCCTATAAATCACTAAACATCGCAAATTTTGTTGTGTATCATTTTTCAAATCTCAAAATCTTGTTAAAACATCCCTAATTGGGGTATCCTATCGTAAGCAACAAGAAACTCTCACAGATTCATCTCTAATCATCTTGTGGCATCATGACATGCAATTTGGCCTATGGACCTATTGAATGGGGCACATGGACATAAAATAAAATCTTGAAAATGCTATATATATATATATATATATATATATATATATAATCAAAATTAATTAATAAAATAAACCAAATTAAATTCCTAGTTGAATTATCCATGTGTGATTAATGAATTACTAAAAAAGGAAATTAAAAAATATGAAATATCTCAGCTTTTCATGATTACCTTTTTGTGAGTTGTCAAGCCTTTAAAAATATATCAAAATATCTCACCCATGCCTATTCATTGAAAATCATGATCTTTTGACCCCTTTTAAATCTACGGGGGTTAATTAACTTACTTAGGTTAGGTTTAACTCATTCCATTTTAAACTACACCTTAACTCACCTTGAGTTGGGTTTAGTTTCTAAGCCTATAAATAAAAACCTATACCTCTTCACAAAAGAGCTTGGATATTGTAGAGTTATAATGTAGGTTTTAGCATAAGACTCATGGAAATAATGTTATAATGCCGAAATATTGAGCCAAGCCATCAAGCAAGCATAAGCCACAAATGGTACAAAGGAGAGAAGGAGAAAAGAACACAAACTCCATTACCAAAGACTTTTTGAACACAAACTGAGTAAGTCATGAACAAATCTCTTGGAGCTCTAAAGGAAGGTAAAGATTTTTATTATTTACATTTTAATTATGTTGTCAATTATATATTTTATCATTATGTTCCCCCTAAGAACTAGGATTAGAGATGTTAGCATGCTAGTGTGTTGATTTCATTGTTTTGTGAAATTAACACTTTATCTAACCTTTATAGAACATAACTGTCTAATGAGAGGGGGGTGAATCAGTAGATCAACTAAAACTATTCCTTCAAATAATTTTAATGCAAATTAAAAGATATATGTAAATCAAATCAAATATGCAAAGATCACACACACAAATTCTCATGAGACTAGATTTATATGTGGAAATCCCAAAGGGAAAAACCATGGTGAGAATAACTGCTAGAATATATTGTTCTAATCTAGCCTCATAGTTAAAAGCCTCACTAGTTACACTTTTAAGGGAACCAACTCTAAGGAGACACTAATCCCCTAACTAAGCACCAACTCAGTTGAATATCACTAGTTATAATTTTTAAGGGCACCAACCCTAAGGAGACATGAATCTCCTAACTGAGCACCAACTTAGCTTGTCTAATGGCACCAATAAATTATATATCTATGGAGATATAATTCCAATTTACAAAATAGATTCATAAATGAATCTAGTCTATATTCTCTATTACAGGTCTGGTCTATAACTACTCATGCTTTGCACATTATCTCTTTGTAACTTTATTCTCTCTACCTCTTTATCTCTATGTATAGATATGTCTCTATTTGACACACTTCATTTCTTTCATTACAACCTCTTGTTTTCTTCTCTACCTCTCTAGTTATATGTCTTTATATTTTTTGTTTGACACTATCCAACTACACTAGTATCTTTAGCTTCAGTAATAGAAAATATGTCCAATAGCATTTTCCTGTATCCTAGATGTCATATAAGCATTTGATCTAGGGTACTATATCATCTCTATGTTCATACTAGTTTTCTAATAAATCACGCTCTATTCTAAACTCAGTTCATTATTACTTGAACTGAAAGATTCCTATGTCTTGAACTCATGTTCCACTACTATGATTCTTAGTATTTTACTATATAGCATATACTAATCTTTAGTTTTGATGCACATGTATTATTACATATATTTTATTGATCAAAATAATCTAACTCATTATTTGTGTCATGACTTATAGCTTAAATACAAGTTATTGCATGTTCCAACATTTGACTATTAGTCTAATCATAACTTTAAATCTTAACTTTGGCACCATAATATGATGATCCACATTAAATTTGATCATATTTTAAATACATCCATGTGATCAATAACTAATAAGATTATTCACTCCATTATATCCTTGTACACTCTCAAACTTTAACTCTTCAAGTTTAAAACATGTCTGTTAGATCATTTGATCCAAGATCCCATGTGCCATTAGATCTTAAAATTAGCACAATCATTACTTTTATCTTAGCATTAAATGTTGAAATTTTTATTCTATCTTATTACTTATTAAGTTTTTGGAATGCTTATGCTCCATCGATATTCTTAGAATTTCTCTTTATTCAACTTGCCATTGTGTCAATAAACCTCAATCACTATATCTCATTGAGTCCACTCACTCTGTTGGATCTCCTTTTCACAATCATCTATTCACCATCAGATCTTATGACAAGCTCAATATTTATCTCTAATTAGCTCTAGAGAATGTGACACTTGGCATTAGCATGTGCCTTCTACACATTATTCTCAGTTATTTCTATTGAGACACTTAGCAATCCTATGTTGATCTTTGACCTTTTGACTTTAAATTATTCCATAGATTTATAATGCAATATCCATGATTGTGACACTTATCACTAACACATTTACTTAGAGGTACCTTTGACAAATTGACTTTCCTAAACTGTATTGGATCTTCAATGCATGATTAAGTGCTAGCCATTGATTAAGATAGGTAAAATATTAAGTCTAAGACTTAGGAAATATAAATTTTTGATCACTATTTTGAGCTAGTAATTGCTAGGTCAAAGGGGCCGATTTTATAATGATAATAAGAAACTAAGTTATAACTTAAATTACTAAATCTTGGCTATATCCAGTCAACATAGAAATATAAAATCATATGAGTTCCATTATTTAAACCCTTAGGTTT
>JARHVA010001156.1:2620000-2995000 GCA_037957365.1 Torreya grandis | reverse complement strand
ATTAGTGAAGGTTCCATGTAACTCATCAACAATGAGTTTATATAGATCTCTTGTTTCCTCTATTGCAAAGATTTTAGAATCATATCTTGATGGTAAAGATCTTAGGACCTTTTTGAAAATGATTGATTATTTCATTTATTCTCCAAGGTCTATCATTTCATTAACTATTTCATCTACCTTAAGGAGGTAGTAGACAATATTTTATTCTTCAATCATTTGAAGACTTTCAAACATACCTTTGTATGTTTGTAGCTTGGCTTACTTTACCTTGTCATCACTTTCACAGATGTTCTTCAATTTTTTCTAGATGTCTTGTTCATTCTAATAATGCATCACTTTGAAAAAATCTAATTTGGATAATCCATAGAGGATAACTTTCTTTGCCATGGCATTGCTCTCATATGTCTTATTTGAAGCCTAATCATTGGGATCTATAGTAAGAGTTGTATATCCATTTACAATAGGCATCCATAAATCATACCCTAATGAATATAAATATGCTTCTAGTCTTATGCTCCAAAAAAAATAGTTTGATCCATCAAAGAGAGGTTCTTTGTTTGATTAAAATACTTCTTGACTAGCCATTTGTGTTCACCGTTCCAAGATCTACATGAACTGATTAAGCCTTTTCTAAGGAACTAAGGTTATGATACTAATTTTTGGAACACAATTATATACTAAGAGGGGGGGTGAATCTGTAGATCAAATAAAACTAGTCCTTCAAATTATTTTAATGTAGATTAAAATATATATGCAAATAAAATAAAAAAATATAGATATTACACACACACAAATTCTCATGACACTAGATTTATACATGGAAAACCCAAAGGGAAAAATGATGATGAGAATAGATTCTAGAATCTAATATTATAATCTAGCCTCATAATTTAAATCCTCATTGAAAACTTCATTAGTTACACTTTTAAGGGCACTGACCCTAAGGAGACACCAATCCCTAATTGAACACCAACTTAGCTAAACCTCACTAGTTACAATGTTTAAGGGAACCAACCCTAAGGAGATACCAATACCCTAATTAAACACTAGCTTAGCTTATATGATGGTACCAACCAATTATATCTCTATGGAGCTACAACTCAAATTTAAAAAATAGATTCATAAATAAATCTAGTCTCTATTCTCTATTATAAGTTTGGTCTGTAACCGCTCATGCTCTGTACATTATCTCTTTGTGCCTTTATTCTCTCTACCCATCTATCTCTATGTATAGATATATGTCTCTATTTGACAAACTTCATCTCTTTCACTATAGCCTCTTATTTTCTTATCTACCTCTTTGGTTTTGTGTCTCTATATTTTTTATTTGACACTATCTAACTACACCAATAGCTTCAGCTTAGGCAACAATGAATATATCTAGTAGCATTTTTTTGTATACTAGATGTCATATATATAATAATTTGATCTATGGTTTCATATCATATCTATGTTCACACTAGTTTTATAACACATCACACTATGTTCTAGACTTAGTCTATTATTACTTGAACTAAAAGTTTACCACATCTTGAAATCATGCTCCACCACCATGATTCCTAGTATTTTACTATATATAGCATATAATAAGCTCTTATTTTGATTTATATTCATTATTACATAGATTTTGTCAATGAAAACAGTCTAACTCATTGTCTATGTCATGATTTATAGCTTAACTACAAGTTCCTTCATGTTCTAACACTTGACCGTTAATCTGATCATAACTTTAAATCTTGACCTTTGATCTTAACTTTGGCACCATGATTTGATGATCCACATTCAATTTTATCACCTTTAAAATATATCTATTTGATAAATATTTGACAATATTATGCACTTCATTGGATCCTTGTACACTTATGGACTGTAACTCTTCAAGTTTAAAATGTGTTTGTTAGATCATTTGATTTGAGATCCCATGTGCAATTAGATCTTCAAACTAGCATGATCTTTACTTCTATCTTATTGTTAAACATTGAGATCCTTATCCCTTATCACTACTTCTTAAGTATTTAGAATGCTTACAATCTGTATATCTTCTCATACTTGTTTAGTCTTTAACTTGCCACTATGTCGATAAACCTTGAGCACTTTATCCCATTGATTCCACTCGCTCTATTAGATCTCCTTTGCATGATCATCCACTCATCGTCATATATTCTAACAAGATTGATATTTATCTTTGCTTATCTCTCAATAATGTGACACTTAGAATTAGCACATGAATTTTGTACATTGTTTTTAGTTCCCACTATTGAGACATTTAGCAATCCTACATTTCTCATTAACCTTTTAACTTTAAACCACTCTATAGATTTACTATGCAAGCATCATGATTGTGAAACTTTTAACTAGTGCATTTAATTAGAGGTGAGTTTAAAAAATTAAATTTCTTATGCTTCATTAGATATTTAGATTATGATGAAATGATATCCATTGATCAATCTAGCATAAATATTAATTCTAAGACTTAGGAAATATAAAGTCTTGATCACTGCTTTGAGCCAGTAATTTTTAGGTTAAAGGGGTTGGTTTTATAATGATGAAAAGAACTTAAGTTACTAGGTCTTGGATATATTTGGTAAACATAAAAATACAAAACCCTATGAATGGCATGAATTAAACCCTTAGGGTTTAATTGAGAAACCATATAATTTTGAGAGTAAAGATAATTCAATTCTAGGCTCATCATTCTTCATCTAAACCTTTGGACCATATATCTAAGATGCTCATATATATTTACTTTGAAAAATTACATAAATGGTCTTTTTAAAATCATGAAATTTTTTTAGGATCTTTGTGTATATTTGACTAAGTATGGGGACCATCTCAATTATGTCTAGAAGGCTAACTTTGCACCTTCATATCTTTTACTTTACTCAACTACCTGATCTAAAATTTGGACCATATAAACTAGGAATGATAGTAAATAAACCCATATTATCATTTATTCCTAAATATTTTTAAAATTTAATATATCATACCATTAATATTCTCACTTAGAATATTCTACCTTAGAGGTAGTTATGCCTTGAACTTGCCTGGAAGGCCAACTTTGTTCTTGCATAACTCTTGGCACACTTAGTCACATAAAATAAAATTTAGCACATAATATCCTCTTACATATGGAATTATATCCATATATCTATTTTATATTTAAGCCTTCATATGTGTAAGATATGCCATCATAAAAGTACCTTCTCAATTTTTTCTTGCAACCTATAAATTTGACTGTGGGAAAACACTATCAAAATACCTGGGATCCTAAATTTTCTCAATAATATCTTTTGTCAAGCTACATTTCATGACATAATATTAAAAACATAGAAACTAGTTAAAAAAATGAACAAACCCATATGATCATTTTGTCCTGAGACCTCCATATACGTGAATGCTAACCTCATCAATATGCTTACTTGGCTCTACTGAACCCTTTTGCAAATTTAGATAAGTATTGTATATAAACTTAGTGATTTTTTTATAAATAAACAATTTTACATCCCCATATCTTCTACAAAACCATATGACCAACTCCCCTAGACTCATCCACATGTGGCAATGGTGATGTAAGCAAACTGCCTACTTAGAGTTTCCTTTATAGACCCAAAATGTCTAGATGAACAATATGAGGAAAAAAATGAATTCCACTGATGAAAATAAGAACTCAAATCATCCTTGAACTCTTATAGGATGCATTGAACATATTCAAATCACCATACTCAACCCTAATCATCAATGACATCCATAATGTCAATAATCTCCCTTTTGACATCAATGATAATAATATTTCCAACAAACCTCCTCTCTATTGGAAAATTTGTATGATCACAAATGGCATGCCTAGTGGGACATGCACCCCAAAAATCTTCTCTTAGAGACTTATATATTATTTTATTAAGGATTTTCATGTCAAAATTTGATCTTGCTAACAAAATAAGGTGGAAAATTTGAGCTAAAGGTCATTTTTTAGAAAATCACAAATTTTTTTTCTAGATAACAATACCACAACTTACGTAGTTGAAAAATTTCCCTATTTTTTAGTGGTTTTGAATTTAAATTCCATGGTTTATACTAACATTTATCTGTTTATAGGTACTAGTTGTGATAGTATAATATCACAACTCTACAGTCATGGTATTATAATACCACACTTCAAGAATTATAATTTTGACTAAATAGTTGTGATTTTGCAACTAACCACTAGTGATTAGGCTAGCCATCATGATTAAGTTACAATATCAAAACACTCAGGCTTGCAAATTTTCCATATTAGTTGCATTTTTTTATATAGAGTAGTGATTTTGCATGATATACTTTATTTCCTTAAAATTTGTGTTATTATACTAACACTTGTAGTTTTATAGAGTTATGATTTTGCTCTATGTATTTATGGTTTTGATCTATGTAAACCCAAGAGATATATTTTAAAAACTTGTTTCCTCATCCATTAATGTGATTTAGAGAATAAGGAAACTCTCTAACCCTTGCTAGACCAAGGCGAGATTGGAACATTACAAGTTTAAATGCTTGAAACACTTCATTTTGTTTCCTAAAACAAATTTCTAAGTCTTGAACATTTGATTTTAAGTGCTTAAAATGAACCTGGGTGATTTATGTTAAGTTATTTTATAAAAATTATTACAAGTTTTTACATGTAAGCCAAGGGGCTAAGGAACCTAATCAAATATTTCATTTGGTGCCTAAAATAAACATTTACTTAGATTTCAAATTCTTGAAAGTGTTTATTTCTTGTTTGTTTATTTGTGCAAAATAAAGAGTGCATGTATGCTCTCCCCACATACCCTATATGGAACTTGGGTGACCAAAAGCACCTTTTCACTTAAAATTTATGCCTAGTTCAAGTTGTGGAAAGAATTTTTTCTAGGCTCTCCCCAAAACCTACATTGCTTGGGTGATTTAAAAATAAATCTAAAGTATTTCCACTTGGTTATTTATTTCATGCAATTTATCTTGTGAAGGGGAGTTCATAACTTATTCACAAGTTCTTTAGGGAAGATTTGACCTGAGGTTTCATCTCCCAACATTATTTCAACCCTATTCCATAGTAGGGTATATAAATAGGGTATGCATACTATAAGATTAGGGGTTTGAGTAACTAACCTCTCCTTTCATAATGAAAACCTAACTTAGGTTTGATTAACTAGGGGATTCCACTAAGCAATGCATGGATGAAATCACTATGTAAAGGAATAAGTCCTTACATATTAATTTAATCAGTATGAACTCAATTGACATGAGGTATCTATAACATTATCCATGCTTGGGACCATCTAGATAGTTAAACATTTAAGTTTTAGACAAACTCCAATTACCATAGAAATATTGTTAATGCAGGGAAAGTAGCCCAAAGGTCTAGGTCACTGTAAAATATCTTAGGAGAAGGGGGGGTGTCAAAACCCTACTATTTCATGCACTTTTATTTTTTGATTAACACTTAAATTCCTCCCAAGATCATGTATATAGATGTATTTAAAAAATATGATGTAACCTTATTAGTTATAGGGCTTAAGACAATTTACTTATTTGTATTTGGTATTTTTCATTTTACTTGCTTGGTATTTTAAGTTTAAAAACATTTTTTGTATTCCCACACCAAAATGAGTTGTTTGTCCACACTAATTTATTGTTTGAGGAGGTGTTATGCCATCAATTTTACATTATGATTTTTTCCTTAGTTTTTATGTCAAAAACATTGTGTGTGTCACTTTACTAAAATGGGTAACATTATGCTACCCAAATAAAATCACGTTTTATGCATTGGAGTCATTGAAACAAATCATTGTTTACATCTTTAGAGAGTGATAATGCCATTATGCTAATCAAATTGTTTTATAAACTCATCTTATCTTGTATCTAGTTTCACATTTAGAACCAATCCACGTGTGCATTTTTGGGGCTTTTTTTAGTCTTGTTATGCTAGTTATATTTGTCTAATTTATTTGTTAAAAAAGCTTAGTTTTCCTAAGTTGAGTTTTTAATTAACCTTGACAAGTTAAAATTCAAACCTTGATTGATTTTTATTTATGGATTGTGTAATTTGGGCTTAAACACTAATCTTTCTCTTTTGGGTTACGTAACTTAGGTTAATTCATTACCTAAATTTGAAAATTATTTATTTGTGCCATTATTTTGGAGAAAATAGTGTATCTCCAAGTTCCTTTTATTTCATACCTCATGCCAATTTAACCAAGTTTATGTCTAAAGTCAAGTACCTAGTCTATGGCAAAGTGTTCCAAGTTTGTTAGATTAAATACCCCTTTGTTTTAAAGTATAGCTTTTGACACCATGTTTATCCAAGAGTAATAGTACATGCCTTGTTTGAGCCTAACTTTTGATGTTGTATTTGGCCAAAAGACCTAACAACCTTTATTTTTCCTAGATTAAACCTATTTGTAACATTTTGAACCTAGAGTTTGGCATTTTTTTAGTTAATCCACTTGTCCTATTTATGTGAGAAATTTAAGATTAGATATTTGAAATTATACTATTTTATACCAAATTTTTATCATAAACCATTTTAGAGATACAACTCCATCCTTTGACCAAGTTAGATAGAGTTTTAGCATTTTGTCTTTTAAGACATTATTTTTTAGATTTTGTAGAACTCTAAACCATCTTGTTCTGAAACATTCACTATTAATTTGAACATGTCTCACTATACACATAGTGGTGTCATGTACACTATAGGGTATGGAAATGTGGTCACATAAAGAGAATTTAATCAATACCCTTATGAAAATGATGTCAGTTATGAGACAGATCCTTATCCACCTTACAATGCTCAAATGCGGGAAAAAAGCCAAGATCCTTTGTCCCATTATTTTTTCAGCACACCTCAATACTTATAATAGGACCAAGAATAGTTATAATAATACTTAGTTAGCATACCTTTAGTTATATAACAAGTCCAACAACAACTATACTATATTACAATGTCATTGGATTATGACCCTTACTTGTTTGATCATCACTTGTTTGTGAACAAGGATGGAGTATCAATTAGAGACACAGAGGTAGGGGCTAATTTTTTACTAGACTTTCCCCATGAAAACTTTCCAAGTCTAGTAAGAGGGCCTTATACCATGCCTTACAATCAAAACATCGAACATGCTTCTTCTAGAAATCCTCATGCTATAGTGTTGATGTCATATCAAGACCCTCATATGCTTATCATATTAAATGACCTCATAGAGGACCACTTCATATAGATGAAGACAACATGCCAAACCTATCTAAATTTAGCATGGAATTTTAAAAATATGACCATGTTGAATTCTCCTCATATTGAGTTAGATATTTCAATAGGAGTCTTAATTGAAATGTTTGGCCAAAAAAATTAGGGTATAGACCCATTTTCAAAAATTAATTTAGTTGGATACATGTTCAATAACCCCACCATTAAAGAATTTTCTTCTGCTTCTACATAGAATAATGATATAAGCATAGTGGATAATGACCAAGCAACATCCAATCCAGACCAAAGTGGTGTTAACACACAAATAACTAGTCCACAACATAATGTGCCTTTAGTTAACATCTTGAGAGGTATATAAGTGTAGGGGGTAGAAACTTATACCTCCCAACTATAAAAAACTCCCTCTAATACTCAACCAACTACTTCTTTAAGAACCCAATCTCAAGGATTAAGTAGTCAAGAAACAACCAATGTTATGCCTCAATTGAATTTGATAAATGTTACTCCACCACAATAGGTGATGAGTAAAATTTAACAATAATAATCACCATCTAACATACCTGCATAACTGAGGAAATATATTCTACCACCTTAATAAGGGGAAATTAATGTTCTACCTTGATAGGTTGTGACAAACATACCTCTTTAGTCATAGACCAACATGTCAATACAATCACAAACAATGTCAAATCAATACTGTATAAGTATTGTTCAATGACAAGTGTCAAACATTTAACATGCATCTACTTCCCAATAAGTATTTACATAGCTAAGAGGTTCTAATTTTCCATAAGTATCTATTAGGCAACAATTGCTTTTTTTTCTTATGTGCCACAAGTTTGATGACAAGGACTTGGTTCACAAGTTTTGATTTATCAACAATGTTTGAATAATTGACATCAAGTCCCTATTCAACCTCAATAGGCACATTACATCCATATCCTTCCATCTTAGCTATAATTTCCCCATAACTAGGCCCATATACCAAATCCTAACTAAAATATCACATAATAAAAGGTACAATTGTAACAATCATACCCTAATCTATGTATGCATATTACTGGTCAATTCACAAACCCAACCAATATTCCCCAATAAATGCCTCCAATATACCTAGGCCAAAGTAACCCACTTTTAACCACCCAACCTCCACCTCAAGCCAATGTTCCCTTTGATTTCCTCACATAAGATTTAAAAAAATGAAAGTTACAATTGCTACCATCTAGTCTAGGAAATATACCAAGAAGTTTAATTTGGATGATGTGTGTTCTTACCCTTTCAACATGGAATAATTACAAATACAATTTCTTCTAGGGTACAAACCACTAAAATTTGAAAAATACAAGGGGAAAGGTGACCCCAAGGCCCATTTGAAAAAAATATTCATTACTTTCCAGCCAATGGCCTACAACAACACATACATTTTGTTATTGTTTCCAAGGAGTCTCATATGACAATCATTGGAGTGGTTTTTAAAATTGACTAAAAATTCAATTTCTACCTTTGATGATCTTTTAGACAAGTTCATGCAACACTTCTCCTACAATCTCGAGCATGAAATTTCATTGGCATATTTGACACAAGAAAAATAAAAGGTTGGTGAAAGACTCACAAGTTATCTATAGTGATGGAGAGCCCTTGCATCCAATTCACCCATAGTTGACTAGACAAGTAACTAATTGATGTGTTTACCAAGAATTTACATAGTGAGATATATTATCATTTGGAGCTTCAATGTGTGAACACTTTTAAGGAAATCATTGATAAAGGTTTGTTGATCAAAATATCCATCATTAACAAAAAGATCATTAAACTTACCTCATCAAATAAAAATTAAAATAATGACCAGAACTAGAACCAAGTCCAAGAACAAGCATTACAACTAGCAAAGGCCAATAATTATAATAAACCCAAGTAGTTCAATTTTAACAAAAATGTTGTTGGAAATAGATTAACCAAGCCAAAACATTTCTAAATGGTTCAAAGACCATCTACTCATCCTACACCACATATGCAAATTACTCCTAACCAACAACCTCTTCAGTAAATGCAAAAAATACAATAGCCTAGACCAACATAAAAAACACAACAACCTTTGCATTTACAAATCCCTCTTCCTAGAAGAAAGATAACTACTTGTCACATCTTTAATGACCTTGGAGAACCCAATGAATCTATGTTTCATAAGTTTTCCACAACTAATTTGATTAATTAGCCTATTCTAAAGCACTATTCTGAGGGCATTGATTATCTAAATTGATATAGGCAGAATAAATTCTATGAGTATCATTAGGTTAATGGCCATAATTTATTCCATTATGTGCAAATTAAACATTTGATTGAGATATGTTGTAAAATAGAGAGATAACATTATATCATGGAGATTTCAAATCCAATCAGAACCTCAATATTTATCAAACCCCTTTTCCTTAACATAACAACCAACAATAACATTTGGTACAACAAAACCAATAGTATCAATAACAAAGGTAGAACCAAAAAAATTAGTAACACACCTAACAATATAAAAAAATGGATAGAACCAAGGCCAAAATGATGCCAAAAACCATAGACCTACCATGCAGTTACACATGACTAAAAAAAGTTTGTAGGTCATATTGCAGGAGGTCACGTTAATACCATTTCCATTAATATAAGACCAATACCTATCAAATAAGACCATTGTTAATAAATTCCAATTAATCAGCCCATTCTAGTGATCCTTATTTGACCTAGGAACACACACAATCATACCAAAAAATAGGGATTACTACTTTTGGACCCAATATTGATAACTCATCACTAACCTGTGACCATGCACAAGTGTATCGATAATTAAGACTTATCCTATCAGGTCCCCCTCCACCATAATTTTTTTATCAACAATGGTGTTATATCTAATACATATTATCAAATAAAAAATAATAGGTTGACGATTACCATTTCAATCCCATAACCATCTGCCACTTCACCCATCAAACCAATCATTTTGGTTAGGAACAAGCCATTTACCACTGTGCAATAAAAGACATTTCATATTATGGAATAATTACAAAAGATTCTTGCACAAATATCCATTTTGGATTTGTTGTGTTTATCCATAATATAAAAGAACATATTGATTGAGTTCCTTGGCTGATCCCAATTTCTTCATGGCATATCTTGAAACAAATCTAAAGCTTTGGTTTGCCATCTAGCTCCAAGAAAATAATTAACCTTTGACCAAAGTGATATGTCATCCCTTGGCCCATTGTATAATAATCCATTATTTATCAAAGTTGTCATAACATTTCACAAAGTAAAACTTGTCCTCATAGATAATGGGTTAGGTCTAAATATTGTGTCTCTAAAGGTCATCAAACTTCTTGAGCATACCACAACTGATCTCTAGATAGAAACAATAACAATCAAGGCCTATGACAATTAAGAATGGGAATCACAAAAGACCATCATCTTGACAATTATCATTGGGATCTTAACTCATGATACACTATGCCATGTGTTATACTTTGATTTGTCATATAATATGAATTATGGTAGACCTTAGATACATGAGATTTGTGCAATCCCATATACATTGCACTAGTGTATAAAGTTCTCCCATTGGGATATGGAGGTTACTATTCATGGAGATTTTCAGCCATATGAACATTGAAAGCATTTAAAGGCTAAATACCAAATCTATAACTATCAATTTATATTGAATTTGGTTGTTAATAAGGAGAAAAGGAAATAAATACTTGTTTATTTATCAAAGGATAACTGCATTGACCCTAATACCCTTGATTCATTATCCTACATACCACCTCTTGAAATGTCTAATCATTACACCATCTCAACTAATAGCCTAGGAGAATATTTGACCCATGATATTATTATAGGTAAATTTACTAAGAGGGGGGTTGAATTAGTGAGCCCAAATATTTCAATTACAATTTTAGTGCTTTCAAACTATTAAACAATTAGCATATATAAAATTGATCAAGAAACATTAACAACAGAGCTCATTCATTCAATGCCTACACAAGATCAAATAGATAACACAGTTATTATAGGAAAACATCATGGGGAATAAAACACACTCTCAAGCCTAAAACACATGGACTATTGTCCTATACTAAATTAAAAACAAGAGACTTCACAACTCTTTTAGACTAGAAAATCTTGATCATATCCTTGTCACCAAAGGTATTTAGTGAAAGACCTATTTCATAAGGAGTACCTACCCCTAAGGAAGATAAAATAATTTAGACCATCCTTGAAGTGAATAACTACACCTTAGAATTGATGTCTTCAACACCTAATGATGGATCCATATTTAGCTAACCCATGCACAAATTTCCTCTTTATCTCATACAAGCCTCTCACATAGGCATGCCACAATCTCTCTCCTTATTCACTCAAACTATCCTCATATGCACACTCAAAAATATTTACATATTATCAAACTATAATATCACTTTTATGACATCATAAATATGACATAAAGGTCATACACATAGTCATCAATATGCTCTACTCATCAATTCATCAATTAGGCACTCTACCTCTCCTTCGCTCCATAATTCTCACATGCACAATCAAAAAACCTAAAAGAGCATTGTTATGCCATAAAAAATATGACATAAAATTCATACACACCATCATAAAACTATTTTACCCTTCAACCCATTCACTGGTCATACATATCCTTCACCTTGCCTTCGCTCACCATACACACACTCTCAAAACAGCCTCTTGAGCATACTCACTCATTCTTTCTCTTCTAAGATTATTAGGTCCAATGACCTATGTGATCACCTTCATAAACTTAATAAAAAAATCATGTTTTATACTCTTCACTCTTTAATGGTAATCATTAACTTATACCTTCTCTTTTAAAGGTTCTCTCCTTCACTTGGCTCCACATTCACACAAGCCTTCACTTTAAGCACCTACTCACACATCTTCTCAAAAATATAGAAACCAACACATTTAATTTCACCATTTATATATTAATCATGAATTAAAAATACCAAAATATTTACTTTTGTTCCATATTGCACACCTTCACCCTTAATGCATCTCACATGGGTCAGACTTTAGCACAATCCACTTTCAAATAGGCTTAAGTCACTTTTAGGCCTTATGGAGGCCCATTCATCTCTTTGACACTTATCTAATAAAACTAAAACATAATAACACTTTAAAAATTCATGGGCCCATTCCACATGATCTATATGTCCTCCTTAAGTGCCAAAAATCATCACATTACTCATCTTTTTAAGCACAATTCGCTCAAACAACATTCTATGCACACAATCACCATGAATGAATATATAGTCAAATTATAAACATTTTTTCATACTACATATGATGATTTAAACCTTCATAATGCACATATATCATCCTCATGGAGTCTAAAATAATCCAAATATCTAATTCAACATGATATATCAAAACAACATCAGAATGATATCAAATACCCTTCTTGGGTTACTTGCAGAACATGTACAAACAAAGTCATTTTAACCTCAATATCTTTGATTGTACACATAATCAAATATTCAAATATATATTTCTAGTTGTATATTAGATTCCTCTACCACTTTTATTTTTATACTATGAACAAATTCATCTTTAATAAAAAGATATGGTATAAAAACTAGACATTTGTCTTTCCTTTGCAAATTCAATATATTCAAATACAAATGGTCATAGTTAAAATTTGAACACTATGCATGAATCTCAAGTCCTTGATACTTATATTAAACACACACCATTGATCTTATTGTATTAATCTCAACCTTTAACACATAGTTTACCAATGCTAAATGTTAAACCTTGAATATGTTGACCTCATCTCATGCACTCTAGAAACTTTGACCTCATTCACTTCATCGATCTCTTATACATATCTCAGTCTTTAAAAATTATAAACAACTATCACATTTAACTTTTGAATTTAATACACATTATTGATGTATATCTATATGGTCACTTGCACACCATTAATCCTTGGAAGAAGATTGATATTTATCTCTACATAGAATTATACATTGAACACTTAGCACCATATCACTACTTCATGACATCTTAGAGCTATGCACTCTATTGATGATGCTGGAACTTTAACTTGTATAAAAATTACTATGGTAACCTTGTTTATTTTCCTAGAAGGCCAACTTTTCATAGTCATATCTTTTGTTTCATTCACTTACATTTTCTCAAATTCGGACCATATGATTTCCTCACATAGGAAAATCCAACCGTTGTGAAAATAATCCTAAATAATTAATATGTGTGATATATAATGCTATTACTATACTCAATCAAATTTATCTATTCATAAATCCAAAAATATCAAGAATTTCATGGAAGGTCAAGTTTGCACATGCATATATTTTGATGCACTTTGACACATGATCTAAAATTTAACACATATCAACTAGGCTAAAAAAATAAAAAACCCATGTGATCATCTTGTTCTAAAATGTCCATACATGTGAGATATTACATCACCAAAATTATTACTTAGCTCTTTCTTACCTCATGTAAATTTGGCTAAGTGTGGGAAAACAATGTCAAACTGCTTAGGAGCCCAACTTTGCACTTGTATATCTTTTATCTCATTTAGGCATATGACCTAAGATTTAGCACATAAAAACTAGGCACATGATAAACAAACCCATGTGACCATTTAATACTAAAACCTCCATGCATGTGAATGATGACATCATCACCATGCTTACTCAGCTCTATTTGAACATAGAAAACCCTATCAACAAGTTTGAGATCCCAACTTTACACCCATATATCTTTGACTACAATTAGATAAATGACCTAAGACATAGTGCATAGAAACTAGGGACTAATGTGATCACAACAATATGACCAACTCCCCTTGACCCATCCACAAATGGAAATGGTGACATCAACAAACTACCTACTCATATTTTCTTCCATTGGACCCAAAATGTTTAGATGAGAATAACAATGAACTAGGTGAATTTTACTCATGCACACAAGCTCTCCAATCATCTTTAAAAATTGATAGGACTCCTTACACATGATAAATAATTTATACTAATTCCTCAACAACTCTAACCATTCCAAAATTGAAGATCAACTAAGCCAACATCAAGCACACTAGGACAAGCACATTACACACTTTATCATTGTCACTTAGACTATCAAAGCACTTCATCCACTCACTAGGACACCTCCATGAAATCTCCATGACATCATTGAAAAATATCAAACAAAATACCCATTTATCATTGATGTCAATAAACATCATTCAGCTCACCTTCTCTCTCTTCAATCACTTTCACAATAGAAACATTCTCCCCCTTTGACACAATGAAAAAATGGGCACCAACTGATTTTGAGGACCTAAAAATACCATCAAAATACAAGAAGACCACCTTAAAAATATTATAAAAACTCCTCCTTACCTTGAGCCTACCTCTTCTTGTTTTGAAAAATTCCTCTTGCTCCATGCCAACATTCTCTTCAACTAAACACTGTAACCAATGATTAAATAACATACAAAAGCCATTGGAATCTAATGGAACTCACCAAGAAACATATAAGGGGGACTACCCCTAAGATTTCTAAGCCATTACACCACTTTATCATCTTTATATATCCATACACCATTAGGAACCACTATGTAGGCTTACTATCCTTCTCTCTCAAACCATCTGAAGGACCACCAACTCTACATCTGCACTATAGCTTCTTTATAATCCTCTAGAGTAAGCTAATGAACTTATTGTTCCTCCTTAATCAAAGGCATTTTATTGATTCATAAATAAAAAAATGACACCCAAGCTTTGGCTTAGATACTCAAACGTATATATTTAAAATGGTTTGGTCATAATATATACAACCTACTCTTTTGTATAAAATGAACAAAAAGCACTCTTCTTCTTACAAGTCCTATCTAGTTTCCTTGTATCCATATCTGTAACTTATAAAGCCCATAAGTTAAATTAGACACACTTTCAAGACCTAAAAATTCATATCTATATCACTCTTATATTCCCCCTTAAGCACACCAAATTACATCACCTAGATCATTATCTACAATATACTTCCTTCACAAACCTACTAGCCAATTAGGCCTCCTTTTTGACAAAAACAAAAATAATTTGAAAAACACAAACCTTAAGATCTATATTAAGCTTTATTTGACAACCCATTTGGCCCATTCAACTTATTAATAAACCTAAAATCTCAAATCATAAGGCAAACCACTTTTCTAGTAGAGCCCAAAACCCTAGAATCTTAAAACAAACAAGGTCAACACAACACCTTCCATTCAATGTCTACCTATAAAACTCATTGTACACCTAGAGAAAACCATTAAACACTTTTACCAAAAGGACCAATATTTGAGCTTTACACATTTTTTGGAATTGATGCATCCAATAACATTGCTTTTAACCTATAACAAGATAGATAAACCCGTGGGCACACAAAAACCTCTCATACCTTCTTTATTAGATTCAACTACTCAGTCCTCTAATATTAGGACCTGATCAATTAAAAATCTCCCCCTAATTTAATGCTTCACTTGGAACATGACATCTTCAAAAACCTGATCAATTAAAAATCTCCCCCTAATTTAATGTCTTCAAATACTATCTAATCATAATCAATACTCATATAAAGATAGCTCATCTTCAAGACATTGTGAACTTTTATGGCATACACAACTATTCAACAAGACTTCAATAGGCTTAACAAGATCTATAACATAAGTATAAAATAAATTCCTTTAACTTATAGGCTCACCTAGCATCTACCACAAACTGATATGTAGATAGATATTGGAAACTCACCTTTATGATAGAGCATCCAAACCATAATCAACAAGTTGACTCCTTCTCAATATAGGACCATTGAGATTCTTCACAAGCTTCTTTTTTCCAACAAAATATATATAAAAATAATGCACATACATACCTTTTTTTCATACCATCTCATCAAAAAATATCTGATAGCCATCATGCTTCCTCTAACTAACAAGTGTCTCTTTGAAGTCTAGATAGAGATATCCCTTTGACATAGTGAGACTAAAAGTCCCAAAACTTAGGAGACTCCCATATATCCATGTATTTCTCCAACTTGTAGTCTTGCCTCATCATCCAATTGATTTTAAATGTATGTTTGACTTCATTTTTTTTTAGATTTATCAATAAATGCTGACAACATAAACTCTTGACTTTGCTTCATTTCTAATCCTTTTTCTACCTTGGCAAACAATCCATCAAAACTCTTGGACTCAATAGGTTTAGTCTCCTTAGTATTTACTACCTCAGGTCTCCATACCATATTTTGAATCTTTTTGTCTTCTATAGCCATCTTACCTACTTGATCCTTGAGCTTATCTTGATTTGCAACATAGACTTTTAGAGTAACTTTCTTATCATCCTTATGACTAGAAGAATCGGTAATGATTACTTTTGGTTTTAATATTTATGTTTGTCCTTTCTTAGACCTTTTAGAATATCTATATCCTTTAACATACCTTAAAAACCTCTTAACACCATTTGGATAGAATTTATCAATATGTCCATTCTTATGACAACTAAAAAAACTAACATAATTTATACCTTTTGATAGATTTGGATTATGATCAATCTTTGGCCAAAAAATCCTTCTATCATAGCTCCATGAATGTCCATACTTGATTGACTTCTTTCTATAGTTCTTAGCTTTATGACCATACTTATTACATGTATACCAATAACCATGAAATAAACTATCATACCTTGAAGTATTTGGTTGTCTAATAGACCTTCTTATATTTCTTTCAAAGATTACCTTCTCATTGACATACTAAACCTTCTCATGCTTATTTTCCATCTTATCCAGCTTTACTATAACAATCTCATGCTCACTTTTCAATGACTTTATCTCAATCTTTAATAGAGTGTAGTCATCTTCTCTTTCTATCATATTTACATTTATAGTCTTTAACTAATCCTCAAGAATATTGTCTTCTCTTCATCCTCTATGGCCTTATTGCCTATGTCTTTCAATCTATATTATTGTACTTCAATACACTTGATCTATTCTTGATACTTTTTTTCTTCTATCATGTACATACCAAATAAACCTCCCTCAATAGATCTGACTTGTGCTTCAATACCTTTGATCATATTCCTCATTTTATGATTCTTCTTCTTCTTCTCCTTTAGTTCATCAAGAACACTTATGAGCTTAGATTCTAGATAAACTTCTTCCTTTCTATCATCTTATCTACTATTATGGCAAGCTTCTTTATCTAACATGATTTCCTATTATTTTGAACACAACTTGTCTTGGCATAAACTAGCTAAACCTTGAGATCATTTATAGCATTCTCATCCTCTTTATATATTTCTTCAAAGTATATATCTACTCTTCAAGTGCCTTGATCACATCCTTCCACTATTTATTATATTTCTTCAATTATTTAGCCATATTTATACCAACTCAAAATCTCCTTGAAGATGTTAAGCTTCTTCCAAAGGACCAGCTTTGATACCAATTTTTAGAGGTATAATCACTCAGGGGAGGGGTGAATTAATGAGCTCAGATATTTCATTTAAAATTTCAGCCCTTTCAAACTATTAAACAATCAACCTATATCAACTTGATCAAGCAACATTAATGTAGTCATATAAAATGTCAAAATTGGTATCTTGAGTATGGCTTGTGACACCCAACTCGTAGGTCTTTCTTGCATGCTCCCATGACCCTTCTATACACCTTTTTTCTTATTCCCAGATATCCCAAGATTTTTGAATGATCATTCCACCATAACTAGGCAACATTTCCCAAGCCAATCCTATCCCCTAGGTCTCACACCTATAGGATAGGAGCATCCACTTGGACTATAACACTAGACCCTAGGGTGTCTTATTTTGGAGCTCCTATCTAATTGCATTTTGATTTCTAATGGTTATTTATTTCTAGTTCCTATCCTTCATCTTATCAGCCTAGCATGAATAAATTCAACCCATAACCAATAGATCTCTATAAAATCCCATTCAAAGTTCATTTAAGATGAGGTTGGAAAATATTACAAAGCAAGAAAAAATATAAGCAAAACCACTGAGGTAGATTTACCTATTCTCTATATACAACCATCCAATATAGCTAAATATTCATACCAATCCCTAGCCACCTCAAGCACACCTAGTTTAGAATTTTTGCATCTACATTACACTATTTCACAAAGCACATTAAGTGGGAGAAATAAATATGGCTTGATCCCTCTTCAGAGTATTGGTATGTAGGCAGCATGTCCACAAAAGGGGTGTGGATACATGTTCATTGAATCTTATACACACTGAACCCCCTTTTTTCTCAAATTTTTATCAAAGCATAATGAAGTCTAGGATTTGAAGATTAAATTAGATCTACAAAGAGTTCCATAGACTTTTAGAAGTCAATATTTTACAAGCAAACTCACATAGGGATAATGAACAGAACCCATAAAACTTAGGTATCTACAAAAATTTTAAACAATAGTGGCAAAAGAAGACAATATCATTGGACTCTAGGGTGTTCTATTTTGGTGCTCCTATCCTTTCACAAAATGAAAGCCAGATCCTGATTTATGAAACTATCATAGTTCTGCACAACCAATATTAGACCCTATAATAGCCATTTCAATTTATTTTAAGCTAAGTCTTATTTTCTCCATATTTATTGCTATTTATAGAAATGTTTAAAATACAAATAAATTATACAAATTAGTGGTTAAATTATTTCAATATTATTTGTTGATTTACTATTCTAGACCCTTAACTAAGTTAGGAATCAGACTCCAATAGTCTCAAAAAAGTTAAATCATTTGGTGAACCCGACTTACTTCATTTGCACATAAAAACCCTAAGAAAAATTCTTTCTTAATTTTTACAATATTTTTTTTTTCTTACATGCATATTTAAATCATAAATTCACATTAATTTTTAAAATGCAATAGTAATTTTATAAAAAAAAAATTTTCTTCCAAACACTAGTTTCATATACTAGGTCTTTTTAAATCAAAATTTTTCCAAAATTTTTCTAATTTTCTACCTACATATTTAAATCATAAATTCATATTAATTTTTAAAATTCTATAGTAATTTAAAAAAAATCATTTTCTTCCAAATCCTCAGTTGCATATACTAGGTCCCTTTAAATCAAGAGTTTTTCCAATGTTTTTTTGATTTTTTACCTGCATATTTAAATTAAAAATTTAAATTAATTTTTAAAATTCCATAATAATTTAAAAAAATCATTATTTTTCAAAACGTTAGTTGCATATACTAGGTCCCATTGCTTTTGAGGTATCACCTTACATAATTTTGAGCTTTGTATCCTTTTTAATGCATATTATAGTTTGTTGTTTAGATTATATTCATTTAATCTGCTCTTTCATTTTTCAAGTTATTTTCCTTATGTCATCTAAGCTCCTTGCATATCTTCCTTTGAGATGAGGTGCAATACTTAGTGGTAACCCTACTGAATTCACCTAGACTCCTTCAACCTAACCCTATACCATGGATAAACAACCATCTCAACTTCTTTCTATAAATCCTACACATCCAAATTAAACCAATTTTCATGAGGATAATTTTTAAAATGAGACATATGACAATAACAATGATGATACAAACACCAATGTTCATGATCCACCACATCAAGTTCTTGATCCACTTCTACTTATTGTTGATAATGATGTTGTCCTCAACAAATAATTGATTCCAAAAAATTTTAGAGAAAGACTCAAGGAACAACCTTGAGTCATACTATTATCTTACAATCTATCATGGAAATTGAAAAGGCTAAGCAAGTTGAGTCTTCCATTCCTTTAGAGCAACTAGTTGTAAATGACACTATGGGGGAAACTATGTCTTAACAACCCCCTATAGCAACCCAACCTTCTTATGAGGTACCATTAGTTAAATCTAGTGCATATTTATCTCTTGATGTGGCATCCCTTGTGCAAGAGATAAAATCTCTTCAATCCAAGGTGCTACTATTAAGCAAATGGCTTCTAGACCAGTGTAGGCTTTGGATTCTTTTACTCTACTACATACACCATTGGCACATCATATTGATTTGACACCCTTGCCACCCATTTTTGTTTAACCCAAGCTCACTCTATATGATGTTAAGGGTGATCTAGAGACACATTTGAGATATTTTCATGCAACATGCTTAGACTATGTGCCAAATGACTGGCTACTAACCAAGCTATTTCCACAGAGTCTAAATGATTATACTTTACAATGGTTCTATAGTTTATCGAATCAATTAGTAAATGTATTTACTCTTTCATCTAACATGTTTATAGATAATTTTAGCATTAGCATTAGTTATAAGGTTTCCTATGCCTAAGTTACATAATAGAAACAAAGATCAAATGAGCTTCTCATAGATTATGTTCTTTGATATAAGACTATCTTGGCTAAGATGACTAACTACATAGCTTATCAAAAGCTATAAGATCTCTTCAAATAGAGTCTTCTACCATATTTTCATGAGTCAATAATTTTCAAGAGGCTCTCTTCCTTCACTGAGTTATGTCATACACTAAAGGAAAGGTAATTCAAATTAATTTCAATGGGCAAACTTAAGTATAACAAAAAAAATAAAAAAGAGTAACAAAAAGTCCCATACAAAGTAAAGGTTAATGATAGAAAAAGTCAAAATCAACCTAAATTTAATGCATCTTTAGATCCCCCTTAGTGTGTGGTTTTATCAGCACCACCTCAATGAAATTTTATCAATCTAGTAGTATCTCCAGCAAGAGTCTTACAACAACTATTAGAATGTAACATCATATCTCTCCCTCTTATTTGGGAAGTTAATCCAACAAATCCTCTTCCATGGGCATATGATTAGAATGCATTTTATGATTTTCATAGGGCACTAGGCCACATAATAAATAGATGCATTACTTTAAAACACAAGATATAGGACTTGATATATGGAAAAATTATTAACCTTGGCACTCTTTTTGAGCCTCATCAGGTAAAGAAAACATAGGACAAAGCTTTGAAAATCTTCTTAGATCCTTTCCCAAAGCATTCTAAATAAGAGACAAGTGACACATTAGGTGTTCACCATGCATATCATACACATCCACCATCAACTACATATAAGGAACCTTTAGTTGAATCACATCCTTTGAGTAATATGATTGGGGTGTATAATTCTAGAGTTTGAGCTAGACCTTAGATCTCCTTCTTATAATAAGAGATAGTTGAGGATGATTTGGATTATCATGCACTATTTATCAGAACTTACATTCATAATCATCCCATTCATAATATTTTCATAGACCATGGATCCAATGTGAACATGTGAACTATGACATTACTATAGCATTTGGGATATTTAGAGCATGATACTACATTGACAGACATAGTTATCAATGGATTCAGTGGGCATATATAGAGTTCATTGGGTGAGATTTTACTTCCTCTATAGGTTGGTCTAACACATGTGGATAAATCATTTACTATTGTTCCCAGTGTAGGATTTTTTGATATGTTTCTTGGCTAACCATGGATTCAAAAACTTTGATAAGTACCTTGTAAAATTCACATATAAATGAAACTCATTCATGATAATCAGGTTGTTACAGTTGGTGGAATTCCATATGAGTTACCACTCCCCACTTTAGAGCCATTTACTACTTTGCAATCACTAGTATTAGCTCTACCACTAGTTTTAGTTTCTCTACTAGTTATAGTTCTTCTTTTAGTTTAGATTTAGACATAGTCAAGGCCTCCATCACTAGCACAGGGAGTTTTTACACTTCCACAATAGCCTATTTTAGAGTAACCATAGTTTCAAAATTCTAGATAGATTCCAACTACAATGTTTACACATAGGGTAGTATCATTGAGGTCTCATACCTCTACACATAGAGCACATGTTTAGAGAAATTCTCCTACTACTAGATGAGTCCCTAAGAACCCCATAGTTCCACTTCTTAGAGTTACAAGGATATCCCATAGTTGGTTTTTAATTTAGATATTTTAGATCATTTACAACATATAAAACTTTTAGAGTTACAGTCTCAGCCTCTCCATTGTGCTTCATGATCATGCATGAACCCTCTCCTCGATATAGGACACCATGATAGGGAGTCTCCCATAAGATCATTAGTTAATATCATTTCTTATTATTATTAATTTTACATAGTTTATTTATGATTTATTTTAGATAGCTTATTCCAAAAATACTAAAACATTTAAATATTCAAAAATTCAAAAACATTTTAATTGTATGCATCATCCTTGCTTTACATTTCTACTACCATGCTAGACTTAAATTTTATTGTACTATGCTATTTTTTGTTGATTTATATACATTACCATGCTTCATTTGATCTTGTTTAAGTGTGTGTAGTGACATCTAGATCCTTGATTGCTTCACTCTACCCATTGAGGGGGCACCCTGCTTCTACATTCAAGATATGCATCGATATATCTACCCACTGGGGGCATATTTTACATGAATACACCATCTAATTTATTTCATTCCTACACCACACACTCTAGTTATCATGTTGATGTACATTACTTATAATTCTACATAGATTACTCTATCAACACTCACTAGTATATAACATTTGTGTATTCCTTATCATCTACATAGTCTTGTATTACAGGTTTTTCATACTTTCACTTTTTATTTTGATTAGTTATATGTGATTGTATTTCCATCATATTTACATGCCTTCTTTTCTTAATTTGCATAGCTAGATGTGATTTCATTTTTTGTCTCTTTATGTGTATGTGGGAATTTGAACTTAGTTCTTATTTTGTCTCTTATGTGTACCTTATGACATTTTCCAATGTCTTTTGATTCTATTATTGTGTGTGCCTTAAGAAATTTGCCAATTTCCTTTGCTTATACTCTTATATGTGATTATGTCCCTCATGCTAACCTTGCTTGTTTTCAATTATATGTGTACGTGGGAATTTGAACATGCCTTATATACTTAATTTCTATAGTTTGAGTGACATGTGCCCATGTCCTTTGTTTACTTGGCCCCTTGGTCATTCTTGTATGCTTCTTGGTTTTTGCCTTGCGTACTTGATTACTTGTTTGATTCTCAACTATTTGCAATTCCATGATCCACATAATGCATTATCTTGCTTTCTTGGATGCCATGATGGACATCATGCTCTATTTCTCTTTGACAACTAAAAACTAACTAGACTTCTAGTTCTAATTCACTATATTTCACATGTTATTACATTATTATATCTATCTAGGCATACCCTTGTTAAGCTAACAATGGTTGATCTTTCTCCTTGATGTATAGGGTTTCTCTCATACAAACCATGCTATATCTTGAGATATCTTATCGATTATCATTGTTATATCATATATTTTCATAGAATAACACACTTGTAGGTCTCTTTCTTCTGAGGATAGTCATTGTAGGCTCTTCATTACTACCCTAAAAAGAGGGGAAATAAATAGGAGTTTTCATCATAGAGATTAAAGCCTTTAACTGGTTAAAAAATCAGATTTCAAAACAACTAGAACAATAACTAGAGTTTAAACCAGGTAGAACAAACTAGACAAATAATAACAATTATATAATAGTCTTTAGAATAAACATAGGACAAGAGCACCAAGTTTAGCATATATCATCAGATAGTAAGGTGTCATATTTTGGTGCTCTTATCCAAAAAAAAAATAACCAAATTTTCTAGAAATAGATAGAAAGGTAAGAATAGTTATAGTTTTATCAACAACAATTTAGTTTAGAATCAACAATTTTAATACAATTTTTCTTAGAAAATCCAAATATAGGGGGTATCATGCATGGCATGATGGATCTCACTTCCAGTTTCAAATATGATAGTTGGTATAACCTCTAGATTAGAATCCAAGTTATAAACACCAGTGATTAGGGGAAAAGTGCATGGCATATTTGTTTTCTCTTCTTTATAGTTTATGGAATTACCTAGGCATTCTCAATAGTTTTATAGCTTATTCCATATATAGGTGGTTGGAATCATTCTTAAGTGGCTTGCACATAAGCCTATTTCCCAATATTAGAGTGGATTTCATACAATCCTAATCTCCATCTTTTTTGAGTGGCCAAGAGTGGCCTAGTTTTTAGAACATTCATGGGCTTTAGGTTCCATATCATACGATACACATTCATACCAATATAAATTCATATCTTCACTTCATAGGGAAATAATGGATCCAAAGGACTAGTTAGCCTTTATATTTTTGAGCCACTTACTCAGAGGGATTGAACACATATTCCAAACATTGATTAACACATGCATGATCACATATCTTCACTTAGTGGGTGATGATGGAGCCAAAAGGCCTAACTTTGAATTATTGATCCACTATCAAGGAATTAAACACTTAGATACATTCATGATATTACTATTATTACAACATCATTCAACAAATATCTAACATCACTCAACATCACTCAGCAACACAACAAGTTTTATACTAGTTCATGCACTCGATGAGGTGTATTCATTCCTTTCTCTTCCTCTATCTTACCCATCTTTTATACATTATTATTTTATATATAACATATATAATAAGAAATTATCTACTCTTTATTTTATTTTGTAGATTTACACTTCATAACATGATCTTTTTACACACACCTAGCATCACCTAGCTTCATGAGCTTCACCCTTATAGGTAAGTTCAGGTACAGTTTATACTTTTTATTTATCCTAGTATTTTGCTTTACTACATCACTAGAATAAAGGTATGGGGGGAAATATAGATATATAAAATGTCAAAATTAGTAGCTTGAGTGTGGCTTGTGACACCCAACCTATAGGTCTTTCTTGCATACTCCCATGACCCTTCTAGACATATTTTTTGCTTATTCTTAGTCATCCCAAGCTTTCCAAATGGCCATTCCACCATAGCCAAGTAGCATTTCCAAATCTGATCCTATCCCCCTAGGTCATGTATCTATAGGATAGGAATACCCAACTTAGACTATAGCACCAGACCCTTGGGTGTCCTATTTAAATGCTCTTATCTAATTTTATTTTGAGTTCTAACAGTATTTCCTTCTAGTTCCTATCCCTAAAATCTTGTTGGCCTAGAAAGAATAAATTTGACCCATAACCAATATATATCTATAAAATCCCATTAAAACTTTATTTAAGAGGAGGTTAGAAAATATTACAAAGAAATCAAGAATACAAGCAAAACCACTGAGGTAAATTTCCCTATTCTCTACATATAACCATCCAATATAGCTACAATATTATCTAAATATTTATACCAGTCCCTAGCCACCTCAAGCATACCTAGTTTAACATTTCTACATATACATTAAACTATTTCAAAAAGAACATTAAGTGAGATAAATACATATGGCTTGATCCCTCTTCAGAGTATTAGTATGTAGGTAGTGTGCTCATACAAGGGGTGTGGATACATGTTTAGTTCATATTAGACACATTAACCTCCCTTATTTCTCAAAATTTTATCAAATCACAATGAATTATAGGGTTTTAGTATTAAACCAACTCTACAAGGAGTTCTATATACTTTCAATAGTAGAGATTTCATAGGTAGGCTCATACAAGGACAAAAACAAAACCTAAAAAAATTAGGTCTCTACAAACAGTTTGGAAAACAATGGCAGAAGAGGACAATAGTGCCAAAATTTATGGTGTCCTATTTTTGTGCTCTTATCCTTTCATAAAATGAAATATAGATCCTAATTTATAACACTATCTCAATCCTGCATAGCCAATATAAGACCCTGCAATAGTTGTTTTAAGCTAAGTCTTATTTTATCCATATTTATTATTATTTATAGAAAGGTTAAAAATAAAAATAAATTATAGAAATTAGTGGTTAAATTATTTAAATATTTTTTACTAATTTACTATTCCAAACACTTAGCTAAATTAGGAATAAGACTCCAATATTCTCAAAAAAGTTAAATCAATTAACAAGAGAACTCATTCATTCAATGCATACACAAGATCAAACACATAACACATATATCCTATGGGAAACCCTCATGGGTAATAAAACCCAATATCAATCCAAAAACACATGGAATACTATCTTATAATAAATTACAAATAAGAGACTAATCAACTCCTTTAGACCAACAAATCTTGATCATATCCTCCTGACGAAAGGTATTTAGTGAAAAACCTATTTCACAAGGAACAACTACCCTTAAGGAAGATCAAATACTCTAAACCCTCATTGAAGTGAACACCTCCACATTATAACTAATGTATTAAACACCTGATGATGGATCTCTATTTATCTAACCCTTGCACAAACTTCTGCTCTATCTCATACAAGCCTCTCACATAGGCATATTATAATCTCTATCCTTCACTCAAACTATCCTCATATGCACACTTATACCTATCAACATATACTAAAAATATAATATATATTTTATAACATTATAAATATGACCTATAGGTCATACACATAGTCATAAATCTACTCTACTCATCAATTCATCAACTGGGCACTCTACCTCTCCTTCGCTCCATAAATCTCACATGCACAATCAAAAAACTTAAAAGAACATCATTATGACATAATAAATATGACCTATAGGTAATACATACCATCATAAACTTAATATTACCTTCAACCCATTTAGTGGGTACACACAACCTTCACCATGCCTTTGCTCACCATACACACACTCTCAAAATAGCCTCTTGAGCATACTCACTCATTCTGCCTCTTCTAAGCTTATTAGGTCCAATGACCTATGTTACAACCTTCATCACCTTGCTCAAAAAAACATGTTTGATCTTTTTCACTCACTTATATTTATCACTAACATATGCCTTCTCTTTCAAAGGTTCTCTCCTTCACTTGGCTTCACATTCACACAAGCCTTAACTTTGAGCACCTACTCACACATCTTCTCAAAATATAGAAACCAACACATTTGGTTTGACCATTTATAGAGTAATAATGAATTAATAAGACAAAAATATTTCCTTTTTGGCCATAATACATTCATTCACCCTTAAGGCATCTCACATGGGTCACACTTAAGCACAATCCACTTTCAAATAGGCCTAAATCATTTTTAGGTCCTATAGAGACCCATTTAGTTCTTTGACATTTATTTAAGAAAAATAAAACATAAGAACACCTTTAAAATTAATGAACCCATTCAAAATGATGTATATGTCCTCCTTAAGTTCTAATAACCATCACAATACTCTTTTGCTTAAACATAATTTGCTCAAACAATATTTTGCTCACACAGTCACCATAAACGAATACACAATCAACTTATAAACATTTTTTCATATTTAATATGATTATTCAAACATTTATAATTCATAAAAATAATCCTCATAGATTATAAAATACTCCAAAATAAATAATTCATCATGAGATATTGAAACAACATTAGAACAAGATCACATACCCTTCTTCGATTACTTGCAGAACATGCACAAACATATAGTCAACATTAAACCTCAATATATTTGATTTTACATAATAATATCTTCAAATATATATTAATATATGTTTCTTTAAGTCCTTTACCACTTTCAAACCATGAGAAAAATTCATCCTTGATCAAAATATATGGCTCAAAAAATAGACACTAGTCTTTCCTTTACAAATTCAAATGCAAATGGTCATAGTTAAAATTTAAATCTATGCTCACATGTTGTGTCCTCACTACTCAGATTAAACATGCACCATTAATCTTATTATATGAAGCTCATCATATAACACATATTCTACCAATGCTAAACATTAAACCTTGAACATGTTGACTTCATCTCATTCACTCTTGTAACTTTAACCTTATTCACTGTGTAAATCTCCTATATGTAGTTCAGCCTTTAAAAATGCTAAATAGCTATCATGTTGACCTCTTGAATTTAAAAATCACCATTGATCTTTATCTATACAATTACCCACTCATTGTTGATCCTTGGAAGAAGCTTGATATTTATCTCTGCATAATGTTAAACATTGAATACTTGGCACCATCTCATTACTTCCTGACATCTTGGAGATATGTACTCCATTGATGATGCTCAAACTTTAACTTGTGTAAAAATGACTAAGTATGAGAGATTTTCTTATCTTCTTAGAGATCCAACTTTGCATAATCATATCTTTTTCTTCACTCACTTGAATGTTCTTAAATTTAGACCATATGATCTCTTTACATAGGAGAATCCAACCATGTGTCAAAATTCCCCTGAATCCTTTACATGTGCAAGATATAACAACAATAGTCTCCTCACTTAGATTTATCTATTCATAGAGCTAACAATGTCAAGAATTGCCTAGAAGGTCAACTTTACACATTCATATCTTTTGATGCACTTTGGTGCATGATATAATATTTAGTGTAAATCAATTAAGCTCAAAACTAAACAAACCCATATGATCATCTTATTTTGAGACTTCCTTATGTGAAAGATATTCCATAACCAAATTGATTACTCAGCTCTTTCTTGCCTCATACATATTTAGCTATGGGAAAACAATGTCAAACTACCTGGGAGCCCAAATTTTCACTTACATATATTTTAGATGGATTTATCACATAATAACTAGGCATAATATTAAACAAACCCATATGACCATTTCCTCCTAAAACCTCCATGTGTGCAAATTTTGACCTAATCAACATGCTTTCTCAGCTCTATTTAAACATATAAAACACTATAAAAAAATGTGAGAGCCTAACTTTACACCCATATATATTTGACTGCACTTAGGTGTATGACCTAAGACTTATCACATAACAACTAGGGACTAATGTGATCACAACTATATGAACAACTACCCCTAACTCATCCATACATGGCAATGTTGACATCAATAATATTCCCTCTCAAATTTTCTACCATAGGACCCAAAATGTTTAAATGAAAATAATGATGAATTGGGTGAATTCCACTCATGCACACAAGCTCTCCAATCATCCTTGACCACTGATAATACCCATTACACATGATTAATACTTTAGACTCATCACTAAATAATTCTAACCATTCCAAAATTGAAGATCAACCAAGCCAACTTCAATCACACTAGGATAAACACATTGCACACTTTTTCATTGTCACTTAGGCTATCAAAGCACTTCATCCACTCACTAATATTCCTCCATAACATCACCATGACATCATTAAAGCTCTCTAATAGATACATTCCATATTGATAAGCTTTCATAAAACCCCAAGTCTTATTAAAGACCTAAATCCAATCCACCTTGCCTAGAATTACAATGAAAGGGAAATGCCAAAATACATAGTCTAACACTAATCATTTTCATGTTGGCCACTGGCTAAGAATAGGACCCACTCAAAGGTGATTAATCAGGGTTATACAATGATAAGGTAGCTGATTGTTAAAAAAATCCCCTATATCTTATATCTAATTAGATCATGGAAAGACATGCCTATAAATAAGGAACCATTGAGCTAAATCAATAGGGCCCTCTTGAGCCAATTTATACCACTAAATACAAAGGAACCTATGAAATCAAATTTAAATTTCCTGAAGGTGATTCCACATATCTTATTCAAGTTCCATCACTAATGACTAGTGATGATGATTTTACCAGTGAAATAGAGTCTGATGATAGCCTTTTATATGACTTGTCCAATACCAATTTGTTTGATACCAATACCATTTATACCCTTCAACTAGTCATTTACCATAATCCACTTCCCTTATATTACCCTCAATTAATAGACTAGGGCCAATAAGAATCAATAGTTTTAGCTGATGAGTTTTAAAATGATGAGGTCTTTTATGATTTTTTAGGCCTAAGGGATAATGTTTCATTAGGAGATCATAAATAAGGGTTATCAATAAAGTTAGATCCTGAAGCTTATTTTGGAGAATGGGTGAACACCCTTAGTCACAAAAAATTAAATAAAAAATTGAGGTCCCAAAATGAAAATATCTTTGAGACACTTTTGGATTAGGGAAATAGTAAAGAGAAAGTCTAGTCAGTGATTAAAACCTATTTTAGGTGCCATTAGATGGGGGTGTTCAACATTCCTCAAACATAGATCAAGAGACCACCAATGAGAAACTTGCCTATGAGTCTAAGTTCAGTCTTGAAGAACAATAATATTTTGATAAAATCATCCAAAATTTCCAACTATATTTTTCACATGGCCATCCTTACCATTGGGGGATTTTGATTCATCATGCCTAGGAGAACTCCAAGAGCTAGTCCTAATAGAGGACTCTATTATTGTAGGCCAATTTAAATCTTTATCAACCATTATTTAATATGGTTTTACCCTTCTAGTGAAATACATGATAGAAGTTAATATTGGGACTCTAGATGACCCAAAATTGATCGAATTAGGTGCATCCCTCATCGAGGAGGAACACGAAGTCTTTATAGCCCTATTGAGGAAATTTATTTATATATTTGAATGGGCCTACTCTAACATGATTTGTTTAAACCCCACCTTAGTTAAACACCACCTTATGGTACATCTTGATGCCAAACTTATAAAATATAAATTGCACAAGATGCATCCTCACATTTCTATATTAGTGAAGAAAGGGTTGGAAAAACTCTTGGAAATGAGTTATATTTGATCAATCGACTACTCAAAATGGATCTCCAATATTGTACCCATTAGCAAAACTCTTGAATGAATCATAATCTATAATGATTTTGGAGACATCAAAAAGGCATACACCAAGAATGAATTTCATCTACCAAACATTGACATGATTTTCAATTCCATATTGGGATACAAAATTATTTCATTGATGGATGGATTCTTAGGGTACAATTAGATCTGAATCATGCCAAAAAAACAACATAAAATAGTGTTCACCACTCCATGGGAACATTCTATTATCAGGTTATGCCATTTGATCTCAAAAACACTAGGGACACATACCAAATAGCCATGACCATCATATTTCATGATATGATGCATGATATTATCAAAGACTACATCAACAAAATACTTGGTAAATCAAAGACCAGGGCCAATCATCTAATAACACTGAAAATGATATTTGAGTGATTGCATGAATATAAAGTGAGGCTCAACCCTAACAAGTGTTTTTTAAGATTTACATCAGTCAAATTTATTGTATCAAGGCATTGAAATTGATCCAACCAAAGTACAAGCCATAATAGAGATGTCACCACCAATTAATTTGAAGCAACTCCATAGTTTGCAAGGAAAAATACAATCCATCAAATAATTCATATCTTATTTAATTGAAAAGTGCCACCCATTCAAAAATTTATTAAATAAAGTGGTTACATTTCATTAAAATTATGAATGTCAATTTTTTTTCCAACAACTAAAGGACTATCTATCAAATCTACCTATTTTATTACCTCATATACCTAGAAAGTTTTTCCTACTATACCTATCATCTATTGATAAAGCAATGGGGGTAATTATAGCTCAAAATCATTATAATTTAAAATATTATTCCATGTACTATTTAATTCATAATTTTAAAATATGATCAAAATTATATGCCCCCTATTTAGCTATGGTCTTCATGGCTCAGAAATTTCACCTCATGTTAAACAACAAGACCATGGTCATTTCCAAAGTAGATCCACTCAAGTATATACTATTTAAAATAATTTTACAAGGTTACATGGCCAAATGGATCATGCTTCTTAGTGAGTTTGAGATAGAATATGTCAACCAAAAATCAATAAGGGACATATTCTTGTAGATCAACTTGTTGAAACACCCCTTGCAAATAAAAAAGCACTAATATTACAATTCCTAGATGGATCCATTATGACCATAATTTAAACACCTATTGAAGAAAAACATTGGAAGATATATTTTGATTGATCATTAATAACACATAGATCATGGGTAGGCCTTTTGTTCATTACAACATAGGGGTTTCTAATCACTAAGTCATTCAAGATCATCTTTCCTTATACCAATAACATGGCTGAATATGAAGTACTTTTTGTAGGAATATGAAATACTTGTTGTAGGAGTTTTATAGGAACTATAATGGTATATATAACATCTAAAATTTTATGGTGATTCTTAGTTAATTATCAATTAGGTTATAAACCATTTTTAGACCAAGGATGATAAGCTAGTTCTATACAAGGCCATGGTCAACACTCTCAAACAATATATTGTTGATATTTAGTTTGAACATATACCATAGGCTAGGAATAGAATACTAGATGCTATAACCACCATTGGATCTTTGATTCAACATATAGATATGACCAAATAATACTAGTTTTTCATTGAAAATATGCTAGCACTAGTCATGAACCTTCAACCTTCACAATGATCTATGATATTATTGGTCCCAAATCTATTTGGTATTTAGATATATATGCCTATCTACATAACCAAATTATGCCACCAAACCTATCTTATAAATAATCCAAAGCATTTTTCCACCATGTTGCACATTATACCTAACTCAAACCAACCCTTTACCACTATAATTTTGATGGAACTCTTCTTCATTTTTTAACTCTAGTAGAATCTATGTTGGTGTTATATGAATTTAATGAAGGAGTATGTGGAACCCACATTAGTTGGGCCATCCTATACAAAAATATTTTTCATATTGGTTACTATTGGCCATCAATTGATGTAGATGTAATTGCATATGTTAAAAGGTGTGATAAATATCAATGACATACCAATATAATTCATGTCCTAGCCAAGACTCTAAAATTAATTATTACACCATTGACATTTGATACATGTAGCCTCGATCTCATTGGGAAGATAAACCCCACCTCATCGGATGCCCATAAACATATTATTACTACCAAAAGATACTTCACTAAGTGGGTTGAAGCTATACCCCTCACATAACTAGAAAGAAAATTTCCAAATTCATCTTTAAAATTCTCATCTACCATTAAAATATCCCCTCTAACATTATATTTTATAATGGTAGATCATTAAAAAACAAGGATGTTGAATAACTATGTAAGGAGTATGAGATTAAACAACATTTTTTTAAAGCATATTACCCTCAAGGTAATGATAAGGTAAAATCATCTAAAAAAACCATTATCAACATCCTTAAAAAATATTTTCAATGATGTTGGCCACAATTAGCACCTCAAAATATTTTGTGCCCTTTGAGCATACCATAACAATCACCATAATCCAAAATGAGCCACTCCATACTCACTTGTTTATGTCATTGAAGTCATTCTTCCCATTGAGGTCAAGTTGCCTACTTTACACATATCTTAAAATCATGTCCTAGATGATGAATACTATTGAGTATTTCACCTACGAGATCTAGAGTTACTTGATGAGAAACTCTTAGCCATAGTAAACAATCTTCAAGCATAATAGAATTGACTCTGTGGGCACTACAATTGGCATGTGAAACATAGAGAGTTTAAAATTGGTGATCTTATTCTTAAATAAAACCAAAAGAATAGCATGGCCAAGAGGAAACATAAAGTCAAGTTCAAACCCAACTGGGTAGGTCCTTTCATCATTATTTCAAACCATGGCACTAGAGCATACAGGCTCACCATACCAGACAGGGATGAACTTTTTGAGATGATGAACATTATACACCTCAAACATTACTTCATTTGAAAGAATTGGTGTATTATCTATAATAATAGTATCAATTTTACCATAATATAGACATTATTCTGATGCAAGAGCATCTACATTCATTTTCTTGGCAAGACATGGTTACGTTGGGATGATTAAATACAAATTCCAATTATTATATTTTGCCTCCAAAATGTTATCTAAGGAGGAGTAATTGTAATTGTAAAAAAATAAAGGTAAAAAGTAATTGTTGGGGCTGTTGAGGAAATAACAGAGGAGTGGTTGAAAATATTTCAACCTTGGTATATTGTTGATAATTAAAAACTATATTTATTTTGCCTCAATCCAAGTTGGGTGTAGAGGTTAGAGAGGAGGCTCTTAAAAATAGATAATTCCAAAAAAAAAGGGATAATTTAGGTAAGAAAGGATAGCCTCAGGAGAAATCAGGCTAGAGAATAGGCATCGAAGTGTATGGCCTTATGGGCCATGGACATAATAAGGATTTGGCCATAACATTATTCTATTTGGAAAACTGAGCTTGTGGAATGGGAGTTCACTATTGGAGAGCTTGAAGCTCGTAGCCAGCATGAGCACAGACACACAACAAGCCATTTTGACCAAGGATGGAAAACAAATACCCAGTAGAAGTTTTATGGAGAAGGGACTTTGAAGATAAATGCCATTATATAGGCATGATCAAATGGATATGTTGTGAGAAACCATGGTGAAGAGAGGGGATTTGGAATGGGTGAAGTGATGATGCCAATATTATTCTAGATATAAGAGGATCGAGTCTATTTGTATTATAAGGCAGCTAATAAAGGCTATAATGGGAAGAAGTGAAGGTTTTTTTTGAAAGGAAAAGCCTTTACACATGCCACGATGGTAAAGAGAAGTGTATTTCTTCTGTGTTGATATGATTCTATATGCATTGATTTGAGCGAGCCTGTGGAAAGGCCAAAGCCGATTTGGAGGAAGATTGACCATCGGCCATGTGAAGAAAATACTTTCCAGGAATTGGGGATGTGGTAAATAGAGTAGGGGTTTTAAAAGAGATGGAGTCGAGATGTGGAATGAAGAGGAAAGTTGTTTTGACCATGGCAAATGAAGTGACTTTTTGCAACACAGTTTGAGTATGCAGATCGTCTTGCAGCTACAATATTGTCGAAAGCTTGATCAGTCATGGAAAGAAAATTGAGGCTGTCAACTTTGTCCATAAATTTGGGCTTGTTGAAAAATTTCCACCTATGCCTTTATTGTAGGCACATTTGAAGGATGCAAAGAAAGTGTCTCAAGATACAACTAAAAGTGGAAATATTGCTATTAATGCACATAATGGAGCATCAAAAGAAATTGCAGCTGTCAAAACTGTAAGTAAGTGCATTCAAGAGCACAAACTTGAGTCATAGATGTCTATATAAAATCTTGAAAAGTGTGTTGCTCAGTTAGATAAATCTAAGGCTGACAGGAAAAGATTCTCAAATGTCTTGTATTTGTCTGTTATTGTTGTTTGCCCATTTTCTTCAGAGGTGTGAATGTCTGGCAGTCTTTCACCTCTTTCTATTACTAGAAAATTAGATTTTAGAGTTATTTTGCCAGTATATTGGATTGGAAATTTGGGAATACTACTGTTAATGGAAATGGAGGTTGGCCATTGGACGTTTTATTCTCATTTGTGATGTTGTTGCTTCCAATCAAGACACTTTCTACACCTGGCTATCGATTGCAAATTGAAATTTGATAGGAGAATTTTGTATTAGTTGAACCGCGTCTATGTGAGTAGAAACTTGAGGTAAACTCCCATACTACCCATTTATCATATGTAAATAGGAATAGTGTAAACAAGGTGAGGATAGCGCATCATTTTGGTATCAGAGCAGTCTAAGGTCAGTTTCATCATTTGGTATCAGAGTAGTCCAAGGTCAATTCATCAATTTGGTATCAAAGCTTGAAGATCTTGGGAGTTGATAATTTGTTAATAAGTTTCTACAAAATTAAGAAAAGATATCTATGGAATGGTTACATTTGTTAATGATGTTTCAGTTGTGAATGATTTGGCAGAAGGATCAACAAGACAAAGCACTAGAAGACCCTGTTGAGGAAAGGTATGAGTAACCTTTGATATTTGATTTGAATTTATTGTGTTTGAGAAGAAAATAGGTGAAAAGGAAGGTAGTCAAGCCATTAAGGCTTAAGAGGAGAAGAAGCCAAGGAAGGCTTAGTGAAGAGCCAAGAGAAGCTCTAGAAGAAGAGAAAGTGAATGCTCAAGAGGAAGATCCAAAGCAAGGTAAGCTTGGATTTTTGATTTGTGTTTGTTGAAGTGTTGTATAAAGAGTTGTTACAGGCCATTGACTCAAAGTGTGAGGCTAAGTAAAGCCATTAAGTGGGATCAAAAGACTAGGATGCAAAAGGCCTAGGTGAGATCAAGGAGATTGTCAAAAGACCAGTCAAGGAGAAAGGCTTGGGTGAGACAAGTGGACCTACAGGGATCAAGAGACCAAGGTGGAAAAGACTTGGGTGAAGATCTCAGAGATGGAAATATTGTTGAGGAAAGAGCAGAGCAGCAAGGTACAAGAGGGCACTAAGTCGAAAGCAAGCATCTAAAAGAAGAGATGTATGAATAGTATTGAAATTGATAAAGAAATGGCTAGTTTGAAGAGAGAATTAGCTAAGATTAAAGATGAATATGAGTCTTGGATGCAGTTGAATAGGCAAGCATGGTTATGGCCAATAAATAAAAGGTTAAAATCGGCAATAGATCTCCTAAGGAAGAGGAGAAGAAGGCAAAATGAGATTTCCAAGAAGAGAGAAGCCCATAGAGGCTTGGAGAGGAAGAGTAGGTTGCCAAGTGAGCAACAAGAGAAAGAAGTTGTGAAGAAGGTTCTCATTGAGGAGAACAAGAGAAGAGAAGAAAGAAAAGATGAAGTGCTAGAAAGAGCACTTGAGAAGATAAGAGTGTGGGTGAAGAGAACACTCATGGAGACATTATGGTCTCTTGTTTTTATTTCTAATATTGTCTTTGAGTGGGTAATTTCAGGTATGAATAGCCTTGTGAAGGTCAAGAGAAGGCCCTTGGAGAGTCAAGAGATTGGTGCAAGAGAAGACACCAAGTACACAAGTGAATGTGTAAGAGAAAAGAAAAAGTTTGCTATTGTTGATAAGAAAGAAAAGATGCATTGGTTAATGCATGAGAAAGGTGTTGAGGAACCCCTACAAGCAAGAGAAGAGATGGAAGATGAAGATGACTTCCATGATGCTATTGAAATCCAAGAAGAGGTAAGAGAGCAGCCAAGCACAAAGGAAGAGAAAGATTTATCCATAGATCAAGCTATCAAAGAGGTAAATGAAGTGTTAAGACCTGATTTTGATTGTTATTGTGAGCATGAAGATGTTAATACATAGGTTAGAAGAGGCAAGAGGAAGATGAAGTCCTCACACAAAGCAGTCAAGCATGGATACATAATGCCTAAGTGGATGGTGAAGCACACAATCAAGTAACAAGTAAGCAAGAAGGCAAGTTTACCTTATAAGATTGATTTTTCTCATATTCCTAATATGAATGTAGATGTGCAAGAAAATAAAAGGACAAACAAGGTTGGTTTTTTAGTATTGTCAAAAGAGCATGGTTACAGGATGCCTAAATGGCTTTTGAAGTCAATTGATAAGAGAAAGAATCAAATGTGGGTGCCTAAGAAGGCAAAGAGTGAAGAAGATGTGAGTGTTGAGACAACAACACCAAGAAGTCAATGGAAGAAGATTGAAGGTGAGAAAGAAAACTTCTCAAAGAATAATGAGGTAGAGCATGAGGATACAAATATGAAAGGTAAGTCAATTGCTTGCAATGAATGGGATAATGATTTTTTTGAATCATTTAATATGGAAAATGAGGAATGGAAAGTGGCTATGTGGACTAATATGTAGGAAGGAGAGAATTCTAAATGGATGGATGATGAGTAAAGTGGAGATGTGAAATTAGTTCACATGTTTGAAAAGAATAAGGAGAGACAAGGTAATAGTGTTCCTATTGTTTTTGATAAATATATTGATGTTGATGAAGAAGTCGGTTTGTGTGAAGACAAGCTAAGAAAAGATGAGATAAGAGGTAAAGGACAAATAATCCTTGTGAATGATGAGCCTAAGTTTGATGAAGAGAATGGTGAGATAGATGAGATCTCACTAAAGGAAGAGTTGAAGATGTTGGAGGAGTTGTTTGGTCATTCAAGAGAATTGTGTAAAGATACAAATCATGATGAGAACACCATTGGTGAGAGTGAAGCAAGACAAGAGCACACTAAAAAGGCAAAGTCAATTTTGGCCAAAGAGCATAAAAGTGGAGGCAACCAAGAGACTTTATGGTCTCAAATTTTTACTTCTAACATTGCCTTTGATGTTTTGAATGTAGGTGTTAAAGTTGTGGAGATGAATGAAGTCCATAGTTCAATGGACAAATTTTTGAACCAAGAAGAATATCAAGAAGGTCTTGAAGACATGTATGAAGATGAAGAAGCATGGAAGCGGGAGATGGTAGTTGAGAAGGAGATGAAGAGAAGAACATACTAGAAGAGGAAGAAAAGCAAAATGAAATACAAAGACTATCAAAGACAAGCATTGGTATTGGCAACAAGACCTTGGGATCTAGGGATAGAGTGAAGACTAAAACATTGAGGAGATATCTGTTTCTAGAGGGAGAGTATGATGCAAGAGTGGTTGAAAATATTTCAACCATGGTATATTGTTGATAATTAAAAACTGTATTTGTTTTGCCTCAAGCCAATTTGGGCATAGAGGTTAGAGAGGAGGCTCTTAAAAATCGAGAATTCCAAAAAAAAAGGGATAATTCAGGTAAGAAAGGATAGCCTCAAGAGAAATTAGGCTAGAGAATAGGCATCGAAGTGTATGGCCTTATGGGCCATGGACACAGTAAGGATGTGGCCATAACATTATTCTATTTGGAAAACTGAGCCTGTGGAATGGGAGTTCACCATTAGAGAGCTTGAAGCTCGTAGCCAGCATGAGCATAGACGCACAACAAGCCATTTTGACCAAGGATGGAAAACAAATACCCAGCAGAAGTTATATGGAGAAGGGACTTTGAAGATAAATTCCATTATATAGGTGTGAGCAAATGGATATGTTGTGAGAAACCATGGTGAAGAGAGGGGATTTGGAATGGGTGAATTGATGATGCCAATATTATTCTAGATATAAGAGGACTGAGTCTATTTGTATTCGAAGGCAGCTGATAAAGGCCGTAATGGGAAGGAGCAAAGGTTTTTTTTGAAAGGAAAAGCCTTTACATAGGCCACGATGGTAAAGAGAAGTGTATTTCTTTCGTGTCGATATGATTCTATATGCATTGATTTGAGCGAGCCATTGGAAAGGCTAAAGCTAATTTGGAGGAGGATTGACCATCGGCCGTGTGAAGAAAATACTTGCCACAAATTGGGGATGTGGTAAATAGAGTAGGGTTTTTAAAAGAGATGGAGTCGAGATGTGGAATGAAGAGGAAAGTTGTTTTGACCATGGCAAATGAAGTGACTTTTTGCAACACAGTATGAGTATGCAGATCGTCTTACAGCTACAATATTGTGGAAAGATTGATCAGTCATGGAAAGCAAATTGAGGCTGTCAATTTTATCCATACATTTGGGCTTATTGAAAAATTTCCACCTGTGCCTTTGTTGCAGGCACATCTAAAGAATGCAAAGAAAGTGTCTCAGGATACAGCTAAAAGTGGAAAGAATGCTATTAATGCACAGAATGAAGGAGCATCAAAAGAAATTGCAGCTGTCAAAATTGTAAGTAAGTGCATTCAAGAGCACAAACTTGAGTCATAGATGTCTACAAAAAATCTTGAAAAGTGTGTTGCTCAGTTAGAGAAAGCTAAGGCTGACAGGAAAAGATTCTCAGATGTCTTGTATTTGTCTTCTATTGTTGTTTGCCCATTTTCTTCAGAGGAGTGAATGTCTGGCAATATTTCACCTCTTTTTGTTACTAGAAAATTAGATTTTAGAGTTATTTTGCTAGTATATTAGATTGGACATTTGGGAATACTGCTGTTAATGGAAATGGAGGTTGGCCATTGGACTTTTTATTCTCATTTGTGATGTAGTTGCTGCCAATCAAGACACTTTCTACACCTGGCTACCGATTGCAAATTCAAATTTGATAGGAGAATTTTGTATTAGCTAAACCGAGTCTATTTGAGTAGAAACCAGAGCTAAACTCCCATACTTCCCATTTATCATAGGTAAATAGGAATAGTGTAAACAAGGTGAGGACAATGCATCATTTTGGTATCAGAGTAGTCTAAGGTCAGTTTCATCATTTGGTATCAGAGCAGTCCAAGGTCAATTCATCATATTCCTTTATACATACCATTCTATCACTTGTCCATTCCACCATTCCTTCTACCATACCTTTTCTATTGACCAAGTTATTTTCAACCTCCCAACCTAGACTGTTTAAACTTGGTTATGTTCCATTGGTTTGTAAGCCACTTTCAAAATGAAGATTTAAATTGATTTTAGTATTTGGTTAAAGTATTCTAGATAGAGGCCATATTTTGGTGTAGTATGACAATGTTTTCCACTTACATACTTCATTTTTTGTTTTGTTTTATACCATGTGGGTCTAATTATAGCTGCCTTTGGGAAAATTAGTGTCCCAACATCATGCTACTAATTATAACCACTTATGGGAAAATTATTATCATTGACTTATGCTAATTTATCCTATTTATAACTATCTATGGGTAAACTAAGGGAAACACTTATTTATCATGCATTTAAGTACCACCTTACCATGCCTACGTCATACCATGCCATTTTCCAACTTTGCCTATTTTATTTGAATGGGTTACTACACTAGTTAGATTCCTGTGCTATAAGGTGGAACTATAATGAATTGAGGTCCCATCTTAGGACTATGTAGGTAGCACTACATTTATTTTGATATTAGCTTAATCACCCTTTCTCATTATCTCACTATTTTGTGAGCTTGGATCATATAATGTCTCATCATTCTTGATCAAGTTGACATACTTAGAAAATTATATAAACATTTATGAAACCAATTTATAAAATACAAAAAACATTGACCACTTATTTGCCTTAAGGATTATGGTAACCCTCACTAATTCATAAGAAACCACTTATCATTTAGTTTCCCCATCCTTATTGGCCTAATATCTCACCCTCTCAACATTTTGTGAGCCCATTATTCTATAACACCATTATGTTTTTATTCTCATCATTTTTCTTCTATCCCATTTATTGGGAGAACTACATTTAGCCTGAAGTGATTATAAACACCTATGGAAAAATCATTATTTTCCCTTTTGATGATTATAACCACTTTTGGACAAATCATCCTCTTATTACCCTAGGCCTTTTTTGATGATTATAACCACCTTTGGGAAAATCATTACCTTTTTTATCCCATGTACGCTGATGATTATAAACTCTTGTGGGTAAATCATCTTATTTGTCTACACTACCTTGGGTAGCTCCATATGTCATTGATTATAACCACCTATGGGTAAATCAATCCCTTCTACCCCATTTCATCTTTTTGGTCCAATTATTTTCTCCTTTTGAGGGACTGATTATTGACCCCTTTGCCAACCACTCCCTCAAGGGCACATCTAAAATTCATACATTATCATTGAAGTCATAATATTATATGACCTTTTAATTATTTAAGAAGACATTACTATGCTTACATCTTGTAACACCTTTCCAAATAGGGGAAAAATCTAAACACCTAAAACTGACCACCAATGGCCTTCAACTGGATATCAGATCGATTCCTACCAGCCTTTATAAATTAAGATAGGAATTTTATTTTGTATCATTCATCAAAGATCATAATCTTGTTGAGACATCCCTAATTAGGGTATTCCACTATAATCAACAAAAACCTCTCACAGATTCATCTCTAATCATCTTGTAAAATCACAACATGTAATTTGTCTTATGGACCTATTAAATAGGGCACATGGACATAAAATCAAATCTTGAAAATGCGAAATAGATAATCAAAATTAATTAATAGGATAAACCAAATTAAATTTCTAGTTGAATTATCCATGTGTAATTAATGAATTACTTAAAAATGAAATTTAAAAATATGAAATATCTTAGCTTTACATGATTACCTTTTGTGAGTTGTCAAGCCTTGGCCAATATCTCACCCATGCCTATTCATTACAAATAATGACATTTTGACACCTTTTAACTCTAATAGGGTTAATTAACTCACTTAGGTTAGGTTTTAACTCATTTCATGTTTAAATTACACCGTTACTCACCTTGAGTTAGGGTTAGTTTTTAAGCCTATAATACAAGCCTAGGCCTCTTCACAAAAGAGCTCAAATATTGTAGAGTTATAATGTAGGATTTTTCATAAGACTCATGATAATAATTTTATAATGCCAAAATATTAAGCCAAAACATTAATCAATCATAATTCACAAATGGTTCCAAGGAGAAAAGGAGCAAAGAATACAAACTCCATTGCCAAAGACTCTTTGAGCACAAATTGACCAAGCCATGAACAAATCTATTGGAGCTCTCAAAGAAGGTAAAGATTTTTATTATTTGAATTTTAGTTGGTTTTTAAATTTTAAATTTGCTCATTATTCTACCCCTAATATCTAGGATCAGTTATGTTAGCATGTTAATGTGTTGATTTCATTATTTTGTGAAACTAACACTTGATCTAACCTCCTCTCTATTATCAAATTCCTATGATCATGCCTAACTTATTTCATGATGAGTGGAGAAGTTATCTTCATGAATATGATCCCTATAATTTTATATAAGAATAAAACCTGAGAGGATATTGCTTGCATGAAGAAGGTTCTTTCATTATAGAGTCGATGAAGCCTAGTGAACCCATGGATGGTCTATGGTAGCTATTATTTGATAAATATAGAGGAAAATTAGTGTAAGAGGTGGAACATTATTGGTGTCTCCCTCTAAATAAATTACTATACTAATTTTATATTTTAATTTAGTTGTACTTACAATGCAACATAATATGAAGCACTTGTACATGGCCTTCAATGGGCTAGGAAAATAGAAATAAAGTATTTATAGGTGTTTAGATGATAGTGAACTTGTTATTCATCAAGTGAAGGACCATAATGTAACAAAAAAACCCTTGTTAAAGTCCAAAAAACATAGGGTGTAGGATCTTATGGAGGATTTTGAGGCTTTCAATATACAAGCCATTCCATGAGAAGAGAATGATCATGATGATAGGTTGTTTATAGTTAGAGATCATTTTGATATCCATAATGATTTCAAGAGTTTAAGATGTGAACCACATGTCAAGGTAGTAGTAAGACCTTAAATTCCTAATAATGGTGTTTATTGGAAATTAATTGAAAATGAAAAGAAAATATCATACTTTCTCCAAGATGAGGTTAAGTTATCTTCAAGAAATTATACTAGGTTAAATCATAAATATGGTGATCAAATTATACAAGTAAGGTCAAACAAACTTCCTATAGGTCTAGTGACACTTGAAAGCACTATAAATGATGATGATCAAATGAATAAAGAGAATATAAGCATATCTATTAAGAAAGATAATTATGAGATTTTTACCATAATAAAATACAAACTTATAGCACTTGGTAAGGTATGTAATAAAGAAGAGAGACTTGTATTCATTTAATTATTAAAAGAGTTTGTTGATATTTTTGCTTGGGAGTATAGTGATCTCAAAGGTTTTGACCCTAGCCTATCTCAACACATTGTAAAGATAGATATAAATTAAAAACCAATAAATAAAAGGAAAATACCTATTAACCCAAGAATATAACCCCTAATGAGGAAATAATTGACTAAGTTGATAGAGTCTATCATCATCTTGCCCATCAAACACTCATCTTGGGTTTCCAATCTAGTCCTTGTAATAAATAAGAATGGAGGGATAATATTGTGTGTAATTTATGGAATTAAATAGAGTCTCATTTATATATCACTATCCTTTGCCTTACATGGAAAAAATATTATATATGGTAGTAGGTTCTAAGCATTTCTCTGTGATTGATGGCTATTTAGGGTACAATCATATTTTAGTGTAAGAGGAAGACTAACATAAGACAAGTTTTACCACATAATGGAGAATATATGCATATAATAAGATGAATTTTGGGTTGTATAATGCTATATATAATTTACAATGATCCATGGAAATGAAATTTCAAGGTTTGATAAATAAAATGGTGTTGATTTACCTTGATGATATCACAATTCTCTAAAGATGCAAATGATCATTTGACTCAACTTAGACATATCTTTGATAGGTGTAGGAAATTTTGGATCTCTTTCAATCACAAAAATGTTTATTTTTAGTCCATTAAGGAAAAATATTGGGCCACATTGTCTCCAATAAAGGTCTCTTTATAGACCCTAAAAGGGTAAGTGATATCTTGTCCTTGTCATTGCCTAAACATAAGAAAGGGCCACAAAATTTATTTGTAAAAATCAACTTAATTATGAGATTAATACATAATATTTATAATATTTTCAAACCTATAACATCCATTTCAATGAATAATAAAAATTTTAGTTGGACTAAGATGAAGGTACAATTTTGGTGCCATCAAACTAGTCATAGCTCAAGCTCCAACACTTAAAAATCTTTATTTCATGAAGAATTCACCTTGTATGATTTAGGAAATGATGAATTCATCTTATCCATTTTGACATAATAAAATGAGGAATTCCTTTAATAACCCATTGATTTATTTACCCAATGGTTGGAAGACTATGGGGTAAGGTAAACTTTTATAGAGAAGTAAGTGATTGATGTCATAATAAGTCTTAAAAAATTTAGGAATCTGATTTATAAAAACAAAATTAATGTGATGGTGTCTCATAAAATTATTAAATAGTTCATTTTTATTACATATTTGAATGATAAAATAGTAGGTTGGATCACCAAATTAATGAAATATGATGTAGATATCAAGGTTACCAAGTTGGTGAGAGGTAATGGGCTATGTAAATACTTAGCATCAGAATTGAAAGAGTAAAATGAGTTTGTTTTAGAACTCAAAGATGAAAATCAAATATAATTAACTTTATCTACCATGATTTGGACACAAGACATGATTAAATGTATCCAAATAGGTGAGTGTCCACTAGTCCTAGACAAAGCTAAAAAGAGGTATTTCAGATTACAATCCATCCCATATATTATTGTAGATGGAATACTCTTTAGGAAAGACCTTAATGGAGTTATCCTAAGGTGTTTATAGGTTGATTATATTGAGAAAGTATTGGTAGTGTTCCATTATGTACCATTAATTGGTCACTTTACACAAAGAACTAAATCAACAAAGGTGATGATACCTAGTTATTATTGGCCTAGCTTGTTCAAATTATCATATGCATGGGTGAGAAAGTGTCATAATTGTGTCTTATTTATAAGAAAATATAAGCTTGTATCACTCCCTCTCCATACCATTTAGGTAGGAGTAATATTTCATGTAGTGTGGTTTGTATTTCATAGATATGATCATTGTTCCTTCAAACATTGACCATAAGTGGGTGTTGACTACAACTGACTACTTTACTAGGTGGATAGAAGTATGGCTCTCAAGTAATCTAATGGGACTAATGTGCTAGAATTTTATGAAGGTATAATAATGATATTTAGAGTACCTTCTAGACTTATCTTAGATAATATGATGGATATCTTTGTTACTAAAATAAGTGAGTTGGTTGTGATCCATGGAATCCACCTAAGTACCTTCTCCAACTACTATCCACCTTAAACATTACTATTAAGGTAATTTTCTCATTTTTTACATATTATAGTAGTATTTTTTCCCTAAATACCTCTTATAACATGTGTGTCTTGATTTGTTGTGTATGTGTTGAAGGTATAATTAACTATTCAAGTTTATTTCAAAGGCTATGTCAAATGACTCCATTCACAATGAGTTATTTAAGGCCACTAGTCTAGATGTTTAGCAAGCAAACTATCCTTAGAGATCACTAAAAATGTTGGATAATTTATCCACCCTTGACCAAGGTTTATTTAAACTAGGAACCTAATTCACTTGGCCTTGTAAATGTCTTATTGAGAGTCACACCTTGGTTGCCTTGATTTTTATTTCCATGGTGTCTATCAAGTTATTTTAAGGTCTAAATAAGGTCTTGTCAAGAGTTTAAGATATGACACTTAGTTATTCCCCTTAACATGGTCATTTATGAATACTTTAACATTATTAAAAGTTTTACCATTATTTAAGGCATTTTTTCAAAAGTTAAGGTTAATGTTCCACTATCTTATACTTGTTTAAGTAATTCTTATACCTTGTATAATGTGCTTGAATTTTGGTGGAACTACTCAAAGGAGGTACTTTAGGCCATTTTATATTTGTTGAATATCATGTTGTACCTCATTTTACCTATACACCCAATCAAAATGTCAACTCCACCCATTTCTAACATATACTCACATTTGAAAACTTTTTTGTTCATTGTTTTAACCTTCAAACATAACTTAATGTGACAAATTCAAGGAAAGGTAGGAAAAAGAGGTTATTTTATGTTAAAATTTAAGAATAACCTTAACTTACATCTTATACATAGCTACAAAAGGTCATTTTTATAAATGAATGGGTTCCATAGTAAAGAAGGGTCTATGAAGTGAGTATACAGTCCAAAAAAAGGAAAAATGCATGATAATGAGGTTGAATTGAAATATTTTTAAGCTAAATATTATATTCAAGGCATACCATAATCTCTTCTAAACTCCTTAGAATCAAAACCCTGTTGAGACAAAGTCTATAGGTCTAAACTAGGCTAAAAACCACTCAAGTTCTCTATCAAGTCAGAGGCAAGAGAAGAAAGGTCATCTTATTAAAGTTAGTTCATGGAGTAGAATAGATAATAGGACCAATGATCCTATGGGTTAGAGGAAACCTATATGCACTAAAAATATTTGGTAGAGGTTTTGAGTTTAAGAGCCTATACTTTATGAATAATCACTAAGAATTAAACTACCCCTTAAACCCAAATAAACCCCAAGATCTCAATTTTCTCCCTTTGCCAGTAATGATGAGATTAGTGGATGTATAATTATGGTTATAAAACACTATATATATATATATATATATATATATATATATATATATATATATATATATATAATAACCTTGAAATACCAAAATCCAATAAATTAGCCATGGATCAGGGTTGCATTGGTAGGAAAACTCTTGTTTTGATATCTTTTGGCATGACAAATAGGGTTTATAGTATTCTGAGGTGTTTTAAAGATTGAAAGTGATTGAAAATAGGTATAAAATAGTCTAATAAACTTTATTTTGACCATATAAAAATTTTCATACCTCTTCAAAGTATCACCAAGTTCCACGTAGTAATAAGACAACTAAGCATGCATGTTCACCTTGACTGTATATAGTCTACATGTGCAAACATGAAGATAAAGTCATAGTTTTTCTTTAGAAATGAGTATAAGAATATTGTGATAAGTGTTGAGGAATATAAAGGAGATGTCAAGAGTGATTAGATAGGTTGTCATGAGAAGAAAGCATCAAAAAAGGGCTAAAACTATTAAAATCACCTAAACTGCCTACAAACCCTAGGTATGGGATAAATCAAGTCTTAAGGACATTAGGGGGTCAAATAACCTAAATAAATATTTAAATACCTTGTATAACATGATTTAGTTCCTAAAATAATAATTTTGATTAGAAAACCAACATCATGATGACTTTTGTCTCTAAACACTGATCTCAAATGTACACCTATAGGCTTGCAAGCTCAAGGAGGTCATATTCCTCACATGTAAAGTTAGTTGAATAGGTGTATGGATCAAAATAGATTTAAGGAATGTTGATAAGGTTTACTCCAAAAACAAATTTGGTATTTTTTAGTCCATTAGGGGGTAAATATTTATGAATGATCCTTAAGAAGTTGAATAACTCAAATTTTCCAAGAGACCTATTAGCCAATTTTGACCCACATACCAATATTTTACATGGATAGAGAGGATGAGCAGAGTTCCTAATGGAGTAAATAATCAAATGGATTAGAATCAGGTCTAGAATTATAAAAGAGAAGATACCAATAGATTTTCATTGTGTTCATAAGCATTCAAGGGCATGAAATAGATTGATAAAGTCTTAGAATTTTATTGGATCCTTCTAAAGAGACAATAGTTTCTTGCATGAGTCCATAAGAACTAGATCATCATAAAAATGTCATGAATAGATAAATAATCTAGTCTAGTTACACATTCGATAAATACACTTAGGAAATTAGTCAAGTCCAAAAGATGACATAGACATGATGTTTTTCATGTGAAGAATGTCCCTTACAAATTTCATATCTTGATGAGTTCTCTATCTCAAGAAATGAGCTTCCAAAGTTAAACTTACAGAGTGTGACATGCACATAGATGTCAAATTTGGGCCTCATGAAATAATAGTTTGGATTCAAATGTTCCTGAGGATGAATGTAAGGATGAAAAGTGTCTAAAATTTAGAAGCTTGAGTCAAGATCAAATGATGAGTGGGCTATCAGTGATGTCAGTGGGTCCAAAAGATCTAACATCATGCATTAAATCATGTGATCAAAGATCAATGGTGAGCTTAAAGTGAAAAATTAATAAGATCTTGAGATTAAGTGAAGGGATGATAAGTGGCATGATCTTGGTGAACTAAAGGATATAATGGTTCATGTTTAATTAAACAAAAGGAAGATTGATGACACACATTTAATTAAACCAAGGATCTAATGGTGTGTGAGAAAGTAGATCCAATGGTGTATAAGCAAGCAGATCCAATGACATGTGGGCAAAGATAAAATCAATGCATCTAGATAGATAAATCAAGCATGAAAAATCATACAATATATATCTTATGGTAATAAATGGGACAAAAGTTTAGTGAATCCTAAGAGCAAATGCATAGGTGACAAGTGTCTCAACCATGTTAGACTGTTAGAAGATCTATGGCTCACATCCATTCATATAGAATATAATCAACAGTGTAAGTTAAGGTTAAAAAGATAATAAGACTCAAAAGAGGTATGAGGTTTCCAATTATCTTAATTTGATAGGACCAAATCAATGATTGATGACCAATGAATAAAGTTGAGCCCAAGAGATTTTTGACAAAGGTTGATGAGGTGGTTTTCAACCCAGACCAAGTAGATGGATGCATAGAGATGAGTTTGATTATGATCCTAGGATGAAATATAATGGATATTTCAATTTTTAATGATTTTATTGAAGCTCTCAAAATGTAGAATCAGTCTTTTGGGTCTAATAAAGATTGAAGGTGGGATACTAGGTTGTTCAAGTGACATAAATGCACCTTGGTAGGTATGATGATTGTATGGAAACCAATAAATGGGATTGGTTTTCATCTATAGTATATATATGTACATGGGTTGTATTAAAAATAATTCTAAGGTATAGATATGATAGTCATACCATCCATGATTCAATAGGAACATTCAGTCACCTAAAGTAGACATAGTCATGGTTCAGTCAGGTTGATGGACATAAAGATTTTGTCCTTATAAGTAAGCCAAGTAGAAGATGGCATAGAGTCAAAAGATGGAGATTTGGTGGTTAAATAAATTACCTAGAGTATTTAATATTTTTTTAGTGTCTCTAAGGGATTTTATTCATATTAAAGTCATGATTCATTGTCCTAAGTACATTATTATCTTTTAGTGTGTTGCTTAAAAAATGAAAGGATTCAGAGACTATTAGGACAAATGAAGGTTACTTTGTTTGTGATGTATTAACCTTGATTGGATAAAAATATGGTGGAGCATTCATTGAAAGGTGACAAACCATTTATGGTTAACATGTTCCCTCTCTCTTCACCCTTTCTCTATATCTTCCATCTTCCACATTGTAACTCTCTCTCTCTCTCTCTCTCTCTCTCAAATTTTTGATTCCCATAAAGACACTTTGATTTTGAAGAGTAGGGGACTCTCTAAGATATTAAGAAATATTCTACTCTTGATTAGGCTAAACCCTATCAAGAATTTGTAAAAATTATGTCTTAATGTAATAATAGAATTTATTTACCTATCTCTTGCCTTGGATCTATGTTAAGTGAGTTGTGCATGATGTCATTATGAAGGATAATATTCCTTATCCATTATCCTCATTTTTGACCTCCTTTAGGGTGTTTTCAAGCTATTGTAAGCTTATATTAGTGTTATAATTGAACCTAATATATTAGTGTTATAGTTGAACCTAATCCATGAAACACTTATGCACTAAGCTCAATTTTTAGGTTGTGTGAGTTAGCATTGTCTTCTATAGATATAGTGTGGGTTCAAGATTATTGAAGTTTCTCAATTTTATTTGGTACATCACCCTTTAGCCTTCTTATTAGCCCTTTTACACTTTATAACCCATTTACCTATGATAACATTAGTTTAGGTGATTCATCAGAAGGGATCTAACCTTCTCTAGAGGTTCATCCCCATCATAGGTTACCCATAGCCTAGAGTTGTTCCCATATTATGACTAGGAGTGGAAGAGCTTGAATAACTCTCCCACAAGGGTGGAATAAAATGTCATAATAGTTTCTGTCATGCCTAGTGAGACTTACTACATTGTTCACTGATGAAGAGTTTTGGTGTTCTCTTCATCCAATCAACTTTTGGAGGCATGTGTGCAAACATTAATGGTGACTCAAAGTATTCATTATCTAGTTTAAGTAGAATAAGTGCCTAACCATCATAATATGGTATGCAAAATCAACCATCTTTTGATTAGTATGCTTATTCTCTACCTTAGCATCACACTTATTAGGAAAATAATATTTATGTGTTCTCCCACTAGTGGCCCTCAAATAACATATAAATCCTATCATGGCCTTTTTCCTCCTCCCACCCTTGCATATGACCAAAGTTAGCCTACTTTGCATTTAAATCAGTCCTCTAATTCCCCTTGTCAAGACCAAGATTATCCTATTACATCTTTGTTAGGAGTCAAGAAAGCATTATCAATTTATATTGAGTTGATAATAGAGATTGGTAGGCATTTTTAGTTTTCATAAGTCATTCCTATCCATGTTCTATAAGAGGAAAGGAGTGATATTTAGTTGGTCAAGAATAGATGGTCAATTTATGATGTTGAAAAATGGCCATCTCTTAAGAATGAAGACATAGCAATGATGAAAATCATGGTCCAAAATGAAAATAGTGTGTTAATATCTTATAAAAATTAGTGGGATCATTTAGATCAATATTACATGTCCTCTCCCCTCTAAGATCCTCAAGATTAGCCTTCAAGAGTTCCTAATCATCCCCCTAGTGAACCTTGTCAAAGTCCATCCTTGTCAAAAATTAGAAAGGCAATATGGACCAAGGCATAAAAATCATGAAAATCAATGAGAGGGTTAATCTTAGAAAAAAATTTCCCATTCATGTTATGGAGGGGATAGGAATCTTCTTTAAAAAGTTTAAGAATGTGTGGGAACTAATTGAGGAAGTTGACTATCCATAGGATAAAAATCAAGTATTTAAAGGGTGGGTATTATCCATTGAAAAAGTCTTTAAGCAATGGGAGAAAGAGTATGTCAAACCTGATCCAATAAATTTTCCCTCTCCTACCCCTATGCCCATTCCCACTAAAGAGTATTAAGCCATTCCATCATGGATCTTCTCTAACACATTCAACTTGACTATGTCATGCCCTCACTTGTGAGACCACCCTCTCTTTTAACCATTCAAAAGGAAGAAAAGGTGTCTATTCCCTACTCATTTCCATCATGGAAACTAGTTTAAAAAGCATAAATAAGAAGGATGTGTTAGTTGAGGTAGTTCCTCAAGAGCCACCAAAAAGACCCTATAAGGTACCTAGTTATAAGGACACTCTCTTAAGATGCAAGCAAGGTGAACTTATTCACCCTCCCACCATATCCCTCTTGGAGAAATAACCTATTTTACAAAGGATAGAGGAGGATAAGTCATACATGAGGCATAGGAGGATAATGCAAGTTTCTATGATGAGGAAATCATGATAGGCATCCCACTTCATAGGGAAGAGCATGTTTCAACTTTCAAGTTGTAGGAGCTTGATGAGAATCAAGAGGAAAACCTTCATGAACCTATTATGGAGGTCAAGGTCAGCTCAAACAACTTAGAATATCAATGGTAACATTTGTGATCAGATTTCTTGAGTGAAATGGAGAAACTTAATATTGCAAACTTGCCTAAAGAAGATAATCCTCAAGATAAACATGGGATAGACCTTGAATGGACTAATGAAGGTCCATTATACATAGATGAAAGAAAAGGATCAAAACCAGGTGCCAAGGTTGGTCCACTTCAAGATGAAGTGTTAGTTGAGGATAGCCCTGATATTTTGGAGCTAGAGGAAATCATATCAGACCTTGAGAAATATAAATGTGATGTTTCAGACCTTGGATGGTCAAATCAACCTTCATTTGTAGTTAAAGAACAAGATGAAATCTTGAGTGATGTTGATGGAGACATCTCAAGTGATCAAGTGATATCATTTGAGAAGCATACTAGTGAAGAGCCTAAAGATTTATGGTAGTAGTTCAATTCCAGAACCACAGAGTTTTAAGAGGCTAGGAGACATGTCCTTCCTCCAAAACATTATGAGCATTCTGATCTAAACATAACTAGTCTTGATTTACATAAGGACAAGGGGAAGGATATGGTATTTTTAAACCACAAAGTGAACCAAGTGCAATTTCTCCCAAGATCCTAAATGAAGTCTTCATGTAAGGATTTCTCAAGGGTGATGAGAAACATCAATCAAGTGCTCCTACAGTCTAACATGAACCAAGCTTGGAAGACTTGGATTAGTATGTCTATGTTAGAGGCATTTTTTTTCTTTTTCATCCATTGGAAAGCACATCAAAATTATTGACCATCAAGCTACCTAGTTCACCAATTCTAGTATTTTTCATCCTACTTTGTTACAAGTGAATGATACTCAAAGTTTTCCATTTGACCCATGAGGAAGGTGCTTGTAAAATTTTTTTATAGTATTTTATATATTATAGTAGATTTCATTATTTTCTCTAAATTATTATGTGCACATTTATTTAGTAGCTTAGTTTCACTTGCTTTGTTTAAGTTAGTTTCCTTTCCTATTGTGTGTTTCATTTTCTAAAGTGCCTTGGGCACTTTGTTTTTTTGTTTCTTTAGGTCCTTGTTTCTTAAAGAGAGGGATTTCAAGAGAGGGAAAACCTTACTCAATTTAGATTAGCTTATGACTCCATGCCCAATGGATCAACTATGGAAACTAGTCTAGGTTTTCAAGCATAACAAGCATGCTACCTATTTGAGTCACCAAAGATGTTGTCCAATTTTGGCCCACATACTAAGATTTTACCTGGATAGAGAGGAAGAATAGAGTTCTTGATGGAGTAAATGATAAAATGGCTTAGAAGTAGGTCTAGAATTTCAAGAGAGAAGATACCATCATATTTTGATGGTGTTCATAAGCATTTAGGGGCATGAAATAGATTGACAAAGTCTAAGCAGTTCATTAGATCCTTCTAAAGAGACAATAGTTTCTTACATGAGTCCAAAAGAACTAGACCATCATAAGCACATTATGAAAGGAAAAATAGGATAGTCTAGTTACACATTTGATAAATACACTTAAGAAATTGATCAAGGCCAAAAGATCACATAGACATGATGTTTTCATTCTAAGAAGGACCTATGTAAATTTTATATCTTGATGAGTTCTCTATCTCAAGATATAAGCTTCCAACATTGAAACTATAGAATGGGAGGTTCATGCAAACATCAAATTTAGGCCTTGTGAAATAACCATTTGGATTCAAATGTTTGTGAAGATGAATGTGGGGATGAAAAGTGTCCAAACCATGGAATCTCAGGTCAAGATCCAATGATTATTAGGTGATCAACGATGTTAGTGGGTCCAGAAGATCCAATGACACATGTAAAAATATACAATCAAAGATCAATGGTGTGATTAAAGTTAAAAAGTTATAGGATCTTGAGATTAATAAAAGGGATGAAAAGTGACATGATATTGATGAACTAAAGGATCTAATGGTGGGAGTTTGATAAAATAAAATGAAGATCGATGACATGCATTAAATCAAACCAAGGATCCAATGATATGTGAGAAAGCAGATCCAATGATGTACATGCAAGTATTTCCAATGTTACATAGGCAAAGATAGAATCAATGGGTTTAGATGGATCAATAAATCATGTGAAATCATATAAAATATATCTAATGGTGATAAATGGGTCAAAAGTTCAATGGATCCTAAGAGAAAATACATGGGTGATAAGTGTCTCAAATACATTACTAGTAGAAGATATATGGCTTGCATCCATTCATATATAATAAAATCAATGGTGTGGGTCAAGGTTAAAAAGTTAATAAGAATAAAAAGAGGAAATAAGCTACCAAGTGTCTTAATTTTATGGTCCAAAATCAATGATCAATGACTAATGAATGAAATTGAGCTCAGGAGATTTTTGATAGAGGTCAATGAGATGGTTTTCAACCTAGACCCAGGCAGAGATATGCATAAAGATAAGTTTGAGTATGATACTAAGATGAAATAGAATGGATATTTCAAAATTTAATGATGTAATTAAAGATCTATAGATTTGGAATCATTTGTTTGGGTTTAATAAAGATTAAAGGTGGGCTACTAGGCTATTCAAGTGACATAAATGCACCTTGGTAGGTATAATGACTGTACGAAAACTAATAAATGGGATTGGTTTTAATCTATATTAGATATGTGTCCAAGGGTTATGGTAAATAATATGATATGTTATAAATATGATAGTCATATCATCCACAATTTAGCAGGAACATTCAACTACCTAAATTAGACAAAGTCATGGTTCAGTCAGGTTAATAGACATAAAGATTTTCTCCTTATAAGCAAGCCAAGTAGAAGATGGTGTAGAGTCCCAAGATGGAGATATGGTGGTTAGAGAAATTATATGGAGCATTTAATATATTTTTAAGGGTTTTTATTCATAGTAGGGTTATGACTCATCATCCTAAGAACACTATTATCTTCTAGTGTGTTTATCAACAAATGAAAGGATTCAAAGAATATTAGGAAAAATAAAGGTTACTTTGTATATGATGCATTAACCCTAATTGGATGAAAATATGGTGGAACATTAATTGAAAGGTGATAGATCATTTATGGTTAACATGTTCCCTCTCTCTTCTCCCTTTCTCTATATCTTCCATCTTCTTTCACATTGTAACTCTCTCTCTCTCTCTCTCTCTCTCTCTCTCTCTCTCTCTCTCTCTCTCTCTCTCTCTCTCTCTCTCTCTCTCTCTCTCTCTCTCTCTCTCTCTCTCTCTCTCTCTCTGATTTTGGATTCCCACAAGGAATCTTTGATTTTGAAGAGTATGGTACTCTCTAAGATATTGAAATATATTCTCCTCTTGATTAGGCTAAACATTGTCAAGAATTTGTAAGAACTACCTCTTGATGAAATAATATACTTTTTTTACCTATCTCTTGCCTTGGATCTATGTTGAGTGAGTTTTGCATTATGGAATTATGAAGGAGAATATTAGTCATCCATTGTCCTCCTTTCTAACCTCCTTTAGGGTGTTTACAAGATATTGTGGGTCTGAATTAGTGTTATACTTGAACCTAGTCCATGAAACACTTATTCACTAAGCTCGATTATGAGGTTTTTTGAGCTAGAATTATCTTTTATAGATATAGTGTGGGTTCAAACTTATGGGAGTTTCCCATTTTTATTTGGTGCATCACCTTTTAGCCTTTTTAGGAGCCCTTTTCCCATTTATAACCCATTTCCCTATGATAAAATTAGTCTAGGTGATTCATTAGAAGGAAGTAGACCTTCTCTATAGGTTTAACCCCATCATAGGTTACCCATAGCCTAGGGTTGTTCCCATATTGTGACTAGGAGGGGAGGAGCCTGAAGAACTCTTCCACAAGGGTGCAATCTCACATCATAACATGAATTTAAAATGATATCAATGACTATAAATTCTTTTCTAAGTGATTCTAATAGACCTAATTTGTCTTGTAAACCTTTGAGTAACATTTTGACACCTCATAATCACCTATTAGATCATTAATATTGGCACATGTGGAGAAAATGTACAAGGAAATGGCCTAAAAACTTAATTTTTAGGCCTATTTTCATGGTGTTTAGATGTATTTGAGATTATTAATAGGTTAAAAAGTTTTTTAAATCTTGGGTAGAGGTATAATGATCTTCTACCATGTAGTTAAGGATCCGTTAGGATGATATGACAAGTTTCTAAGTAAGGAACCAAGCCAAATGAAGAATGCCCCTCACTTGCATAAGGTAGATGATATTCATAGACATTATTAAGGTCATAAAAAGGAATAAGAGTCTTCATAACACCTTGTAAACATATAATATCACCCTTGGAGGACTCTCTAGGTCATAAAAGAGCCCATTCCAATGACTATAGGTAGATTTGAGAGATCCAATGCATAGGTAGTTTGCTAGTTTCATGGTGTTGAAATATCACAATGATGAACATAGTCCTCTATAAAATATTTAAATATTTTTTCAAGGTAATTTCACTTTACACAAATTTTTTTCAAGCAGTGATGAAGAAGGTGGCTTGGTAAACCTATGTTTTGTAGTCCTAAGAAGCCTAGAGAATATCCTTAGAAGTTGATTTCTATTAAGTGTTATCATGGAGACCTTGTAATAGTTGAACATGATCTTGAGGAACACTGAAAAATACCTAATACACCTATAACATAAATGTTGAAAACCCCTGAAGGTTGACAAGGTGTCAAGAAACCTAAAAATGTCATATGCAAGTGTGGACTTATAACTCTTAAACCAAGAAAAAAGGTCATTTTCAAGAGAATGATGGTGAGTCATTGAAGAAATTGAAGAAATAATATTCTAACTATCAAGAGAGCATCATAAAATAAAGAAAACTCATGTAAGAGAGGAATCATATGACTATTTTCTTCCATCTTATTAGTGTATAACTGATTTCATGATTAGATGAGAGTCATCATGAGCTTCTCCCCATCCTCCTTTGTATTATCTCAATTATTCTTTATGTACTCATGCAAATGACATAAAAAGGATCCTCTATCTAATTAAGGTGAAGACCTACCAAATTTGATATTGATTATTACCTTTGAGGTGAATACAAGCTGATTTATGCCTTCTCCATCTTACATCTAGTGTTATTGTGGTGAATTCTTGATGAATAATAGTGATGGTGTCTAAATTCATTGCATTTGTCCTCTTCATTATTGCCTCTTTATGAGTAAGTCATATTTTTTTAGGTCATGTGGTGTGTGTCAAGCATTTTTTTACAAAGGCTAAGTGTGGAATGTTATAAATATCTAATAGGTGATCTTATAATAGAGTGAACACATGATAATTCTATAAAAATGACCCTACTTATACTAAAAAATATGCAAGAACTTGTGAAATAATTGCTTGTCTTAAAATATCTTGGTAAAGAGGAACATATATAAGGAGTATGGGGACTGAACTCATAAGAGAACTCACCATTAGACTAAGTCAACTCACTTTGAAACTCATAGGAGAACTCATAATGGCACTTAGTTAACCTCTAGGTGGACTCACCCTCTCACCCACTTAACCTATTTATTACACCTCAGTAAGCTGAAGATAAATATGTAGGGATAATCTATTTGATAAATAAATTGAATAATAAATATCCTACACCAACACCCCATCTTAAGCATAACTTAGGTGGGCAAAAAATAAAAAATAGGTCCCAACAACAAGGCCTATTAAGGCATCCACATACAATGAAAATATCTAAAATTGGAGTAAAAGGAAAAAATATTATGGGGAAAACTCCCCCTCCCCCCAAAAATAAACACAAATAAGAGAAGGTAGGACTAGAAATCCCCACTCCAACACTCACTTAAACATAGTTTAAGTGGGTTAGAAAATTAGGTCCTGATAATGAGGCCCGATGAGGTACCCAAGTAAATTTTGGTGATCCCAGTATCATAAAAAAATATGAATGATGTGTGCCTCCACAAATAAGAGAGGGAAGGTAAGCACATAATGTTGCATGGAAAACGGTAGGTCACTATATAAATAAATTTTGTCTCTTACTTTTAAAATAAAGAAATCCCAAGCTATCAAACTATTAAATTACCACTCAAGTGTAATGCATATTGGAAGTCATGATTTAGATCTCTAGAAACTGCTCAAAATTCTCCCCACTAGTGCTCAAATGTGCCAAATTTTGATCAAGAATCACAAGCATAACTATAGAAGATAGTCAATAAGGAAGCATATAATGAAGGGGAGAGAATAGGAGGATTTATAAGTACCCTTATTACATCCAGAGAAGAAGAGTGGCATGGAACATTCCCTAAAGGAATGTCCATGGGAATAGGATATTAAGGCTTAATAACCATCAAAAATTAATTTTGGTCTACAAATGAAACACTCAAATCTGCAAGATGAATGTCCATAACAACATATGAGTCATTAATGCTCTCAATGTGTATAATCTCACTCAAATCAATAAATTCCTCTAAAAGGTAAGTCTATGATGAATCTAGAAGAGAAAAAATATGAATAGGAATAGATTTAAAATATGAAATGATAAAACTAAGGTCTAGAATAATCTTATCATGTATTGGGGGATTGAATAAGGAAGATCACTATCCACCATGGATGTGTCATCACAAGAAATAAAAATAGGAGGAGAGAGTAAAATATTCTCTAAGGAGACAATAGGAAGATTAGGAGGAAAAGTGCCATAAATCACAATAATATCTTTAAAAATACTTTTAAGAGTTTTCTAAAAAGTGGAGGGACACTCTTTATGCTCCACATAGTGATGTATATGCCATGAAATGTGACACAATAAGTGACCATAGGCCATGTCACAAGAGTTGGCCTAATAATCATATTGACCTAGGTTAATGGGAACATGAATATGTCTATATAATAATAAAATAAGTTCCTAATATAAGAGTGAATTTTCCATGTACACATGCCATGAATCATAATTGGTCTTCTCAAGAAGGACCAATAGTGTAGACTCAACCTTGCTCCTTCTGAATCTCTAAAATGAAGTTTTAATTACTAAAAAGGGATAACAAATAACTAAAATACTACATAATATACTTTTTAGTGATGTTATAATACTTCACGCTCATGAATAGGACATCAAACATAGTTGAGAATGCATCCAAGTGAGCAACTAGTGCAAGAATAAATAGAAATAGTGCACACTCAGAATAAGGATATCAAACACAGTTGAAAATGCATCCATGTGCAACCAATAAGTGTACAATATATAACACATAAATTATTAGGGACAATAACACAAATAATCCAAAAAATATGGTACTTTATAACTTGAGTGTGTTTACAAAAAAAGTATGCCAACGAAAAGAGGATGAAAAAATATGCACTTTTGAAAAATGTGGCACTAAATTATGATTTTCCAATAAAAAGTTATATAAAATTACATTTTCCATCATTAACGGCTGATTTAATGTTTTTTGAACTAAATTTTTAAATACTCAAAGGGCTTGAACACCAAATATGCCTTATAACCATTGATTGAAACCGAAACAGAACATCAAGCCTCCTCGAGTCAACTAAAGTAAAAAATAACTTGTCCATACACCCCTATGTGTACTTTAATAAAAAAATGTTTATTTAAAAGGCTTTTAATTAAAAAAATAAATCTATTTTAAAAAATTAAAACATGCCTTTAATTTTTTAATGACTTTAGCTATTTAAAAAATGAAAAAATAAACTGTTTTCTAAAAGGATTTTAGGGTATAATTTAGATTTTGACTAAATCAAAAAAGAAGTGAAGGAAAGGTGCTACATATGTTTAGATTCCTTATCAAGGCAAATATAATACCTTTAGCGATGCATTTTTAGGAGAATAGGTTTGTATATCTACACCAATTATGTGATTTTTAGTTCAAGGATGATAACAAGGAGGGTTTTTGTATTGTTGAGCTATGAAGCAAAAAAACATGCAAATGATGATAAACAACATGAACGCATTATGAAAAATGGAGAATTATTAGAATATGCATAGGATATGAGGGAAGTAGGATGATAATGGCATGCATGGATGAGGACTCATTGGAAGAATATCACATGGAGGTGGTGAGGTGATGCTGGGGTGAGTTTGAAACTGAGTTTGAAGTTGAGGTGAACTCATAGATGGTAGGCCAAATAGAGGATATGGAATATAAATATCCAACTAGGAGGGATTTAGTTACCAAATAACATCTTAGGATGGATTCATTAACCATCTTGAGAGTTTTTTGAAAACACCATTCTGATAAAGGGTGTCCCATAAACCAACAAGTCTCATCTCGATCATTTCTTCTAAATATGTATCAAAACCTTACATGTAAAATCAAATATTGTATATGTAAAACCTTGATAATTGTTTTACCAAAAAGAGAAGATAAACTTGAAATGGTGGATGGAATGTTACACATAGGTAGATTCTTCACCAAAGGGATTTATAAAACAACATGCAAAGCGTAAGTGTTGTTGAAATTAGTAGATGGTAATATGGATAGGCTATGGGATTGGAAGTAACTTGGTAAGTAAAGTTTTAGGTCATTATCTTAAATGGAGGTTATAGGTGTTGAATAAGGTCCTTGATATGTAAAAATAACTCAATTTTTTTGTTACCTGATTACATAGTCTCCTCGGTTATGCTTGGCATCACCTACATGTATAAAATAGTTTGATGATAAGGAAGGAGTATCAGTAGGTACATTAGCAATAGAAGAAGACCACATCTCATTTGACTAATCACACTTTGATTTATATCAAATGATATATCCTAAATGAATATAATCATTGAGTGAAACCAAAAGTTCTTATAACTAGATTAATGACCCCTGATCACTCCAACCATATCTATAAACAAAGCTTATAATACCAATACACAAACATGCAAATGCTAATACAAAAAATATGAAAATTATTCTTAATTAATTTAAAAAAATATAAATATAAATTAAAGAGATGAATTTATGCTCATTACCAAAACTTAGAGATTTGAAACCATGTCATAATTATCTAATAAGTGATCTTCTAGTAGAGTTAGCACATGAGAATTATATAACAATGACCCTAATTGTATTAAAAAATATGTAATAAAATGTAAAATAATTACTTGTATTACAATATATTGGTGAATATAAACATATATACAATGATTATTGGGAGTGAAATCATAGGATAACTCATTATGGGACTAGTTTTAACTCATTATGTAACTCATAAGAGAATTTATAGTGGCACTCAGTTAAAATCTAGGTGGAACTCACCCTTTCACCCACTTAATCTCTTTATTACACATAAGTAATATGAAGATAAATGTGTAGGGATAATACATTTAATAAATAAATGGAATAATAAATATCCTACACCAACATGGAAAACCTTGTTTAGTATCTTCTTCTAGACCTCTTGATTGATGTATTAGTTATAGCCTCCATATTAAAACACTCATATTGGAAGGATTGTTTATATTTGTGAAATTAGAATTAAATATTATTTTAGTCCATATTAGAAATCATAAACAAGTAGAGGAGTCCTATAATTTGGTACATTACCCCTTTATTCCATTGATTTTATCTTTCTTTCTCCCTTTTCCTTGTAGTTTGAGTAGGTGTAGTATTAGATTTGGGTAGAGCATTAAGGGATCCATCTATATTATATATTTCAATCCACCTATTAGGCCACCCAAAACCTAGGAGTTTTTCTATTTTTTTAGTTGAGTGAGGGGACCTAAAACACCTCTTCAAAGGGGGAAACTCAAAGTGACAACAATAATCATAAAAACTACCTCTTTGTTGGGATGAAAAAAACTAATTTGTAGGCTATGATATTATATTAATTTTAGTTTTATTATCCTTATTATTATCATTTTTATTTATATTTGTAATTCGGATTGTTTTGAAATTTAGTAGTTTAATGATTTCTATAATTAGATATGTTATTGAGCTTGTTCAAAGCAATGAGCTTGAATTTTCCATCTCAAACTATATGGCATAGCTCATAAAATGACTTAAATTTATTAAACACAATAGAATCATGGAGTGGAATAATAAAAAAATACTTTAAGATTATTTAAATCTCATTATCTACCATAGGATTGGTCATCTTAGGTAGCATGGTATTTTACAACAATACATAGTCACTAAATAACTCATTGGATATTTGTGTGAGTTTTTAAAATTCAAGTATATGATAGATTTTCATTGATGTTGATGGATAATTATGTTATAAATTGGTCCACAAAAGGATTAATTTTTTTTACTGATTGCGATGGTAGATTATACAACTTTTGGAGTGCATAATCAAGACTACATGGGAATAGCTTGGACAATAATTTATTATTGGATGCATAATTTAAACATACTTTATGAAAGGATCTGATATGATATTAATTATCACCTTTACAATCATATAATTAAATCCAAGGATATATGAAACCCATAGGTAAAAGTTAAGATGAAAACCCTAGGTCTAAAGGATCTTTAATCAAAGGATGTGAATATGTATAATTGTTAAGCACATGCTTATACTGAGAGGGGGGAGTGAATCAATATAATATTATATTTTACTTAATGAAATTTAATATCCAAAATCAAATAAATGACATAAAAATTACATATATTGGCACTAGATTTATGTGGAAACCCTTTCAAGGGAAAACCATAAATAAATCATTGCTTAGAATTACTACCCAAATCTGGCCATATAATAATAATATTTTTACAAAAATTCATAAGCACCAACCTAATGGAGAAACCAATATCCTATTTATAAGTCCCAACTTAGAGAGAGACACCAATCTATTTTTCTAAAGCACTGACCTCTTACTGAAACAATCTTCCCAACTTTTTATTGATGTTTTATCAATGGATGATGGCAAATTTGACTTCCTCTTTTTCTTATTCTAAAAAAACTACTTATACTTAAATTATTGGAAGGATTATTTATTTAATTATTTATCTAATGCCCATTCATCTTATATAGACTTCAAATACTTTTCCTAATGGAAGCATGCCAATCAAAGGACACCCTTTCATCAATAGGTGTGTTTAATTTAATTTTATTTAATTAACCCAAGTGGGATGATTTTTTGAGGGTTTCCATATATCAAGTGGGTAGACCCTTATTTGATAATCATTGTTCCATGTGTTTGGTGGGGTGATTAATCCATAAAAAAAGCATAAAAACCTTATTTTATCACTCAACAAAAATCCTCTAAGCTGATTGAACTTCCTTAATTAAGGCTACAATAAATTAAATACATTTTTTATTGTTGGTATTTGTTTACTATTGCTGGTCCATTTCATACTTGGGCACCCAAACCAAGGCAATTTATCCTTCCATCCTTTGGTATTGATTTCCAAAAATACCATTTTTTGTATGGGAAAATTCCATTAGACAATTCCATTAATTTCTAAAATTTTCGTTACTTTTTGACAAATCCATTACTTTTCTATTTGACATCAATGACAATATTCCAACAATCTCCCCTTTTATCATTGATATAAATCATGTAACAAAATAGTGCATGAACTCTTCCTTGCTTTAATTATCTTCCTTTACTCCCCCTTCAATTATCCCCCTATGACATCAATGGCAAAGGGATGTACAACATAATGGATCTCCTAAACACATAAATTTAGTTGAATAATATAATGATTATCTCCCCCTTAACACATGCCTCTCTTGATGGGTTTAATGATTAGATGAATAATGAGGTACTCCTAATTTATGCCTTAGAAACTCAAAATTTTATTTTGGGAGGGGTTTTGTGAAAATATCTACTATATGTTCCTTTGTAGAAACATACTCCAAATTTACCTATTAATCTATAACCTATTATCTCAAGTAGTGATACTTGATTCAAATGTGTTTTGTCCTTGAGTACATACCTAATTCTTTGAAATATTAATTGCACATATGTTATCACAAAGTATGGAGATTGGTTGTTCATACTCCATCTTAAAATATTTACATTTAATTCATCCATAGGACTTGTGTACAATAAGACACTACCATGATGTATTCTACTTTATCCATGGATAATGAGATAGAAGGATATTTTTTACTTAGCCATGACATTAGATTTATGCCTAGAAATAATGATCCTACACTTTTTCTCTTTTTATCATCCACACTTCTTGCCCAATTTACATTTTTGTATGTTGTTAGTGTGAAATATTCACCTCTTATATACCATAGGCCATAATCCAACATGCCTTTCGGATATATAAATATTCATTTGACTACTTATACATGCATTTCTTTTGGGACTACTTGAAAATGTGCTACCAAACCTAAAAATTTCATAATGTTTGGCCTTGATGCTATGTTTTATAAAAATCTACTATTCATGGATCTATAGAGCATCTAATTTGCTTTAGGAGATTCATCATTTTACTGAACTTGCATCCTATAACCATGGGTGTGCTAATAGGTGTACAATATTCCATTATAAACTTCTTCAACATCTAGATTATATACTTAGTTTAGGGTATGAATATTCCTTTATTATATTGATAAATTTACAAGATAAGGAAGAATGACAACTCACCCAACATGGAAATTTCAAATTCTATTTGCATATCTTTTAAAAATTCTTGGGACATTCATCATCTCATCCAAAAATGATATCATCCACATATACCATAGTAATTAATTGATTATAATCTTTAGTATTGATATAGAGATTGATATTAATAAAGAGCCTTTTAAAATCCTATTCTTTTAGATATTTATCAAGCCTTGAGTGCCAAACTTTGGGGGATTAATTTAGCCTATATAGTACCTTCTTCAGTTGACACACATAGTTCTTATTTTATAATGGAGGGAAACATTATGGTTGTTCAATATACACTTATTCCTCTAATTTTTCATTTATAAAAGTGGATTTGACATCCATTTGATAAAATTTTATATTATTGAAAATAACATATGCCAAAAACATTCTAATGACCTCTAATCTTGAAATAGAAGAAAAGGTTTCTTCAAAATAAATACCTTCAACTTGATCATACCCTTTGAAAACCAATCTCTATTTATTTCTTATTACTTGATTATCTTCATTCAATTTGTTCCTAAAAAACCATTTGGTACCAATCATATTTTTGTCTTATGGTCAAGGAACAAGATCCCATGTCTCATTTTTCTTAATTTGACTCAACTCTTATTCCATATCATTAATCCAATGCTTATCACTTATAGATTTTAAAAAGTTATTAGGTTCTATTTTTGATAATAATGAGAAGTTCACAAGTTCAAATGTGCTAAAAAATCTTCTTCTAGTTTGTACTCCAGCGTCCATATCACCAATAACTTGGATTTCTAAGTGATGTTCTTGAACAAACCTTGATGGTCCCTTTGTATCTTCATGTTCCTCTTATTCTTACTTATGTAATGGTATTTATTCTTCTTCCTTTTATTATAAGTCTTATTAATGATCATTTTCTTGTACAATAACCTTCTGAGGCCTTGTTTCATCCATCTTTAGAGTGACACTTTCTAAAATTATTTTCAGCCTTTTATTATAACATATATAGGATTTAATTTTTGAAGAATATCAAATAAAGATACCTTCATCAGCTCTTGATTTAAACTTTCCAAAGCCTTCTTCATCTTTCCTAATGAAACATTTTCACCCAAAAACTTTGAAATATTTTACTGATGATGGTCTACCCTTCCATAACTCATAAAGGGTTTACTATTATTCACTCTAGTTTGTCCTTTAATCAAAATATATGTTATGGTATTAACTGCTTCTCTGAAAAACCTATCTGATATATTAATTCATTTAACATAGTTCTAGCCATTTCTTGAATAGTTTGGTTATTTATTTCTAGAACTCCATTTTGTTGTGGAGTCTTTCTAGCTGAGATTTGCCTTTTTATTCCATGCTACTCACAAAAGTCATTAAATTCATTTGAGAGGACTCACCTCCTTGATATGATCTTAAGCACTTGAATTTTAGATTCATTTAATTATCAACCAAAGATTTAAAAACTTTAAACTTCTTGAATGCCTCAAATTTTTCTTCAAAAAAGCAACCCATGTCATTCAGGAATAATCATAAATGAGCAACATGAAATAGCTCTCACATTGGATGCTTTGAATTCTTATGGGCCCAAAAATATTTATTTGAATAAATTCCAATGGCTAGGTGTTTGAGTACTCCTTTTATCTAAAAATTACTCTTATCTATTTTTCATGATGATACTACTTATAAAGGATGTTTGATGATTTTATTATCTTTGGCATATCTCCTACAACTTGCATAGTGCTAATTTTCACTAAATTATCAAGAGTTCATGTGGCCCATCATTATATTACATATTCATATTTCATCAATATGAATCATGTATCGTTTCTCTCCCTTAACTTCACTGAGTATGTATGGATTATTTGTCTGTTATGTTTGCATCTGCAACCAACTTTCATGTGTCTATTTTCTTGATCTCACAACCTTGAGCATAAAATGGGTGTGTGTCTTTGGTCACACATTTGGATAACACTTAGAATTTTATGCTTCAAAACTTCAACATATAATATATTTTATTTTTTATTTAATCCATTATCAAAGATCAGGGCACCTTTTTCATTGATCTATGTGGAGGCATTATCTCCAAATTTCACTATGCCTCCACTTATTTCCTTCAAGATGAGAAATTTGATTTTATCACTAGTCATGTGACTTGAGCATACACTATTAATATACCACTATTTTCCTTCATCATATGCATGAAATTTTGTTTGTACAAGCATGGATTCTTCCTTATTTTGATTGTCTTTCTCTTTCTTCTTTGTCCATATTTTTTTAGGTTATCTTTTCTTTATGACTAGAGAAATCACTTTCTTATTTTATCTAGGAGGTTTTACACCAAAACTTATACAAAATCATGTTATTGACCAAAGTTATTACAATTATAAAATACAATGTCACTTTGTTTATAACTTGATAATGGTGCAAATGAGTTATAGTTTCTACTTGGAACTCCATAAGTACTTTTGCCATTGTTCCATGCATACCTATTTATTGCATGTGTCCTACACTCCATTACTCTATGCCCAAAATGATTTCATGAATAATAAAAACCATAGAAAGAATTTATGTCCTTGATCAAATTATACTATATTAGAGGGAAGATTCTTCTATAATTTTGTACAAGTATGTTCTTACTTTGTTTGTCATCAGGATAAGTAACATGCCCTTTTAAAAAATTATCCTTATCAATTTCACCTTTTATGAATCCCTTGAGTGCATACACATAACTCTTGGAATTCTTTGTATTCATCCTCTTAGGTGGCTCTATCATTTTTTCACTCTACCCTTATTTAGTGCTCTTCTGGTTCTCTTTATAACCAAGACCAATCTTGATGCATGATGACCTTTGGAAATTGAGAATCTCATCTACTAATTTGGTGTCTTTTTCAAAATTTTAAATTTATTTTTAATTTACCAAATATTTTCCAATTCCTTATTTAAGAAATCAATTTTTGATTCTATATTGGAAATGTGGTCTTATTTTGCCTTAAGCTAGACTCTTACTTCCTCTATTTTTTTTGGCTTCTTCTATTTCAATATTTAGACTAATGATGGCCTTTTTCAAATTTTCAAGGCTATGAGACATTTTTGTTTTTAGTCCATAATTTTCTTATTCATATTTTTGAATTTTAATCTTTGTTTCATATTCTTCTTATTAAGAACTTTTATCTCACCTAAAGCACATATGAGTGCTTATTCAATATATACTTCTCCTTCATCCTCAACATCTTCCTCCTCTTTCAAGGTGTCTTCACTTATAAAGTCATCATTGATTATAGCCATGAAAAAAGTTTATTATCTATCACCACCTAAAATGCTCTCATCACTCTCCTTAGTTAAGTTGCTATCCTTTTTAGAATAGAGACTTTTCTTATGCTTACCAAAAAATTTCTTATTTTCATTTTGTTTGAATATTTTCTTGTATTTAGGTTTGCTTTCCTTTTTATTTATTTCCTCATTGTGATTTTATGCATCATTACTATCATCCTTATGTGGGAATTCAGAATCAAAGTGACCTATTTTACCATAATTTAAACACTTTAAAGGTAGCTTACCTTTGTATTTTATGGATCCCTTTTTAAGCTTTCTGACAAATAGGGCCTCCTTCACATCATCTTCATCATTGGTACTATCAATTGATTCAATATCTTTATATTTCCATTTTCTAGAAGCTTTGAAGGCTACTTCCTTCTTAGAAGATTTCTCCTTTTCAGTTATTATTTATTATTTTCCCAAGGCTACCATATATCAAGTGGGTTGACCTTTATTTGATAATCATTGTTCCATGTATTTGGTGGAGCGATTAAGCCTTAAATAAAAACATAAAAACCTTCTTTTAGGACTCAAAAAAACACCTCTAAGATGATTGGCCTTCCTTAATTGATGCTGCAATAAATTAAATACATTTTTTATTATTGGTCTTTGTTTATTATTTGTATTCCCTTTCATACTTGGGTGGCCAAACCAAGGCAATTTGTCCTTCCATCCTTTGGTATTGATTTTTAAAAATACCATTCTTTATATGGGAAAATTATGTTAGACAATTCCATTACTTTCTAACAATTCCATTACTTTTTCATTTGAAATTAATGACAATATTACAACAATAATGACTATCCCTCAAGGAAATTTGTTATAAGGTAAACACATTATCTTGTAGAGTTGAAAAAGTATGATCAAGTGATCATGAATTATGTGAGGTTGGTGATGTAATATGTTTAATCACTATAAGATTGACATAAGTTGGTTGGGTTGATATAGGCATGCTAATATGAGTGAAAACTTGTGTTTCTCCCACATATTGGGTGGGTAAAAAATGTGTAACCAAGGGTGTATACATATGCATAGTAACAATGGAATTTGTCTAAAGACCAAGGGTTTAATTGGTACATAAAAAGGGATTATTAAGAAAAATAAAGTGATCATAAGTTTTTTATTATAATGTGACCACCTTAGTTTTATGTGCATTTTTGGATGTAAGGATTAATTGTAAAACCTTATCCAATTCTTGAGGATTTTGGTGAATTCTATTTCAAAAATTTGATAAGGCTTTAACTTGATTAACATATACCCAATTATAGTCATTATGATTAATTTTGTCTTATTATTAATTTTTGTCTTGATTATCATGTTATGTATTAGACATATCAACACAATCATTTGTTTATACATATTAATTAATAATTACAACATCAAAGCAATATGAAGAAGAAGGAACATCATTGAATTTAATTTAATCATTCTATATGAATTCAAGGGAATCTTATTATTCTCATTTTACAAACCACTTAATATAAAACTTTGCTTGAGTGACAATGAAAATAGATTTCTTGGATGGCATATGATGAAAACTTGAAAGTATGTAGAAGGTGAGGGCCAAAATATGAATTGTGTTTTATATAAGCCATGAAAAATAAGAACTAAAAACCATATTTTATTTATAAAAATATGAAACCCTAGAATGGAAGAATAAATCCCATGGGAAACTTAGGGTTTGGTAATTATTGATATAATATTAAGGTTCACCAATATTTTTGACTTATACTAGAATTAATGTGGCTAGTTAACCCTGATTAGATAGAAGTATTGTAAATGAATGTAGATTACAAGATACATACATACATATATATATATATATATATATATATATATATATATATATATATATATATATATATATATATGTATATATATATACATATATATATATATATGTATATATATATATATATATATATATATATATATATATATATATGTATACACACACACACACACACACACACACACACACACACACACACACAAACATACATATACACACAGATATATATATATATATATATATATCTAAATTATTGGAATTTATTTGGAATTCTAACTTACTAAATAGAGAAAGTATAAAAAGGGATGAGATAATTAGTAATTACATGTTTTATGTAAGAGAGAGAGATTGTAGGCAAGTGCCAAGAAAGATGGAAAAATAGATTGTAGGTTGTTCAAATCAAGATCTAGACCTCTGTGCATGCAAAGATGGTATCATTAGTCTTAGGTCAATATGATTATATGATATGTTTTATGGTTATGTCTTTGTATATTTTTCCTCTCTATTTTAAATTAGGTAGGTGCACCAATTTATCCTTCATCTTTATGTGTGATTCTGAGCTTTGATTATGTACACAACTCACAAAAAAATCATCTCTTTCACTTGAAACCTTAGGTACAATTGCAATCATAGAATTATGATTAAAAAGAGGGAATAATTTTGGATTGATCTAATTCTAACCATTCCCCATTGAATTTTTAATCACTACCTACATATCTAATACTGTGAAGAGGGATGCCAAACTACATGTAATTCTTCCCATTTGTAATTGTGCTTATTTAATATATACAACCTGTGATCTAAAATTTGATACTTAGAAATTGAAAAATTTAGATTGGATCTTGAGTGATCTAGACTTGGTAAATACATATTCCAAGTGAATAATTATAAAATTGGGAAGAATATAGTAGTCCTCTTAAATGTGCAAGTGTTTGAGTATGTTTGATAAGTGCTTGTTAGATTCTTAATAGGATTATACCTATTTTTTAATTTATAAGAGACCTTTTGCATAATTTATCATGCCATTGGCATGTAAAATATACTAGCCATCCCATAGGAATGATTTTAATTTTAAATGCCACCATTTATTGATGCACAATGAAACCATTAGACTCAGAAATTATCATCAAACGATATGTTTTGAGTATGAAATTTTTATCTAGGAGATAGAAACATTGACTTAATGATCTAGAGATGTTTATGTAAGATAGGTAATTATTTTGACATATACTATGGGTTTTTCTAAGGTGATTGAGATAAAATTTGGAAGGATAAACCTATAAAAGGCATGAGGATGTGAGGTATTGGAAAAGGAGAGTCATATTTGTATGCAAACATGTCATATGGTGAAGGTAAGTCAAAAATGACATTTATAAGTATAATTTATTAGATTTTGGTGTATATAGGACCTTGAGTTTTTTATTCATGTTTTTGGGCCATCCAATCCTATTTTTCCCTTTTATGCTTTCATGCTTCATATTTTTGATGGCCATTTGGTGTTTTTTCTACTTTTTACACTTTATTTTTTTGTATTTTCTTTGGTTTTCTAGTTATGTATTAGCCCCAACATGGTGGCTTATTGACTTTGCTTTTTTATTTTAAATTTTTATTGGCTATTTTAGTTCTATAGTATTTCCAACATGATGGCTTATTTATTTTCCCTTGATTTAGTTAATTCCTTAGATTTTTTGGTTCTAATTTAGTGTTATCTTTCTTAGCTTTCCATTTTTTTTGGTTTTAAAGTCTTCCTCTATCAATTTTTCTTTTTTGTCCAATTATTGAATATCATGTATATGTGTACATTAATTTTATTTGTTTTTATCCTTGCATCTTTAAGGTTTACAAATGTAGTTACTACACTCACCATGATCGAGACTAAGATATTGGTAGGCATCATTTATGCAAAAAGGTAAGTTAAGGTATGTATATGTTACTTTTAGTTATTTGTGTAATCAATAGTTATTTTAGCATTTTATTTATAATTTAATGGTGTGATGTATCTCTCTTAAATCACCATCCCACATTAAAATATTGTGACATGTGATGGTATTTTGATGAGGCATAGGTATACACCTGATATTTTTCATCTTTATCATTTTGGTGATGATTTATCTTGAAAGACTCATTGGCACATCAATCTAATTGAGTGCATGTCCCAAGGTGTGCATTAAGAAAGGGGTAGGGTTAGATCATGGTACTTTATGAGAGATATGTGCATACTATTCTATCATACATTCATTAATATCAATTTAAGCTCTTTTGAGTCTCTTTATATCTTCCTTCTTCATCTACTTATGTATATTTTTATATCCTTCCCTATATTCTGACTATATTGGCCTAGTTGTTATAATTTGTATTTTGTCTTTGTCTTTCATATTGTATTGACCTAGATGATATAATTAATTTTTACCCTATCTTTGAAAATAATATAATTGAATTAAGATTAAATAATAATAATTTATTTGATTATATAGGTTTAAAACTAGAAAATATTAGAATGTTAAAGATATACAATATTCAAATATTTTGATTTTGAATAAAATGTTAAATATAGAAACTTCTATATTGGGAAATTACTAAGAAAGAAAATACTTAACTCATGCATTGATCTCTATTGATTGTTATGATTGTTTCATTGTGAAAATTATAAGATGAGATGACTATGTAGGCTCAATATCAAAATTAATAATGTTCATTTTTTTAGACAAGTTTGTTATAAGTGGATAGGGGCATCACACACTCATCTTAGTTGATTGTGATAGGTAAAAAGTAAAAAAATAGAAAGTAATAATATGAAAATATCAGAATAGAAGAAAAATTACAAGATAAGTCTAGACATGAGTGAGGAAGGTAAATAATAGCACAATATGACTGATTATGTTGACTTTGACTTGTTTGGGTTGACTTTACATCCAAACTGAGAATTACACATGTTGTACCTATGAATGAGGAGAAATATGAGATATCACACTTAGAATTTGGACACATAAAAATCAATGTTTGTGTTATTTCATATTTGAAACCATTAAGGCACTTTGATAACTTGAATTTTTTTAAGAAAAAAAGGAAGTATAATGGGCTGAACTAACCTCAATCACCCCTTGATGACTAATCACTACCTATGTATCCAATACTCCAATGAGGGAAAACAAGCCCACATAATTATCCAACCTTGAGTGAATGTGTAATTTTGATCCTTTGACTATATGTATGCAACTAGAAGATGACTTTTATACTTGACAATGATAACTCTTGACTTGATTTTGAGGGATTTTGACTTATCTAATGATTATGCCTTTTGAATAATTCATAATTTAGGTAGAATTAAGAGAATTTTCTCAATGTGTATAATTGTAAATTCTTTTTCTAAGTGAATTTCAAATGGGGAAAATGAGTGACTCTTGACATGTATTTATAGGAAAATGTTTTAACAGTTTACTTAAGATAATTTAATAAAATATGTACAAGGATCCAAAATAATAAATTTAAATTTAGAGACCATTCATTATTTTGTGTAGGACATGACTAACCTAGGTAAATAAGGGTACAATGCACCAATATATGATTAAGATGGATCTATCCAAGAGGAACATAGATAGTTGTGATTTCTAAAGAACTATTTAAATGTGTTTTTATATACTTGATCATTTGACATTGATAGTTATGTATCATGATAACAAAAAACAAAGGGTCAAAATTGCATATAGACAAATGGCTTAGTAGAATGGAAAATGAGAGTAATTTAATTGGGTGAAAGTCATGTGATTAGGAATATGTCAAGATTTAGCATTGTCAAGTATCTTTTGATTAATTTTTTAATCTACATTCTCCCCTTTTTATTATAAAAATGAATTTTCTAGAGTAAATGAAAAAATAATTTAATCCAAGCATGTACAATGAAATTTATATTTGAGTAGATACTTCAATTGTGTAGGGCACTCAACTATGGTAAACCCTACAATAGATCATGAAGTAGTCATTTTTTTCATTTGAATTTTTTTAAATAAATAAAACTTTGAAATTTGAAATTGAAAAGAGTTTGAAGGAGTATACCTATATGTAGGTGAAAACAAAATTCCTTGTAACTTGTAAATGATAATGGAGAATTGTGACCCCTCCTTGAAGCACCTTGAGAATTTGGACCAATAGTGAATTGAGAGTGATCAAATCCAAATTTGAATAAACAATCAAGTTATTGATATAGAAAGATGCATTATCCAAACTCTTATAAAAAAAGAGTAAGACCTAATGTAATAATCCAAAAATGTGGAACCATGCTAGGTTTGCTTGAAGTGATGCCAAGGGCATGGGTGTCACTAGACTCAAATTTACACCACTTGAACATATTAAAATAACACTGATGCATATGTATATAAATTATAAAATTTCATGATAAAAAAGGAATAAAAAATATTAATGTCCCCATAATGGCCACTTTTCTCATAGACTATGCTTTGAAATGAATGTTTTGCCAAAAAATTTCATATTTTTCTCTTGAAAAATTGAATTTTTACATATTTGAATAATCTTGAGTATGAATAAGTATCATGCCCCCTATGAATATGTTCCAAAATTATCTATAATTCTATGCACATATTTTTTCAATTATATTTTTAACTTGTAACTTTGATTTGTGTGACTTCTTTGCACATGCCCATGCATATGCCTTCAAGTGTGAATGTGTTAATATATGTCATATTTTTATTTATAAATCACTTTGAATATTTTTAAGACCTAAATTTTACTTATAATATATATATTTTTACATTGTTTGAAACTTTAAAAACCCATAATCTATATTTATGAAACCTGTATTCTGTATCTTTGAATCTATATTTTATCCCAAATTTGTTCATGGAATTGTGAATCTCTAAGAATATGCCACTGTGATGCTCTCATTTTTAAATGAGGGATGTAACCTGTAAGTTATAACTATATCATGAAACATATGATCATATAGTAGTATGTTATCATGTTAGACAATATGTTATCCTAAGAAAAAAATGACATTTAAAGAATGTATGTAACATTTGAAATGCCAGGTATACAAGTGTTTTTATGGATAGATACATCATTGAATCACTTATTAAAGTAACCATTTTAAGTAGAATGTGTCCTAGGATTCTATGATGAAGATCATGACACCATTAATTAATCTTATCAATTACATAAGTATGAAACATAATAATGTCATACAATGTCGTACAAGGCCAAGGACCACATACAAGGGACATGTTCAAATGTTTCATATGTAAATTTTGCACACATAAGGACAAAGACCACACCCAATAAATAATAAATGTTAAGCTTATTATGTGATAAATTAAATAACATTAAAGGAGCATAGAATAATTGAAAACTAGTCTACTCTATCCATATGTATTTGTGTCACATTGTTAGCAAAGTAGCATATCTAGAGAACAATGCAAATTATGATTATTTTATCAAGAAACTTGTAAGATATGTAGTTTAATTTTGTATTTGAGGATATATATATATATGTAACCTATTATAGTTTAACCTATAGATTTATATGTCCCCAACATAGGCATGATAATTGGATAGAAGGGAAATTTAATATATAAGATGTAAATGTAATGTATGTCCTACATCACCTATAGATTTATATGCATGTGTGTGTGGCATGTGTGTGTGTGTGTGTGTGTGTGTGTGTGTGTGTGTGTGTGTGTGTGTGTGTGTGTGTGTGTGTGTGTGTGTGTGTGTGTGTGTGTGTGTGTGTGTGTGTGTGTTTGTGTGTGTGTATATATATATAATATTATTTATAAACATATACTATAAATAACATGTGTAAATAAGTAAACTAGTATCTCATGTCATGCTCAGGTCATGATTTTTGACTATTTTTGAAAAAATATTTGAATTATTTAATATGTTTTTTGTAATATTTTATTTTTTTGACTTTTTATTTATAATTTTATGTTTTTTTTTACTTTTTATATTTTTAAATGTGACTATCCTCTGATCCCATCAATGGAATTCTCATAGTACATGCCTGGATCAAAGAGTTGGAGTTGATATTTACATGGATAAGGAATTCTATCTGTGGATGTATATAAGGATGAAAAAGCATAAAGTGTGGTATCATAACTATTATGATCACTAATTTTATATTATATTATCACATGAGTAACTAGATAAAGTACATGATTTTTTGAAGTCTGATGTATAACTATCTTTGTTCACTATGGAACATACTGAATTATGTTAGGTTTTACCTTATGATGCATTATAGAGGACTTATATATATTTAAACCTATTGATGGGTTGTTTGGTACACCAAAACTAGGTAATATGGTAACTAATCTAAACTCTCATGAAACAAGGCCCAAAGGTCTCCCAAAGATCCATTATTGCTAGGTCACAGTGTACTAGATAACCCAGTTGGTCAATGTGTGAATGTTCTAATATAAAGGGCCTTTACTTGTTCTTTATTTTTTAAATGTTGTTTTGGTATTTTAAAAAATTAAAGGATATTAAAAATTTATCTATTTTTTTATGAGTGTGAGTTTTAATCATACAATGAAAACAACAAATATGAACAATTTGCCCAATAAATCAACATCTTTAGATTTTGATTAAAATAAATGTTTCTATTTTTTATGTATTCATTCCATTACATTATAAATTTTCAAAAAGGTGTAAAAAATAACAATGAAATATATTTAAATTAGGGTAGACATGCAAATTCAAATTACATTAGATTGATGAAAGCTTAGTTTAGTTTATGCATTAAAAATAGCAAAAGAAATGCAAAAAATAAGAAAAAGCCTATTGAAACAAAGATGAATATAATTCTCCTAATTGAATGCAACCCATGAAATCATTATCCTACAATATAGTGTGCACATAACCACTAATAAAACTAATGCAAGAGTCTGAAGAATACACTCTATGAAGAAGAAGATTAACAATAACCAGCAACATGCATAGATTGTAAATAAAAATCTCCATAGTCTTCTATTGATCAAGATATTCATTTTGATAACAAAGTAGAGTTGATTAAAATCTATTGAATATATTTAATCAACATAATGGTAGGGTGAAAAAATAAAGGAGATAAATTACACTACAAAAACAAGAATTTGTTTAAAAGAGTGATTAAATCAATATTTATCCTTAGAGGAATTTAAAAAAACCCTTGGGATGGCGTGGCTTAGGCAATATATAACATTCTTAGGTAATAAAGGGAAAAGAGTTTCCATTTGAAAATCCTCTGAATATATTTCTTCCTCCAAAATTTCCACACCTTTATCTCCATTTGCCTATAGAAAAATAAAAAACAAAGTCAAAACAAGAAATTAAAATCAATTTAGAAAAACATAGAAAGAAAATGAAAATGAATTTTACACCATTAAAAATTTCCCAAAAATGAAAACATAATTTTGATAAGGACATACCCATTTTTATAGTGCCACATATGGTTCATGAAATAGACAAACAAGCACAAATCTATGTCAAGAAAACCAAAATAGTCTCAAAAACCACCCCATAGCACTATTTGGCTATACAAAACATAGAAATGTCACTTTTTAAATTTTAAGTTTCCTTTGTTAACTAGGCTTTAAAAGATATATTAGCACTAGGATGGCATTTGAGGTAGTTACAAAACTTAATTAGGTGATGAAACCTCTATTAGCATTATATTTTTATCTTGGGCAAGTTTTAAGGTCTTTGTATATCTAATTAACACTTGCATTTCTAATTTGCACTAAGTGTTTTGAATTAGGGGGTGATAGACCCAATTGGGGTCTAAACACCTGATTAGCTCTATTTTCCCAATGGGAAATGATTTACATCATAATCAGGACTTAAAATCCTAAAAAACAACTATGGATAGGTAGGGATGGGTATGTAGACATAATTGAGCTATGGGAAAGTGCTTATAATATTTTCAACATGTAAAAAGTGCTCCAAAAACTCAAAAACAAGTGCTTTATATCAAATTTTGTCATATAAGTTTGGTCATTACAATGGATCATGTCCTAGGAGCCATTTCATCACACAAACCAAGATGATCCCTGATAGTAGCTTGCGATAGCTTAGCAAATGAGATATTCAAAAGAAAGTTAGATTGTTAAAACTCCACTTTCATGCTAACTGTAAAATATGAAAATTTCTCACATGAATGTGATCATCACAATGAAGATGGTTGTGGGACCCAATTTGGCATGAAAACTAAGACAACCCATCAAAGTAACTTGAGAGTGATGAGAAAAAGTATCCCATGAGTGCAAGGAAGAGTGGAGAAAAAATAAAAAATGGGTTCCATGATGTTGGAGGAATTATGGTCTTTTGTGCAAACAACAACAAATTTTGACTCTTTTGGAAAATTCTCTTCAGTATTTTGAAACTAGAGAAATGTGTCTAAGAGCCTAGAATTTTTGGTCAAGACAATGCATGAAACATGAGTAGATTAGAGCGATGAATTTAAGGGAATGGATACAAGGTTAAATATGATATTATTGACCCATTGTGTGTCTATGAGTTAATTATGTATTCATGTAACCTCCAAGGAATATGTACTATGGATTAGACCTTTGGAATAGTTAATTCTACCTTGATAATGTATGCTTGGACATTGCTATACTATTAGCCAAACATATATATCCCTAAGGGATATGTATCTAATCTCACTCAAGGATTTATCTATTACCAATTTGGTGTCCCTAGCCCTAATAGAGGTTTCTTAAATCACCCAGAAAATTTATTGTTTTGGGAAATGATTTTTATTTATTTTTTATTTTCTTTTTATTTATTTATTTTTAATGTCTCAATTTTGGGTTGGGGACCAATATGGTAAATTAAAATAAAAAATTATATAGTTTCACCCTAGATGTTAATCATAGTAGGTACATCCAACAAATCCAAAAATTGTTAAAATGTGATTTTCGTACATGGTTTTAAGAGAATATATTTATAGGACAATTAGTTTACCCAAACACATCCAAAATTAAACAAATATATAAAACACATGATAACCAATATTTTGAAACCAACTTCAATAATAAAATATCAAGTAAAAAACTACTCAAATTACTTAGGGACTAAAAGATCATTAATGACACCTACGTACAACCTATTCTTCTTCATTCTATGATCAATAAGGAACACATGGAAAAAATAGACATGTCAGAATAAAAAGAGAAATGACAAGGCTAGACCAATGATGAAAGAAAGAAATAAAAAATGAAAGAAGAAAAGAAAAGAGAAGTTATTTACAAGACCTTGCCATGAAATTCATGTCTGAAACTAGAGTTTGAGGAACTAACCATTGATAGCGAACATGATATCCTCACCAGTTAGACCCTTGAGATGAAATTACTCACATTTAGGATTTGATAAGCTTTGGTAGGGATCCTACTAGAGGGTAGTTTGTATTTACAATGATTTTTTCCCTTTCATTCATGAAAACTATCCATAAGAGTCTTATCTATGGTGTTCTCATGAAAATTAAGCAAATTTTGAATTTTGAATTCAACCACATATTTACTCTTAATTATCAATAAGTAATTATGATAGGGTTTGATAAATACCTCTACCCATATAGTGAATTAAGGTGAAAGATAAGGATGGATATCAACACATACAAGAGAGATTTGAATACCTATTATTCTAAAAATTATCAATAAAATTTTTCGTCATGAGTCAGTGAACAATATCTCAATATTTTCACCCAAAAATCACAAAAAGTGTCAAAGTTTGAGAAAGTTTGGAAAATTATTAAAATTTGATTATGAAAAATCAAAGAACATACTTAAGTAAATATTCATGCCTTATATGGTATTAGGGTCAAGTATCATGACCCTTAGGCTATGTGGGACACATGGACGTGTTATGGGCATCACACATGACCAAATGGACGTCTTCATTTGGACTATTGCATGAAACATGAGCATGTATTTGTGAATTCATGTACCATAAATAAACATGGTCTATTAGTTGGCCCTTAAGGATGCATGATGCATCTACATGAGTAGGCATGCCCATGTGCTTGTGTATTGGTAGATACTTAAGGGACATCTACCCATCCCTCTTGGGTGCACTTTTATAGGTATCAAATCGCTAGTCATTACACACCAATCCATCTAAGGCTCTATAAATTGTCTCTTAAATCTTTTTTTTTTCATTCTCTCCCCATAATTTTGATTTGAGGTCTAGTATTTTGCCCCTATTTTCAACCTACTAGTGAAGCTCTACCTATTTTTCCCCATATTCCCTTAATAAATTTATAGTACCCTTTTATCAATATAACCTATTCATAAATCTTTCCACTTATCAAAATCCTATTCTAAGAGAGTTTTTACCAAGTTTCAAGAATTTACAATATGACCACTAGTTACCACTCATTTAAATCAATCCAACAATTCATACCCCTTTATTCTCTTATACTCCTTTCCCTCAATTATAAAGAAACTTTCATGTACCTAAATTCTAACAACATGAAGTTGGTTATAGATAGTAACATCACCTAGATCATTGAATCACAAATCTAACACATGTACCTAGAGGAGTTTCATCATATACTAAATTTATAAAATCCAACCACTTTGACTACTCACCTCATGGAGATTGGTCTTCCTCAAGAAATATGTTTTCCTAATTTAGTCCAATGTTATGACTTAGTGTTTGCCTACACAAGACATATGATTGATCAACCCATGAAATAACATAAAATGGTGAGGCTCTCATAGCCAAAGTTAATGGTACAATAATGAAATGACATTGAGGATTCCATTTCTTGAACACATTATTAGCATGATCATTTACAAAGGGTAAATATATTGGGATAAATATTCAAATAAATTTTTGATGGTTACTAATAATTCATGGTTGAAGCATAAAAAAGAGAGAGTCTATAAATTACCCAAAAAAATATATATAACAGATTTTTTAGAGGCACTCTCAAATATGATCACTCTCTTAAATCAGGTAATAGGCAATGAGGACACTGAGAGTTTTCACCCCTAAATGATCATCATAATCAACATAAATTAATATGGTAAATAATTTATTGATTGGGGAGAGATGATCAATGATTCCCTACATTAGTAGATGATACAAGTGTAATCAAATAAAAAATTCCTCATAACCTCCTACTTTGTGTATTCATTGGTTTATTATATTATCTATCCAATATTTCATAACATGGAAGTATAAATCTTGTCACTCAATCCTACACATGTTTCCTTCAACTATCTCTAGTATATTGTAATAAACACTTCACCAGAGTGAACAACACATCTACAATGAGAGTGGTGTAATCTCTTAATGAATATTGAGGCAAAAGAATATCAAATGAAGCTTCCACATTGATAAAAAAATATTTAAGTTAATACCTCTAATGTTATAAGTTCACATACATTAAGTTTGGTGGTTTTGAAGCTACCCATTGAGACTTTAGAGACTATCCAATGATAATATTGTATTGATAGAATTTTATAGATAATTGGGTGTAATTCATAAGCATTGCAAAGAAAAAAATGTTTTGGATGTTTCATTACCTATTTCATTGGGATATTTCACATGAAAAGCAATATTTAATTCTCAAGACATTGAATCAAATATCTCTTAATTCACTCTTTGATCATATGATAGTATATACTTTATGGATATGAAGAGATATGTAAAAAGATAGCTTGGTACCAGTTCAACCTATGAGCATGTACCTCACTTCGAGGACTACTAGGTAAATTATTTAGATGAATATGGGGTAGTCTAAAGAGATTAGAGATGAATGATCATGGATCATATCAAATATTTCATAGATGAATGGGTCTCCAATGACATGGTTGATCATATGATTGATCTCATTAAGCTAGAGTATGTTGAGAGGGTTGTAATCAGTACTTTACATACTACAGATTAGTTAGCAAGATAGTTACTAGATGTACATGGGAGAACCTAAAGAGTATGAGCTAGAACAAAAAAAAATTTGATAAGAAAGTGGCCAGATTTACTAGATTAGGCACTTATATAAAAATAAATGCTTTAGCTTCTCCCAAAATAAAAATGAATGCTTTAGCTTCTCCCAAAAATATTTTGACATCAAACCCAAAAAAGAGAAACATTAGAATAATGACCAAAACACCTAATTATTTGAGTTTTGAGGGTGTTGATTATGAATAACCTCAACAGGTAAAACAACCTAGAAAAATATGTGAGGAAATTCCTATTTTTGGTAGGAAAAAATTGGCAAATAAAACTATGATGATGTAATATTATTCTACCACTCTTGGTGACCCCTCTCTCTTGATTCCTAATACAATGCAAAAATTTCATGCCTTCACTTAACAATTATACAAAAACTTCATAAGGAGGATAAGGTTTTTATCCATAAATATTATTTAATCTCTCCAAGTGTCTCTCCAATTCTAGAAGTTAATCATCCAAAGTAGCCTAAACCCCCTCTTATTGGAACTCAAATGACTGATTTTAATGATATGCCCTTTCAATGAATGGAACCAATGTAAAACAAAAGAAATAAGGTGATATAAGTAGATATTACATAGTTTAGTAGGGTAGCTAATATTATAAGGGTTATTCATTATAAAATGGATAAAATAACTTCCAAATTAGTGTCAAATTTTGTTGGTGCTCAGTTCATCAAAATTTTAGATCCCAATGTGGAAAAATATGTTGGAGAGATGACCGTGAGTGACTGTAATCTTAAGAGGATATCACTTAAATATGCCACTAGGGAGATTTATATTCATAACCTACATGAGACCATGTAAATAATAATCAAAAGGTCATAAAAATATGAGATCACCTAAGGATAACTCTAGGAATAGATAAAATAGTTTGTAGGGTATGTCAACTACTTGCTCAACCCAATTGATACAGTTGTGACACCTCAAGTTGATTATCATTATCAAGTGATTAGTATAATAAAATAAGATATTTATAAAATCAATAAATATAACTCATATGGAAAAACTATAGAGGCTTGAATGGAAGAAGTGTTGTTGAATGAAAATAAATATATTGAAGAAGTGATAAAGATGTTCATGAATTAATTTAGAGGTTATCAATATGAAAAAATAAATCAAAGATCATGAGAGTGAGTTAAATATATGGTAAAATATCAAAGATTATATTATTGAAAGGATTGATGTTAAAACATATTTACTATTCAAATCAAGAGTATTTAAAAATTCATATGATGATACTTCATGCAAATGGTTTGAATGCATCCTACAAAAGATTGAGATTATATATAGGATAATAAAAGAGCTAGAGGAATAGGTCAACAATGCAAATTAAAAATAGAAACAAATAACCTCTAATATTGATGAGATACATTATTATCTATTTAACTAATATAAAACCACCATACATACTATAGATGAGGTGAAGGAGTAGTTTAAGAAAGTAATAAAGGAAAAGTTATTCATAATACTTTCAATATAGCCTCAATGTCCATGATTAATGAAACTAACATTTAAATCAATGAAATTAATAATCAATTGACTAAAACTATGAAAGTCCCAAATGCATTATTTCTAACTTCATAAAGGTGGCTAACATGGTGTAAACATGTAGTAGTCCAAAATAAAATGATGCCATCAAGGTAGTATGAAGATTTAGGAAATTTAAAACTACTCAAACTAAAGAATAAGCCAAAAGTTTTGCTACCTCCCCAAGTCATTTAGTACCATATTTAACAAAAAAGAAGACTTCCTAATGGAGTCTAAACATTTTCCTTTACATTTTTGTCTAACTTTTATTTTAGGAAATTCATTTTTGTGAAATTGAAAATTGTAAAATATAGAATAAGACAAAAAATTGAATGCCAAGAGACATTTTGAATGTGAATGGTTAGCCCATTACCTCTTACTATAAATACAAGAAATGACCATTTTAAAATGAATTTTTAATGCCCATGAGAATTTAATCTTGAAGAGGAAGAAGGAAACTTTGTGTTTAATATTTAACTAAGAACCAAGTAATTTCAAAAATTTGTATCTTATTTTCCTTTATGGGTGTGTGCTTTATTATGTTAATACATATTTCATAGTTATAATAACTAATCATGTTTTATGAAAATAAATAATGTTACTTCCATTAATTTTTTCTCATTATGTGGTTGAATGAAACATGTGTTTGATTTTTTACCTATAGCTCTTCATCTCCCTTTCTCCATTTTATTTTCATTTGAATGTCATGAAAATAAACCCCTTCAACTTATACATAATATACATACTTTAGATTAGTTTTTACTACTTTTAATAAATGGAAATTCCCCTCATAATATAGGAGAAATTTTTTATCTCCTATACTATTGTGAAATTTATATTTATCAAAAGTTACTAAATATTTCATGAATAATTTTTAGCACCCACCACGGGGCACATTTTTTGCTTTTTGTGCAATCCAAATTTTCTAGTAAAAGTCACATGCATGAATATTACTAGAAATTAGAATCTAGTAATCCAACTAGATATTGATTATATGTAAAATACTCAAACAAACATCTTTTTCAACATTTGGTAGTTTGCTTGGGATAATGGGGTGAATAATTCTCATTTTTAAAGAGCTATAATCATGATCGACGAATAAAAACAACATGTTTATTTAGGACAACTAATTTTTTTAGTCATTGTTGGAAGGATAGTAATTAGATCTCTTTAAAATATCTCAACATCCTGACTTATATAAGATATATGACGTAAAATAAATGAAAAGTTATTTTTGACCTTTTTTTAATTTGTAAAAATAGTATAATTTCAAACTTTTTCTTGAATGGATAAAAAAGGTACATCCAATAATTATACATTTTTCACTACCTAATATATTAGTTTTAATATGATTAAATTTTCAAAACATGGCTATTTATATACTATGGGGTGATCATATAGGTCCATTTAATTTGGGTGCCCAAATTCATGAACTACCAAAAGTTTCAAGGAAGAATTTCCCCAAGTTTATTAGTGATAGTATAAAACACCTTGATGAACACATAAAACCTTTCTTATATACCTATAGTATCCTTGAAATCAAACATGAATATGTGTTAGTTAGGTTTTTTTTGGAAACATTGGATGAAGGATCCATGAAATAGTTTCACCATCTACTTGATGCTTCCATTTCATATTAGATAAAAATGAGAGACAAGTTTAAAAAAGGGTTTAAACTTGTTTAATATGAGCACTCTCTATTGACACAATTATATCAAATAAAAAATAATCCCATGAGACTATGGGGAATTTCATATCCCGATTTCACAAATTGGTGCATAAAATCCTAACTATTGCAATTCTTACAATTGAAACACATAAATGTTTCTCATTTTAAATGCATAATTACTTGAAGTAATATTCTTTATATAGAGTAATCACCCTCAAAATTTGGTATACACATAGAACCAAGCCAATTAAGTTGAATATGACATGATCATGGTTGAGAAAATAAAAAATGTGTCTTTCAAAAGTAATGAACATAATTTAGCAAACCCTTTGATTCAAAAATTGGAAAATAATATCTTGGACTTAAAGAAGTAGATTTCAAAATCATAAAGTATTCCATACAAATATGTGCCTAGGAAACAATTTATTCCATATCATAGTAATGTTATTCATCTTAGACTTCTTCCTTCAGCTTTTGAACTTACTATTGAAGCATACCCTATTGTAATTCATTACTCATGAGTTTTTCACATCACTAATGACCATGATGTTTATAATTATCTATAAATGGATAAAATTATATAACTATGTACCATTGAAGAAGCACCTAAAGAATGTGCTTTGGACACCTATGATCCTGAAATCTAGGAACTTGATGGTGACTCTGCTATGGGTTATTTTGAATATGAACCCAAAGGTGATGGTTATGATGAAAGTGTTGAGGATATGAATACAAATTCATATGTGATGTTCACCTATGATTAAAATGAGAAAATTAAATCTTATGATAAGAATACAAAATATTATAATTAAAAATTGAAAGAGGCATCTCAAGTTATAACTACCCCTAAGTTTATTCTTAATATGGGCCCTCTTTTGCAAAATTTCTAAACAAATAAATAGATAGAAAGGTATGGAAATTTAAACCCTCCTAATGCATCTATTAATGAATAATCTACAAATTATTCCTTCAATATAATCAATCATATAAATAGGACTAAGGTTTAGATTTTAAAAACTAAATACTTTAGTAATAACCTTGAGTAATTAGATAGACTAATCAAATTCATAAAAAAATGAAGTTTCAATGTGCCTCCTTAAGGATCACATATCAAGATGGTTGATTTTGAATTGAAAAACAATGTAACCATTACTTCCCAAAGAAATTAAAGTTTGAGATTTTCTATATGGCTCTATTTATTATTATCTTCAGATTGAACAATTACATAATCAATTCGATAACTTAGGATAATGCCATGCTATCCAAAGTTTAAAGAACCTTGGGATTAAATTTCACTAATTTTTTTTGACTTTGTTTCAACATGGAAACAAAGCAAGTTATGTTAATCAGATAGATAAAATATGCATGGGTCACTTTGGCTACTTTTACTCAAAAGAGAGTCAACATGATCCTACTGGTAGAAAATTTTCCTCCTAGATATGGAATGTTTTTGAGTAAGTTTTTTTGTAGACATCTCAAAGGAGAGATCAAACTAGATTGGACAAAATTAGTGATTCCCATGAAAAGACTCAATAATAAATTACTTCTAAAATAAAATCCAAGTTCTTACTATAGAATTCAAGCAATCCTTGGGTAGATATCATATATGAATAAATGGGTCTTATCACTTACATGTTGATGGATGAGAAATATCTAGAGCTTCCAAAGATGGTGGAAGGTGAATCCAATGATTTTTAAACTTTATATTTGGATGAAAGTTGGTCAACAACTGCTTTAGGTGTTAATTTATTATTGATTTATCTATTTAAAGAGTCATTTAATTTATCTTACAAATTCTAGTTTTAGTTCATAAATAATGTTGCCAAGTATGAAACATTACTATTAGGATTTTATGTATTATAATAAATTATAATTAAAACCATAAAATTGTAAGGTGATGTATAATTTATCATCAAATAAGTATGATGCTAATATCAGGTAAAAAATACTAGACTCAACATTACAAAATAGGATCTAGGATTGTATTAAATCTTTCGAAGCATTCTCTATTAATGCAATCCTAAGAGAAAAAATACAAGGTTGATTCCATTACAATATATACTTCCTTGATGATTATTCCTCTATATTTTGACAAATATCAATATGTAATTGAAATGGTATATCCCTCCAGTATGATAAATAACTTTGAGCATTGGTAAGTGTTCAACACATATGCATAGATCATTACTTTCTTCAAACAAAAATATAATTATAGGAATATATATTTTGGTATAATCTCCACTACCTATGAGGAATCATCCGCATCAAAAGAAAAATATGAACAACCTTTACAAGAACTAGACACAACAAATAATCAACTAGAAGACAAAATCACTTGGTTGAAAGGAAATAAGATTCTAAATAGTTTAGTTAATTTGGAGGATATGTTTGACAAAAATGATAGGTAAATTAAATAAAAGATTTATTGAAATCCCATAAGATCCATTGAATATGAGAAATTTAATATTAACATAGAATAAGAGTTTAGGTATGTCAATATCAAAAAATGTTATTTCAAGGAAGAACATAGAAGGTTCATTGTTCTTTTCAAACTAATAAGGATGTGCTTTCCTGGTGTTATGTTGAATTTAAATATTTCAAAACAAGGAGTATGTAACATGGCATTACACTAAAACCTATTATTAGTCCATTTAGGTAGAAATTGAGACACTAAAATTCAAAGATCACCAATACTATGTATAAAAGGATAAAAAATATGTTAGATGCTAGGATTATATTTCATATTCATCATTCAAATTAGGTAGCCAATATTATGCCAATCTAATAAAATAATGGGGAAGTTAGAAGTTATGTGGATTTATGTAATATCAATCAATATTCACTCAAGGATAATTACCCCTAATCATCATGGATTAAATCTTATAGGCTATCACAAGATCTGAAATGATGTCTATGTTAAATGGATTCTCACAATATAATCATGTTATCTAAGAAATATTAATTCAAAACAATGTTTACCACCTCATGGAGAAATTTTAAATATAATAAGATGCATTTATAAATCATTAATTCATGGGAAAATTTTCAAATAGCCAATGATTGGGCCTTCAGAGACATGAACAATAATATTATAGTTATCTACTTGGATGACCTCATTGTATTCTTAATGAAAAGAGAAGAACACTTTAAACATATGAAAATGGTATTTGATAGGTGTCATATTCATATTATCTCTTTGAATCCTAATTTTTTTATTTTCACAATGACTAAGGGTAAACTCTTTAGACACATGGTTTTAAAATAAGGATTAAAGATTAATCCAAAAGAGTAAAAGCTATCTAGCAAATATCTCTTCCAACCAAGAAACTTGGCACTTATTCTTTGGCAAAGTATATTTCCTTAGAAGGTTTGTTCTTGAATTTGCTAAGATCGCTAGGTATATTTTCCAAATTATGAGTGGGATAAAACCAAAATGGAATGATGATGGAAAGAAAACTAAATGACATCAAGGAAGTAATTGCCAAAGCATCAATCTTGACTTGCCCAAATTTTTATGACTTCATTGCCTATTGATACTCCTCTAGATGCACCCTATCCAATATATTAGTGCAAAAAATTGAAGAGGGTATTGAATATCCTATTTATTTCATAATTTATTGGCTAAAAGATCATGAGCTTAAGTATTCACTAGTAGAAAAACATGCATATGCTATGGTCAAAGTAGTAAAACAATTTAGATTTAATATCTTGAATTCTCATACCATTATAATGGTCCCATATTCAATAGTGAAATTGATACTCATCCAATAATATATTAAATTAAAAATATGTGTTTGGATCAATAAATTTTATGAATAATATTTGGAGATCAAATCCGCTAATTTGGTAAGAGAACAAGGACCTTACCAATCAATTTGCAAAGGCACTGATTCTTAGAGAGAAGAAAAGGAAGAGTTATTATTGGTGGTATTTCTTAACTCTCTTGAATAATGGTACTATAATATCACATAATTACTCTCATATGTATAATGTTTGGCTCATATTAATCCCATGCAAGGGTAAATTCTCAAGCTAAACGTAGTCAAATATGTGATTTGGGACAATACCTTATTCAATAAATATTTGCATGACACTTTTCTGAGGTATGTAAAAAAATAGAATAATAAAATCCTAGAGGCATTTCATGATAAATATTATGGTATACATTTCTCATTATCAGTCATAACTTCAATATATTACAAGATCACTACTATTGACACATTATTCAAGGATGCACGAGAATAGGTTTCCAAATGCAAATCTTGTCCGTATTTTTTTAGTTAGCCTAAACTCACATCATTGTCTCTCCCACATGGTCATTGGGGAACCATTTTAACACTATGGATTAGAATTCATTAGGAGTCTAAATCCTCATTCTAGTGAAGGATACACTCATGTGCTAATAGCATCTGACTACTTCACAAAGTGAGTAGATATTGTATACATAATATTTTCAAATTTTATCAATTAATAATGCTATATTTCTTTCAAGAACCCATTGAGTCTCAATCTCTCTAAATTCATGCCCTAAGGGATACACTAGGAAAGGGGTGGGAAGACAATTGGTGCTTCACAAGATTGTTGTCCCTTTTTTCCACTTGTTATCTACACACGTATCTTGTAAAATAATTCCCAAAAACTTTACCTCTTACTTTTCACCATCCTTTAGTAATTTACCACCTTATTTATCCCTTTCCCTAACCTAACCCCCTTTTTTATAGTTTACATTACATATTTGAACACATTAGCCTTATATCTTTATTAACAAAACTTATTAGGGTCTAGGTCAACGCTTGGCTAACCTAGTCCATGACTTAGTTTGTTTTTATCAAATATGATACTAAGTCAACTAGGTCGACCTTGTTGTACTAAAATTTTGAAAGGGTTTAGAGTTATATCCACTTATATAAACACATTAATTTCACCATTTTTAAGAGAATATAATAATAAGTAAGATATATTGTGTATCTACTTATCCACCATTCTACTTGAGGAGTAAGTTTAGGGTTTCATTCCTTTTTAGAGATATAGATATTATCTTATGGAGAAGTATTTTGGATGAACTGATAGGTTGTATTCCCTAGATATAATTTATCCTTTTTATATTTACATACCAAAACAACCTCTTATGAAGCACCTTAGCCAAGGGAAATATTAAAGTTCAGTGAGTTCATCCTTAAATGTAAGTATTCCTAACTTTGTTTCTCCTTTGTAAGAGTAGATAGATATGAATTTGTACTTATCTTCCATGAATTAAGATTTTTTATACATTGATGTGAGTGTATGTCTTCTATGCATGTTTAATTTTAGTTTTTATTACCCCTAATTTATGCCACAAGCTTTGGTGATCACTAGATTAGATTTTTCTTTACTTGTTATTAATTTAGTGAATATGAAAACATAGGATCTAGTTAGGGTTACTACATAGTTTTTCTTGAATGAAAGATTTGGAACCATCCCTAGTGATATTATTTGTGTTAAGAGATCCCTTGGCTAGGTCTAGTGGATCCATATTGATCATGACTCCAATTATCTAATGTATCCCCAATCAAAAGTGTAAGTAGGATTTATCTTCTCTGAGCTAGGATTGATTTGTAGATATGTTGCATTTCCCATTGCATACATTTTGGTGAAACCAATGTGAATCTAACCCTTGTAGGCTATATTTCATGATTTTTATTTCTATCATCTTATTATTTTTTATATTTGTAATATTGTATAGAACTAGTCAATATAGTTTTGAATTTATGTGCATAGGTTTAACAAAATTGTATCAAAATGACTATTTATTCTATGCAAGTCTTCATTAGATATAAGTTACTAGATCAAATAGGTCAAAATAATACTCTTATTTAGTACTAGATAGGAATATAAGGTTAAACAAGTTGACTATATCATCTTATTCACTCTGCTAACATCTAGACCAATAAATTAGGTTAAACATGTCGACTTAGTATCTCAATCAACATTTAAATCAAAAAAATAGGTTAAACAAATCAACTTAGTCTCTTAGTTATCATCCATATCAACAAACTAGGTTGAATAGTTTGACCTAGTCATCTTATCCTTCTTCAACACATAGTTTTGTAGAAATAGGCCAAACATGTGAATTTAGTTTGCAGACTTTGAAAGTAACATTCAAGGAACTTCAACATAAAATTTTCAATTATAATCATTTTCCAACTAACCAAGGCTGCTCTCTTCTCTCTTATTTATTTTATTACTTCATTTTAGTTCTATTTTTTGTAAATTAATAGTCTTTAAAATTGTAACCCTACAACAAACTAAGTCAACCTAGTTGACTTAGTTTTGTAGCCTATATTCTATCTAAAAGACTGAGTCAACCTATTTGAATCTATTCTTAAAGACTCTTACTTATGTAAAATATTAGAGACCTAGTTGAATCTAATTTATACTATTTGCATATAGTGTTGTTTGAACCAACTCTTTACCATTCTAAATTTGGGAATTAAAACTATTTACTAGTAATTAATTCACACTTTTATTTTCAAATATTTGCATGCGTATAATAGCTCACATAGTCTAATTAGGTGGTTTTTCAAATTAACAATTAGTTACACTATTTTCCTCTTTTTTACATACTACCAAATCACATAATATTCAAAATGCATTTAACATTTATCTTCCCAAGGCCTACCTACTTCGACTTCATCACCAAGGGGGAAGTTGACTTGGTTTTTTGGCCAAGTATAAATATGTGGTTAATGGTATATATTGGAAAAACACCTGACACCCTTATTACTATGAGATTATGAATTGAGGGGGTAGGCCCCTATACCAAGCTATTACCATTGCCAACATAGATCCCTTTTAGCCTAAACTACTTGAAACCATCCATAGATTGCTTTCTAGTTACCTATTTTCAGCCAACTTCCCTATCACACTTAAAACAACACTTTATAATAATTTAATAACACTCAATATGATCACTTACTTAGCATTTAATTTTTAATTAACTATATTCTATCTAATCATTGAGTGTTTTATTATAAAAACTTACATTGGCTAGTGTTGGTGCAATGTTTTATGTTGTGTGCCCTAATTGGACCACTCACATTGATCTAATTGTTTGTGTGTTTTCTTCCATTTCTTGCTTCAATTATATTGTAAAATTTTTCCTATTTTATCACATTGTTATTCTTCTTGGTACAGTCTCTTAAAAACTATGTTTTCCCTTATTAGTAATACATAGTTGACCTATACAATTATGTCTCACCTTTTACATAATTTATATCCTTATATGTAGTACATAGTCAATTCATCTAACTCTGTACCCATTTTTTATAGTCAATTTATAATACCAAGTTGACATGGTCAACCTTGTATCTTTATCATCTTAGTTTCATACCTTGATTATAGTATAGAGTCAATCAGTATGGCTTTGTACCTTTATCTACCTCATAGATTATAGAACACAGTCGACCTAGTTGACTATGTATCCTTTCTTCTTATTTGCCTTTACATCAGATTAGTTTTGCTTAATCTTTCTCGCTAATCAAAAACTTCCTACTTGAAGATAATAATGAGTTGAATTCAATAAATATGATGATATTTACCATCCCTAATAGGTTCTCCCATAAGAATCTTATGGATCCTATCTTAGATGAAAGTAATGTGCATGTGGCCACTCACAATATAAACTATGGGACCCCTCCTAATTCCTCTTTAGTTCAAAACCCTCTCTTATATTTATAAGATTGACTTGAATTAGAGTATACTTTAAGAATTATCTTCTTCATTAATGAGTTTCATCAACATCAAGGAAAATATCCTTATACTATTTACCATATTGTGATAAGTGGTCTAGTCGAGGATCCCCATTCACCTTCTACAAAATTTTCACATGGATTTAGGGACACTAAATTATTTGATTATCAACCTCTTCCTTATCTTTTGACTGCTTCTCATAATATTCCATCTTCCTCTTTGATTTCCTCTAACTCCATGCATAGTATATCTACTAACATGGTTAATTTTACATCTAGTGGGCCTCTTCTAAGACTCGCTCTTCTCAACTCTTCTACTAGTGCATCATTTTTTACCCATGGTAATCATGCCTCTAATGTTGCTTCTTCTCATCCCTCTACTAGTGTATCCTTTACCACACAAGCAAATAATGTTACTAATGACTCACTTACCATTAATTCCTATCAGACTACTAATACCACCCTTAGTGGTACCCAAGCCACTACTACCAATTCCAATGCTTCACATAATTCAAATAACACAACTCAAAGCCATCAAATTCTATTAAAAACTCTTAATCAAATGAATGCTTTACAAGCTAACAATTCCAAATAAATGATGTGAATGTAAAATCATCTTATCCATCTTCAAAATCACCCTCAATAGGTTCCATGGGGAACACATAACCAAAATTCTCCCCCACCTCCTCTTTGGGATTCTCATGGTAATTTTATCCCTCAACCTCCTCTTGTTAACAAAACAATCAAGCACCTTTAAAATGAGCCTCTTACACCTCAATTTTCTAATATCAATATAAGAGGTATCACCCTACCATTAGTTATAATGGGTCAAATGATCCTACTCTTCACTTAAAAAATTATAGAAATACATATAAATATTAGGCCAATTTAAATAATTTTTCTTCTACCAAGCTATTATCAAAATCTCTATTTTAAAATTCTTTATATTGGTATAAAACACTCAAATCTCATTCTATAACTAGTTTGGAAGATTTAGTCAATTCTCTAGTCCAAGAATTTTAGACTAGTGATCTCCCTAAAAATACTTTGGCCTATTTTATCAATTCTAAATAATTTGAGATAGAAAATACATGAGATTTCATCAAACTATAAAAGATATTGTCTAAAAAATGTGAACACAGATGGTAGATGATAACCTCTTTCATCTATTTACCAACTCTCTTTATCCTAAGTTATAACATCAAGTTTGGACTCTCTCTCCACACACTTTAGAAGAGGTCATTTATCAATCGAAGGGACAATATTTCCTCATGTGTCAATTAGATCCATCCTAACCTTCTATAGGTACTTGCATGTTAAAAAAAATAAAAATCATCATGCTACTAACAATGGTGTCACCAATTCTTATGATACCATTCATACTATTCAAGTTATTGTTCCCAACTAGGTTTTAGAACAATCTTCCCCTCCCAATGACATCACTAATATTCATTTATCTTCAATAAATAACATCAATTATCCTAAACCTTTATCTTTAGTAGAATTATAAAAGTGTCTAGCAAGGCCTCTTCTGCAATAACTTGATCCCACTTAGGTATGATCCTAATAAATTTTATTGGTTTCATGTTAGTTAGGGTCATTTTAGTGACAATTGTAGGTAACTTCATAATTTGTCTATGCATTTCTTTGTAAATCCCAATTTAGATCATTATTATATCATTTGTACATGTCAACAAGCCTATGACATTACCTTCAAAACCCATGAAACACAAACTAAATATCAAGCTTTGAACCAGGCTAATGCTCATTTAGCTATCTATAAAGATCCTCTTTTAAATCACCAAGACAATAATGATAAGCCTACTCCTTCTAAAAATAATGTTGATAGTATTATAGACCAAAATATAGAAGAGAATATGGTCAATATGATTAATATGTGAAGGGTGGTTGCCTTCATTGATCCTCATCCCATCCATATTCTTCAATTGTCTCACACTTTTCATTTTATCCAAGATTATTCCCTAAATCACTTAATAGAGTTGTGGAAATAGGACCTTATATATTTTGATGAAAGAATTACAAAACCTCCCTTGGATAACACTTCTTATACCATTTCTACCATTCCTCCAACCTATCTACCCATCAACAATGATACTCAAACTTATATTAACATTTTTTACACAATATTTCAAGCCAAACATGCATCAACTACCCCATATTAATATAATAAATAAAATTATCCTCCAATTAAACCTCCCACATCTTATCAACATAAATTCACATGCACTTTCTTTCTGAGGATCTCCTTCAACACTATGCACCTATTTCCAATGCTCCCCTTATGGGTTATGATGAATGGGATCTTATCACATAAATTACTAATATACCTTATAAAATACCATTTATCAAACTTATATAAACTTTTTAGCATCACACTAATCATATTATGTAGCTTTTGTTCAAAATGAACATCCCTTATTCTCCCCTAGTAGGATGTGAAGCCACCTTATCCAAATCAAAAGATAGCATTTTATAACAGTGCAAAGAGATGCCAACATAAGTTTATGAAATAATTAACAATTATCTTTCCTTCAAATTACCCATTGCTTTTATGATCTTTGATGAGATTATGCTGCATGCAGATGATCCTCCTCTTTTTATTAGTGTCCAAATTGGTGATATCTTATTCAACCATACCTTGATTAATGAGTGTTCAGGCACTTGTGTTGCCTTTCTTGATTTTATTAAAACCCTTAGATATTTTGAATGTAACCTTAAGTCCACATGAAACACATTTCAATGCTATGACCAAAGTCAAATACCTCCCTTAGGTTATGCATAGATCCCTATCACCATCCTACCTACCACTATTCGAGTGAAGGTGATGATCTTCAACTTCCCTCTATCCTATAAGATTTTACTTGGTAGGCCATGGACTCATCGCATGAGAGCAGTTGCCTTTTGATTTTGCCAATGTGTCAAATTTTCTCATAATGTAACAATCTATATGATTCAAGGTGAAACTAACCCTTAGAATTTAAAATAATTATAAAATTATGATGCATTCAAGATTTCATCCCTTGAACCCTTATCGAGCATTCTATTTCATGAATATTAATGATTTAACTTTACTATCAACTCCACCCAAGGTTATAATGGTCACCCCAAAATCATTGAGAATATCCCACTTAATGTCTTATATTTAGATGATAATGAGCCTGATGATATCAAGATCAAAACCTTAGATCTCTTACCTCATCTCATTTCTCAACTTCTACCTTCTCTAAAGAAACATTCCCATTAACCACCTAGTAATGGTATACTTGTTGTTTTAAATAAGACTCATCACTCCATTCATCACACCACATCATATGACAAGGTCATCCCTACCTATGCTATTGATCTTCATACACCTATCTATGATGTTGGATACACCTTAGATGATCCACTCTTAGGAGGTCTTGTTTAGGCCTATGATGATGAAATTATTCATTAGCATTCCTCTTTGATTTAGTAATTACATATATATTATAGTATTACATCCTATATGATTCTTAATTTTAGAATTTTTCCTCATGTTCATAGGGCAAATAAAGTGTGCACACCTCCATTTCCTAAAGAGACTCATAGGAGTATGCTTATGGATCATGTTATAACTGGTCTCTATTACCTTAATAGATACTAGGATCCCTCTAAATTATCCCTAAGATGTTTGTAACTATCCTTTAACCTTATGTGTATCCCACCACTCCCTCAACTAAGCCTAGTTTGGATCCTATTCCCATTCCCTCTCTAGCCTAATTTTTTCCTATTTTATATCTTATTTCTCCTTTGACAAATATTCACATAGTCTCTCTAGTAACCCCACCTTCTCTCGGTGATGGTTTTATTCCTTTACTAAAATTTTCTCCTTTGCTCACCAAATGTACTCATCAGCCCTATTATGATATTCATAATTTTTTTTATCATTAGACTAGAGACTATTACTTACACTAGCCTTCCTTGGATTCCATTTCCACTCTCTCTATTAGTACACCTATAAAGTTTAATAACAAGCGTATTTATTGTTTTCACATCATAGATAATCATTTTTCCACACATTGTCATAAGATGTGATAATATATAGATACCTTGCATCCCACTACTCCTTAACCCATAGACAAGGATATACCTCCCCCAAAATTATTACCTAAATATCTTCCCAAATATGGAGAGGTATATTGTCTCTATCACCAATGTGGTACTCATCACACTAATCATTATCACATCTTTTAACAGCATCTCAAGGATCACCTCATGATTATTCTTACACCTAATACCCTTCTTCTTATAGGTTACCTTAATAAGAAGTATCCCATTTATTCCCCCATGGATACACAACATATGGTCCCTTCTCCACCTACTATTTATCAACCTGTGATTCCCTCACTTGTCGATCTTCCTTCACAAGTGTCCCCTTCTTCACTAGTGACTCCTTACTTATGGACCATTACCCACTAATAACCCTTTCGTCTCCCATAAAGTCCATTCCCATTCCTTATCTTGAGCATCCCTCGCATGATAACCTCATCATAAGGATCCTTTACGAATTCTTACATTATCCATCAAAGATATTTGATGCAAAGTATTTTCTCAACTCTCCGTAAATATTGATGAGACTTTGGCTATAGTTTGAGTTCAAATTTATAAACACTTATAAAATGTTATGGATAATGTGTGTGGATAAATATACCAGTATTTATAAACAAAATCATGGTGTTCTTTCATTTATTTCTTCATTTGGATTGGATGTGTGATCCAACATTACATTTATCTATCTTGTATCATTTGACATTTTCTCAAGTTCTTATCTATCTTACATGATGACTTTTATTTTGCACTACATGTTATTTATGATGTCATTATTCTTCTTATTTTTTCTTATGAATTCCTTTACATGATTACATACTTATTCTTCATGAGTTCCTTTTTTATGGTTGTCTTGTTCTCTTTCGTGATTGTTTTCTATGTTAGCTCTATAAACATGAATAATTATTATTATGACTTAGTTATACAAACATTATTCCCTTTAGTCATTTCTTATTTACCATGTGATTAGTTAGCAAAAATATCATCTCATTATAATATCATTTTACTAGTATACTTTAGATCTCCCTTTATTCCCCTTATTTACTCTCATAAACTAAGCATAAACATGGTTGAGACTTGAGATAGCATGATGGTTCATAATTATGCATAAGTGTTCTAGTCAGTCATGTCTTTGGATACTTAGCTTCCTTTAGCCTAATCCTAAATTTATTTAGTGTGTATTAATTTATCTCTCATGATTTCTCATTCACAGTCCATATGGAGGAGGAATATTAAAAGTCATAAACATTCAAAATCAAAATTATTTAAAAAAATTCAATGATCTAAAAGGCAACATTCAAAATTTTCAAAAGTTAAATCATACTAAAGACATGATTCTAAGCAAATATCCTTTTTCTAATCAAATCTCAAACTCCACAATTGGCCTCATTATAGAGTTTAGGTTTATTTTGTTGTGATAGACCAATAGATTGGAAAAGGAGAATAAAAAATTCTTTTAGTGATACCTACTTTCTCATGCAAGCACCCAATCTTCATAGTAGACAGATAGCTCTGTAAGGGGTCCCAAGGAATGGGGAACATGTTATGGGAAAGTAGGTTCATTTTTTGTTCCAAAAACCAAAAATAGTTAATCTTAGTACCAAAATTATTTTCCTACATATCTTTTTTCCTATAATGAACTATTATCCTTTATATATTGATGGTCACTAGTCTCTTAGTGTCTTTCTATGTCCTTAGTGTGCCTCATATCTCTTAAGGTCTTTACATAAGAACCCTACATTATGATTCTTACATTCACTCTTTAATTCCCTAAAATCCTAACATTTACTCTTTAGAAACATTATTTTGTTCAATTATCACTCCCTCTTGGGATTCCATTTGTCAGTTGTAGTGTAAGACCTTGTATAAGACCAGGCCTTCCTCACAAATTACCAATTTTTTAAATTACCATTCCAAACATAAGCTTATACCATATTTTAACCATTATTTCCACCTAATTGGTGTTCCATTTTTTATTTGTATTATAATACCATGGATAGGACTTGGCCTTTCTCACATTTTTTTTGAATACCCAAGTCATAATGAAATTACATGGACAAATTTGAGATTAGTCATGATTGGTTATGAGTTACACATCATTGATATGCTTCTCATATTGATTTAGTACGTTTTATGCTTACTTCATTAATATTTTACTTTTATCTACTTATTTTTTGATTGCATGTAAGAATACAACCATTTTTCTCAAGTTTTTCATACTTTTGAACTTGAATTAGTATGATTAATTTAAGACCATTTTGCTAATTTTGTTTCTCTTTTATACTTCCCAAAGTGAGTAAGTATGATTGATTGACTTAATTGATTTGTTTTTCTACCATTTATGTTTCATGTTCTTTCTATTTTATTACATTATTTTCATACTTCCCAACATGATTTAGTGTGATTTTACTTGTTTTGTTGTGCCAATATTTTTTATGGTTCAAAAAAAAATTCCTATTGTTAACCACTTTTTGGTTTATTATACTTAGTCATATTTTGTTATTACATATTTCCCATAATGAAATAGTGTGTAGTGCATTTATTTATGATTTCTTATATTTTTCCAAATCCTTTTTGCCTATTTATTTTTAACCATGCATGTGTACCACATAATTCTAGAAAAGAAAACACTCCATATATATTTCCTATAGCATATACAATCAAAGAAAACTACATATGATAAATATATATATCTCCATGCATCAACAACCATAACAAAAATATAACTCATGAGATCAACATCCAACTATCAAACTAATATATCTCTATATATCCTATGATTTTATACAATGGTACAAAAATACATCACTGTAGTTCTATGGTTGGGCTCCATCATGCCTATCTCATGGCCTAACCACGCTGCCCATAGATGCCTCAAACCATCCCATCTACATAGTATGTTGTAATGAGGTTATCTAAGATCTCAACCCTAATACCTATCATTAAAAGTTGGCTACCTAGTCTTATACCTATCCTAGCTAGATAGTGGTAGCCATGTGTATGACTCTTTCCTAAGTTAGGGCCTGCTAGGCCTATGCCTATCCCACTCCCACAATACTAGTGGCTACAGTCCATCCCTGAATGTCTATATCTACCTCATGGCCTCACCCACTAGTCTAAACTAGTCTGCTTGTACTAAGTTAGATGGGACCAAAGAATCATCTAGCATGGTGGGTTCATACGGTACTAGCACCCCATCCAAAATGTCATGGTTCAGTACCATGAATAGGGATCCCCACCTAACCTCCTCTATTGTAAGATCTAAAAAACCAAAACCTAGATAGATATCAAATCACATATACATATTAAAATCTATCTATCTACAATCATATATAACTAGTATTCTATCTCAAAAAAATGAAAATTACAACATTTCTTACCAATATTAGTGTTACCAATCACCTTCACCCCATCATCTCATCTACCAAACATGGTCTATCCATTGGCCCATCCCTTGAGCACCTCATTTATGGGACACCTCCCTACCAAAGCAAAACCTAGAGTCATAACTTATGCACACTATGAGTCTCTCCTTAGTGGTGCCTCTATCAACTAGTTCTACCTTGGACTAACTATTGGGTCATCCTATGTAACCACCCTTTATACTCAATCCCACAATGAAATTTCCATTAGTGGTGCAATCAAGGTGGTAATTGTTCCTTTTATTGTGTGACTACTATGGTACCTATTGTACCCCGACATACACATCTATGTCCTCTCCTCCTTTATCTATTGGTTATCATGCTAAACCAATTTATGATCTCAGATGTCATAACTTGATCTCCAATCTCTCAACTAACACTCCTCATCCTCCTCCTCTCCCCCTTATCTATCTCACATGTTGTACCCAAAATTTAGGCACTACTATATGAGATACTAGGTGTCAAAATCCAATCTATCCTAACAAGCACATCATTGGCTATAGCTCTACCCACCAAGTATAGTGGCCTATGATCTACACTCATGCTATCTTTGGCACCACATTCACCCAAATAGGCCAAATAGTTATAATATTTGTGTATGGTTACCACATGATCTCTCCTCATGTGATTTTTTGTAGTGTTGACATGTGGGGAATGGCCTATGCTATCTATTCTTATCTCCATCTATCAACCCTAAGTAACCTATCATCGACCACATAGGGCAACCTAATTAGTTGATACATTGGGAACCTCTCATAAATCCATACATTTAGCAAAACCATTAGTCACATGGTCTTCTACCTTCTAGATAATATCTCATACATATCATGCATAGATGGACCTATATGATAGAACTAAAATCATAGAGGACCACCTGATACAAAATAGACTGGCAAAAGGTTATTACATATAATGATACCTTATCATCTGACTTGTGATATATCACTTATGCTATCAAAATTCCAATCATATCCTTCTAGATATCCATAATATATGTAATATATACATTAAAAAATCTCACCCTCAACCTTAGGTAAATCCTATCTAAGCACATTAGCCACCTGTCTAGCACTCATCTCTCCTCTAAATCATCTATTATCCCTATGATAACTGATATCCCTCATATAGGAAGTCTAAGTAATGTATGGATGTCCTTCAGTATGATATCTACCTCTATGGTATCCTCATACAACACCCACATAAAAGTGTTGGTCAACCATTCCCATGCTTTGAAGAACATGATAAGGAGATAAAAACTTAGTGGGATGCATCTCATCTCCATGATACCTTCCAAGCCCAATATAACCAATCTCACTCTATCCACATTTGTCAAATGCTCTAGTAAATCAATTAACCATGAGGCATTGATAAATCACCAAAATATCTAGTTCCACTACAAAATATCAAATAATAAATAATTTACTAGACCTTCATGTCATTCATAATCAAATTGTATTCATAATTAAAGTGAGATGGTTTGATTTACTTTCCTCATTTTCTATAGGATTGATCTATTATAAAATAAATTAGACCTATCCTTTATTAGGGATAATAAAGCATCCCTCTCAAAATTTCAAATAAATTGGCCTTTTCATTATTAAATTGGCTCCTATCTATCTTAACACTACTAAGTCGACCCCTTTCATCCTCTATAGTACTAAGTTGTCCCATTAATTTTTCTTATCTTCTGCCAACTAAGTTGACCTAGTTGACCTTTTTTGTTCATTGCAATGACTTTTTGACTAATTTCCATAAATGTCTTGGGCATTTATTGGTCTGACTCCTTCCTACCCAATACCCCATTTGACCCCTAGTGTCCCTACAAATTTCCTAGGGTTCATTCCATTATCTAGATTTTATCTAATTTTCAAATGTTTATAAATCACTCAATTTAAAATAAAAATACTCAAAACTTTTAAACTCTCAATTTCTTACCTATGTTACACTCATTGTGGCTACTATGCATCCTCCCCATATTAGTTTTCATCTCCTCACAATTCTAGCTCTCTGGGTCTCTCACTAGGTCTATCAATGCTCTATTTTTTTAGAATAGTAAATAATACCAAATGAATTAATTTTCACCCTATTTATATTTACTATTTCAAAACTATTTACCTTTAAAAAATTTACCATTATATTTCTTATTTTGATCATATATTTGTCTCTACTAACTCTTCTTCCAAACCTTAAAATGTTCTAAAATCTTGACATCATAGAGAATCTTTTTTTTCTATTATATGTCTACATTGTAAAATTTATGATTTTCCACTATTTTTTGCTAGTCTCTATAGGTTAACCTAATGTTCCATACATTGGACATCTTTACATTTATTTCATTTCATTCTTTAATTATAGTACTAAGGTAAGTAAAGGTATGCATTTTTCAATTTTATCCTTTCCTTTATCTTATTTTGCTCCTTACTACACTTTATTCAGCTTCATCATTATGTGTTTCTATGTTATATTCCTAAATCACCATCTCATGTTGCTCCTACATGTAATGTGATGAGATTTAAGTGGGGTATATGTATATAATAATATTTTCAAACTTTATTAATTACTAATGTTATCTATCTTAAAATAACCCATTGAGTCTCAATCTCTCTGAGTGCACGCTCTACAGGGTGCACTAAGAAAGGGGTGGGTAGACCATTAGTGCTTCATAGGATTATTGTCCCTTTTTTCCACTTAATATATACACAAATATCTCATAAAACCATTCCCCTAAGATCTACCTCATATTTTTCACCCTCCTCTAGTCTTTTAACACCTTCATTAGCCCTTTCCCTAACCTAAACATCTTTTAATAGTTTACATTACATAGTCAACTACATCAACCTTGTATCTTTATTGAAAAAACTTATTAGGGTCTAGGTCAGCCTATGGCTAACCTAATGCATGGCCTAATCTACTTTTTGTCAAATAAAATACTAGGTCAACTGGGTCGACCTTGTCAGCCTAAATTTTTGGAAGGTTTTAGGATTAGATACACCTATATAAACACATTCATTTTTACATTTCTAAGAGAAGAAAAGAAGAAGTAAGATAAATTAAGCATTTTCTTATCCACCATTCTACTTGAGGAGCAATATTAGGGTTTCATACTTTTTTTAGAGATATGTATATTGTCTTATGGATAAGTCCTTTAGATGCATTGATAGGTTATGTATCCTAGAGCTAATTTATCATTATCATCCTTACATACCACAAAAACCTCTTGTAAAACACCTTATCCAAGGGAGAGATTGAGGCTAAGTGGATTTATCTTCAAAGGTAAGTATTCCTAACTTTTTTCCTCCTTTGTAAGAGTAGATAAATATGTATTTATACTTATCTTATATGAATTATGATTTCATATGCATTAACATGAGTATATGTATTATATGAATGTTTAATTTTAGTGTTTATTACCCCCACTTTGTGCCACAAGATTTGGTGAGAACTAGATTAGATTTTACTTTACTTGTTATTAGTTTAGTGTATATGAAAACATATGACCTAGTTAGGGTTATTACATAGTTTTGATTGATTGGAGGCTTTGGAACCCTCCCTAGTGATATTATTTATGGTAAGAGATCCCTTGGATAGGTCTAGTGGATCCATATTGTTCATGACCTTGATTTTCTAATGTATCCCCAATCATAAGTATAATTAGGATTTATTTTCTCTAATACAATATATATTATTAGATATAATACATTTTACATTGCATAAAGAAGCCATTATAGTAATATCTACCACTTCTAAAGTTGTTTGTAATTTCATAAAGGAGAATATATTGGCTATATTTGGTGGTCCTCAAAATATTGTCACAGATAATGCTTCTAACTTATCCTTTATCAAATTAATTAGTTTTTGTTATGGGTATGAAATCAAAATTTATATTTCACATTTTTTATACTACTACCTCAAGGTAATGGTTAGATATAATATAGTAAAAAATTTATAACTACCATTATCTAAAAGTTGGTTGATGAAAAATTATAAGAACTAGCATAATAAATTATATGATGTGTTATGGGATGATTGAAATAAATATAAGAGAGTGATCAAGATTTCCCCATTTCATATGTTTTATAGAAGAGATGTTATGATTCCTATTTATATGGAATTACTAGCTTTGAAGCTATCAAAAGCCATTGAAGATGACCAATTAAAAGACACTCTAGAGAATAAGAGTAATGTGTTTTGGAAAATATATAATAATAGTGAGTCATAATGATTGATAGAATTATAGATCACTAGGAAAAGGTCAAGGAATTATTTAATCAGAGGGATCAATAACGTGACTTCTAAATAGAAAATCTAGTCCTACTCTGGAATAAAAGGAGAGCAATAAGAGGAAGTCATGGGAAATTTGACTCCTTATGGATGAGAACCTTACAAGTTTGATATTTATATAGTAAAAACATATACTATTTGGCATACAAAAATGGTACTTACCTCCCACTGCCATACAATGGGTAATATCTGAAGTTGTATAAAGAATGAGGGTAGGTTATATCCTATCATTTACCTTATGTTATGTGTTTCCCTTCAGTTGTGTGTTTTTTCTCTTCCATTTCCTATCAACTTTGTTTCCCAATAGATAAGGTGTGGACTTGAGAAACCTTGAGATTTTGGAAGCTTAGTTTATGATTTCTTGTACAATCACATCCCCAACCTAAGCTAGCTATTGCTCCTAAAATTTTCAACACCAATTTTATTCATTAGTTGGTGAAAAAAATTTTAACCTTCATGCTCAATAATCAAGAAATGTGTCTAAGTTTAAGAAAGTTTAGAAATTTATGAAAATCTAAGTATGAAAAATAAAAAAATAATATTAAATGCATTTTCGTGCCTATAGTACAAGATCTAGGTATCCCAAACCTCATATCATGTGGTATGCATGTAAATGTCATGAACATCATATGTAACTATTTATCCTCCCTATATACACATCCCCATAAAATTAGATCCTATGGTCTAATGTTCATACATTAGAATAGACACAACTAACTGAATGACCCATAGGATGCACATATATGTCTACATGAGCAAATTTACCCATGTATCTATGCCTTAATGGATATGTAAGGGTCATCCACCCATCCCTTCTAAGCACACATGCACATGGTATCTAATCACTAGCCACTACACATGAATCTATCTGGAGACGTATAAATTATCTCTTGAGGATCATTTTATTCATTTTCTCCCCATGATTTAGATGAGAGGTATGGTATTCTATCCCCTATTTTACTCTTGCTAATGAAAGTCTTTCTAAAGTTTTCCCTTATTCTCATAAGAAATTTATAGTACCATTTTAATAATCTAACCTATTTTTAGAAATTTCCCCTCATCAAAACCCTATTATGAGAGTATTTTCAACAAGTTTTAGGAATTTACCATATGACCCCTTATTCCCATGTATTTAAATAAATCCAACATTTCCTACCCTTGAATTTACTCATACTCATTTCCCTCCCTTGTGAAGTAAATTTCACTTACCTAAAATTTGAGAACAAAAAGTTAAAGTATATGGGGAATGAGCCATTTATAGTGCTAAACAATGAAAATCCTTAATGTTGTTGAATTATAAATATGACATGTGAACTTGGAGTAGTTTCAGTTTAGATTAAATTTAAAAAATATAAGCACCTTGAATACTTGCCTTGTAGAGAGTGGCCTTCCTTAGGAAACAAGTTTTTCTACTTTGGTCCAATGTTCTAACATAGTGTACACTTGTAGTAGACACTATGATCCATCAAACTATGAAATGAAATCATGTGATAGGGATCTCATATCTAAAATTAATGGTACAAAAATAGGAAGGACACTAAGGATTCAAGTTACTAAAGACATTTTTAGCATGAGCATTTTTAAAGGGTAGAAATACTGAAACAAATATTCAATTAAATGTTTGATATTTATCAATAATTCATGTTTGAATCATAAAAGAGAGAGGTTAAAAATTTACCAAGTATTTCTATAGAGTATATTTTCAAGAGGAGATCTCAGATATGATCATTCTCCTAAACTAGGTAGTAGGCAATGAGGGCACCAAAACTTTCCACCCCTAGATGTTAATTCTAATGAACATAATATGATGTGGTAAATAATTTATTGACTAGGGAGAAATGGTTAGTGATTCCCTACATCAACAAATTCTAGAGGTGCAATCAAAGAAATAATTCTTCATGACATTATACCTGTATATTCATTGGCTTCTTAGATGATCTATCCAAGACTTTTAAAACATGGAAGTATCACACTTATCACTCATGCCTATGAATGTTTCCATGATCTAAATATGGTAAACATAAACACTTCACTAGGGTAAACAACATATTTATAATGATAGTCTTGCAATCACTTGATAAAGATTGGGGTAGGAAAATATCAGATGAAGTTTCCACCATGATTAACCAATATGGTAGCTAATACCTCCAATATAAAAAGTTCACCTACATTAGGCTTTGTGGTTTTGAAGGTTACCCATTAAGAATTATAATAATAGACAATGTTAAGATTATATTGATAGGATTATGAAGATAATTATGTGTAGTAAATAAATGTTGTAGAGATAGATATGTCTTGGGTGTCTCATTCCCTATTTAATTGGGGCACTTCACAAGCAAAATAATGGTCAAATATCAATACATTGAATCAAACATATCCCAATTATATTTTTGATCATATTCCAATAATATTTATATATATATATATATATATATATATATATATATATGAATAGATATGTAATAAGATGCCTTGATATCAATTTAACTTATGAGCATGTACCTCACTTAGAGGATAACTAGGTAGATAGTTTAGATTAGTATGAGGTAGTATGGAGAGACTAGATCCAAATTACCATGGATAAAATCAAATATTTTATATATTAATTAGTCCTTGATGACATGATTTATGATATAATTTATCTCGTCAACCTAGTGTATATAAAGAGGGTTGTAGCTAGTCTTTTAACTAATATAAATTGGTAAGTAAGAGAGATAGTAGATGTACATGGGAGAACACAAAGATGATTGATTATAACTAAAAAATGGTTTGATATTTAATTTTATAAAGTGACTAAAGCAGGAAATTATATAAAAAGAAAGACATCAGATCCTCTTAAATAGATTCCTACACTAACTCTAAAGAAGAGAAGTACTAGTATAATTACCGAAGCACCTAGTTATTCAATTTTTTAGGATGGTGATGATGAATATCATAAGTAGGGAAAGTGAACTAAAAAATATTTGAGGAAAATATTGTTTTTGGTAGGAAGAAATTGGAAAAGAAAACTATGATTATGAAATATTCTTTTACTGGTCTTGGTGACCCCTCTCTCCTAATTCTCAATATAATGCAATAATATTGTGATTCCACTTAAAGAATTATTATATAAGGACATTATAAGGAGTTACATGTTTTTATACTTTCATACATTTTAATCTATCCAAGTGTCTCTCCACTCCTAGAATCTACTCCTCCAAAGTAACCTACACACCCTCCCATTGGAACTCAAATGATTACTTTCAGCGATATGACCTTCTAATCAATGTGTTTTAACCTTTAAGACTTAGTGAATGTAAATACTATGTTTGTTAAAGATTTAATTAGATAAAATTAGATCAATATTATTCAATAATTAAATACATTGATTTGCTATAGAATTGACTATCTTTGACTTTTTAAAAAATAGTAATAAATAGTGCAAGTAATGACTTAGATGGAAAAAACATGATACAAATGATCTAGGTACTAGAAACTAAGATGGAAGTATGAGTGTCATAAACTAGATCCCTATGTGAAAAATATTATTAGATAGTAGAACCATAATTAGATAGTAATGACATTATTATAAAAGTGGTAGTAGTGTCATGATATTGGTGGTAGTGTCCTCTGTGCAGGACTACCTTGGGCTTCTGGGTGCAACTATGTTTGGATCTCTAGCGTTTGTTCTTGCATGCACAAGTTTTGTAACCCTATATTTTGAATGTAATGATAGATTTAGTGTGAAAAAACTAATCCTCAATTTAAATAGGACATGAGCTATAAAGTGTGTTTATTATTAGGGTATAATTAGGATTGATAACCTTAATTATCTCAAACTGTTCTATGTTTGAATGTGTATATTGCATTTAATTTTCATCTAGTGGTTAGAGGGATAAAAGTAATATATTTATACTCTTATTTTGATTGTGTGTATGATAAAATATGTATATTCCAACCTTAATAAGTTATAATTTTAAAAATATATCCTTTTGTGAAAAGATAGGGCAAAGGACATTAGTTTCATTTTGGGCACACTAGTGTCATGTGAGGCTAGTGTCCTTATTATGGAATTATAATCCAGTTGGTAGAACACTAAGAAAAAAGGGATAGGATTGGGAAATGATGGTATGGGACTATTTTTGGTATGAATAGGGATGCCTATAGATTGAAAAAAGGTTAGATAAGTGTGACAATAGGTTATAGGATAAGTCTAAGGCTAAACTAGATATAGGATGTTTCAAGTATCACTCTTATCACTCAAAAAAAACTTTTGGGTGATTAAATCCCCCATAAATTTATTATATAAATGTATCAAATTGAAATTATTATGATAAAGGAAAACTAAGTGAACTTGGACTTACCTAGGAGGTGAAGCCCATGAAGTTGAATTTGAGTATGTGAAACTAGGTCTAAATATGTGAAGCATTCTCCAATACTTGTCCTCACTAGGTAAGCTAACCAATGCATGAAATTGGTGATAATATATGTGTGTACATGTATATAATGATCAATTAGTGAATATATTGGATTGAATTGATAGATTAATCAATACTCATGTGTGGGTGGCTCAAGAACTCAATCTAGTTTTGACTCCATCATTACCCACCCCTACTTGGTAGATCATGACCTATGAATAGATTATAATGGACTGATAATGTGTTTAAAACTCTCATGTAGGTGGCTAAATAAATCAATTAGGCTATTAATCCATCATTTCCTATACATGTGTAGTAGATGCATCTAAAAATGAACTTCATGAAGTACTGTAAATGTCTAATTGGGTATATCTAACTATGTATGTTAGATCTACAACCACTCAGGTACATTAAGCAAATCCAAACCAATACATATGTAAGAAACTCATGAATTCCAATCACTATAGATGGATTAAATCATGAAATTAGTGTGCAACCTAAAATATGATGTCAAGTGTGTACAATGTAAAGAATGATATGGAATTTATCATTCCATCTAATTAACTAGTGTGTAAGTGAGCATACAAAAAATGAAGACCTACTAATGTTGGGTTGAGAAGGGATAGAAATTAAAAAAATAAACATACTCTAATGGATGGTGATGCACCTATATTGGTTATCCACTTAATTTGGACTTCAACTAACACTAGTAAGTAATACAAATCATTGAATATTTCAACTCCAAGGACTCCTATGCAAAATTAAATCACATAAAGGTTTCAATAGGTGATTAGAACATTAGGGAAATGATGGGATGCCTAATTAAAGGAAATAACTAGTTAATATATTCACTATAAGCTTGGCCACTCAACATTCAAACACTATATGTGACCTACATAAGATGATATATTAGTAACTAGGTGAGATTAGGACCTACCAAGGGAGGAAATACTACTACATGTGAAAATAAAGCTAATATAACACACTAAATCTATCTCAAAGAGTCTAAAATATTCATTTTTATTCAGTTAAGAGGTTATAAAGTTCAATCTTGGTAGAGTTTCCTCATGCTCAAGAGAGGGATTAAAAAAAAGGCTTAAATATATAGAAGTACATCAAGAGAGAAAAAAGGAAAGTGATGTGGAGGTATGAGGAAAAGGTCTTACATCATCATATGACATTCATTGATTTAGTTACAAATAGTTACAATTTTCCTCTATCTGACTCTCCATGTTTGATTCTCTCTCTAAATTTTTAAACGTAGAGGTAGAGTAATGGAGTATGTGGTTCACTGATTCAGCCTAATTTAAGGAATATTATGACCCTATTTATTTTAGTATAACCTATAATATTGGAAGTTACAACCATCAATGAGACATAATTAGGCCATTATGGAACATACAATAGTCATCTTCCTTTTCAGAAATGTAAACAAGTCATGAAATTGACTTCTTCCATAATGACCATTGAAAGTGAACTTAACTCTATCAAGGTAGAAATTATAAAATGTAATTACTATGTACTAACTTAGTTCATCATACTTATATTCCATTATTTAACCTCTTATATTGACCAAGTAGGTCTACTAGGCCAATTAGGCCTAGTAGCCTAACTATTTGCACTTGATGGCCATATAAAACTTGTATTAGACCTTAAGAACTTATAAATAAATGATTTTTAGAATTGAATCAATGATACATACCATGATATAAGACCTTTTAAAAAATAAACACCTATAAAATTGTCAAACTAAGTTACTAAGTCACCCTATCCTTCAGTTATGCAGATTCGTTGATTAGAAGAGACTCATAGAGGCACTTATAGGCATGGTATTGAGAAGCTGGTGTCACAAAAAAACATCTCAAATTATTGGAATATTATTAAACTACTTTTTACCTATATTTATGTTCTTTTTCTTTAAAAAACTATTTTATGAGAGTTTCATATATTTTTATACAACACGGTACCATAATCAAGACCCTCTTTGAGTGTACTTTATGTTTCAAGTGTTTATTAGATGATTCATTGATGTTTGGGTACCAAAACATCAAGTTTTCCAAAACCAGGGCTACCTTAGGGTTTAAAGAGGGTTTTGGAGGTCCACCATATTAATGATGGTTCATAAATTATGAAAATCCAAACCAAAAATTCTTGACAGGGATCTTTATTCCATATACCCATTCAACTTTCCTAATAAGCTTTAGTTCCCATGTAAAGAGTGTGTCAAGATATGAACATAGAGAATTGTGCTTGTAGTGTTTTGTAGGTAATCTAGACATGCTATTAGTCTTAACAATGGTTCATAAAAGTGGGACCCTTAAACTAAATCACTCCATAAATATTAATTACATAGGCATCCTCAAATCTTGGTAAGAGCATTTGGTCCAAGTCCTCCTATGGTAAAATATTTGAGCATTGAAATAGGTAGTTTGAGGTGACTGTGGAGACTATGTAGTTTAAATAGGGTCTTAGGACTAGTTTTACCTTCTCTCTATTTTTCTCTACTTGAAAAAACTTTATTTATACCTGTATCATCTTTATCCACCTCCTCATGAAGTTATTTCTAGTCAAGAGAGTCTAAATACACCACCATGGTGGTGTAGGCCTTTTAGGCTTCAAGAACAAGCCTTAAGGCCTAATTGGCCTAATATGAATGTTGGAGGTCTGAGGTGATTTTTAGGTGGGATTTAATAGCATCATACAACATCCTTCTCACCTATTATCACATAGATTTTTCACCCATTACTTGTTGATGTAGCTCACTATGCAAAGATCTAATGATATATTGGAAAAAATCTAAGCTATATGACCTTGGAAAACTGAGGTTAAACATAAAATAAATATGGAATCCTTTCACTAAATATAATTCAACTAATAAAATACTAGTTTTATAGAAATTTTGCTCCTGAACTAGGGTTTGACTAGGAAAAGAGTTTGAGAATGAAATTTTACATAACTAAAAATGGTGATAGCATCAAATATTTTTATAGTAGATTTTTATGCTTTGTTGAATGAACACAACAAAATAGAAAATAGATTGAAATTTATTTGAGCACAAACTCAAGTAAATGGGAAATTAGAGGTAATATTTTGTTATTTTTCATAGAATGGAAAAAGATTCTTTTATTTTAATCAAATGATCTTTTATAAGTGTAGAAAATACCACAAATGAATCCTTGTGACTAAAATAATAATTAAAACATCCACAAATATTCAAATAACTTGTATACATATGGATTTCTTAGACAATAAAGGCAAAATCTTCAATTTATTTAATTCTGTAGGTTACAGCTTGTAGAAAATACATTCAAAATGTAGAATAATATTATTAATAGCAAAAAGATAGATTAGGATATGGGGTTTTGCCCATATTTATACAAAAGATCTTGTAAATAAGATTTAGATATCAAAAAATTCAATTCCTAGTAGAAGAATCATGTAAATCTATAACTTCATGCAAAAAGGGACATGATCTTCAGCTTGTGGCATCCTTTGACTTGGTAAAATAGTTTAGAAAATGGCATGCAAGATCTGGGCATGATCTTGAACTTGGTGTGGTGTGGATAGAATTTGAGAAATATTCATGAAATGACTTTCTTTATCCTCCATGCGGCTTCAAGTGGCTCTTCATGTAAATGAGGCACCAAAGTAGAACTCATTCATTGAATAAAAGATAACTAAGAAATAACTTAAGTTACTTTTTTGTAAAACCCCAAATTACAATTTTCAAGTGAGACTTTTACAACTTGCAAGTCATACCACTTTGTAAAAACTAAAATTACAATTTTAAATATGTGGTTTTACAAATTTAAGTAATTATAACTTGTCAAAATTAAAAGTGTAATTTACAAGTTTACTTTTTACAATTTCTAACTTGTCAAAATAGAAAGTGTAAAATATACATGGCTCTTTCTTAAAAAGATCTATAAAAAGTTAGTTGCAATTTTACACTATGCAACATTACAATGTTTTATAATAATGAGAATACAATATATGGAAATGTTTTTAACACAAAGAATTAAGTAAATTTCACTACTTCCTCTGCCTCTTTATCTTTTTCAGCTTTCAATTTCTGAATATATGCATCAAAAGCCTTGAAAATCTCTTAGATTTTCTCTTCATCTTCACCAAAAAAGTAGAGGTTGGTAATCTCACAATATACTGATGTGTCAAAATTTTATCTTCTCAAATCCTTGATTTCTTGCATATCTTTACCCATCTTATCCAACATATTATGATACCTGATGTAGTGATGGATAGATCTCAAGGTAAAAACTATATTTTTAGCAGATTCCTTTTCTACCACCTCTTTGAATTTACTCTAAACTTCATATATTGAAAGGAGGTTATCTTCATAATATGTTGGCCTACATGAAAATTTATTCAAAAAATTTTATATATCATACAACATGTCAATGGCCTTATCATGGGTAACCTTGGCCTTATGTGTAGCCTCTATGAGCAACTTTATCCTAAATTATGTAGCTCTTTCTAATTCCTCCTACTCTCTATAATTTTTTAGTATCTCTTTAGAAATGAGTATGTCTATATCAATTGAGTCTACAACTATCAATTTGGGATAATAGATATTTAAACTTGCTATTTCTCCCTCATATTTATTAACCAATTCTCTCAATGTAATCTTTATTTTCCTCATTACTATATAGTGATCCATTAACATATCAATAATATTATTAACTTTGGAGATGAGATCCTCTAATAATTCTTTATTATCTATTCCCATGATTGTAATTTTAGTAAATTTATCAATTATTGTCTGATCTGGGATCTAGGTGACTAGCTATGCTTATTCAGGTTGTGTTAGTGGACAAGTGGGATCTATGATCTTATTCAATTCAACCATAAGTTATTCAACCTTAATTTTCATCTCATCTTTAGTGACCTTGTCACTATCTATTCTCTCAAAGAGAGATTTGATGCCATATTGAACATTGTATTTTAACCCCTCCCTTGTTGGACATCCAAGGTGAATATTTGATATCTTATAGTCCCCCACCACTAGATCTTATTTTTATTTGTCTATTGGGGGGAGTAAAATATCCACATATATTTCCCATATTTAATCACATAATATCCTATAGAAGGTCTGGGGAGTATTTTTGGATTTCTTCTTCATGTCTAAAAGACCAAAATCCACTATACTTAGGGAAATCATTTGCTTTAATTTCTTTCCCACTATTTATGTTATCCATCTAGGGGTAGGATCTTACTGTGTAGACACTATCACTTGAGAATCTATAACTGAGGCTATTGCATTGGTAGGCATAGTGATAAGTGTTTAATCTTATGTTGATACTACCATTGATTGATCGACGTATGTTTATGGAACATCATCTCTATTTATAGATTACAAGTCCACATTTGAATCAAGGACCTATTTTTCACCTATTTCCATTGAAGAAGTTGGGGAAAATATGAAAGTGGAAGAGATGGGGATAATGGAAATAGATGTATCTAATGGGGATGTAGGAGATGGAAGTGATATCAATAGGGAAGTAGACATAATGACTCAAAACTTAGGGACTGGTGGAAGTGTGAAAGCTAAAGCATTGAATGAATAACTTAAATGGGTTGGGACACTCAAGGGTGGTAAGGTGGGAAAGATGAAAGGGGGTGAAGATGAATAAATATTTATCCTAAGAGTTGGGATGGAAAAAAAAATAAAGTCAAGATGACTAAGTCCATGGCTATATATTGTTGAGTGGTGTAAGAGCTATGGGAAAAATGTAAACAGGTGGAGGGTGAACAATAGAGATAGGGATTGTCACTATGACTAATATGGGGGTTAAAGCTACAAAGTCTCCAAATATAGTTTTGACCTCATATGAGATGATTATTGGTTGGTCTGTTGCTACCCCATCTTTGCTAGATTTCCCCTTCTTGGTCTTAGATTTATTCTTTTTTATTGTGAGAGATCACTAGCCCTTATGATTGTTCTCATATTATCCCACTAGGACCCTTTGTTGATGAAGAAATTAATTCTTCCTTGAGATTTAATAAATTCTCTATGATACTTTGTGTATCCTTATTCACTTGGAAACCTTTAATTTTGAGCTAATTAATCATTTTATTGATAACATGTGTTGTTCTAACTATCAAAGAGAAAGATTTAAGGACTGGCCACCTTACTAGTGGAAGGGGTTGAGTGATGATCTATTTGTATTAGTTTACATCCACTAGGGATTCATCATCCACCAATTCCTTATGGAATGGTTATAATTAAAAGTATTTGACCTATTCCAAGGTCATTCTATATTGGTCCTTCAATCTGACCTTCTTTTCATCCTCTACATCCTCCCAATAATCCTCAAAATATGGAATATGGGAATATGTAGAAATTCCTAGTGTGCTAGTGATGTTACCATAAACATCATAGTATGGCCTTGCCTTTGAATCCATCAGTATCATCTATGGCATCTCTACTTTATCAAACTTTTATTTGAGTAGGGAGGGGCATGTATATCTATTGATATTATTTGGGAAATGAATTCTTGACTTGTGCTTACTAGATAGAATCTTATGGGTCTAAAAAACTTGAGATACCAATTTCATCAATTCCCACTTATCATTAACATATATTGGGAGTATGGGAAGCCACTAAATCTAGATACCCTAATATAGGAATAGGTGGGGAACTAAATGAATTAATATCCCCATTAGGTGATTTCTATAGTAAATGATTTTGAGAATATCATTCTTCCAAGTTCTTTATCAAAAATATTGATGATGTAATAGATGAATGAATCATTGAATCTCCTAAAATGTTGCCTACTAGCCTCCAAAGTGAGGTCAAGATAATAGTTATACACTCTACTTATCTCACCAAGTACTATGTTGAGTCCTAAGAAGGCTCATCCTTTAGCTAATATATATACAAGATAGGAAGTCATATAAAACTTTCTTATTGTTTGAACCTCCATCAATTGTTTATGGAGGGAATCATTAATGATCTGAGACTAGTGGATGTATTGTGAATTTTGATGAATGACCCAAATGTACTGGTACATCCACTCCTAGAAGCTATTAGCATCAAGATTACTAGTAATTTTATACAACAATATTATTATATCTCCCATGTCATCTTTGAAGTTAATTCTTTCCAATGTCTTAGGAAATCTAATGGAGGTAGCCTTTGAGGTCTTAAGACATTATTTATTTATCATTATATCACATCCCTATCTATTGTCTTGAAAGAATTGTTGGGATGCTTCTAGAGTTATGTCAAGATAACTCTTGAACTCCAAGATCACAAAAACTAAATTTATGAAATATGGGTCTATATTCAAAATATTTTCCCCTTTTTCATTCAAGGCCACTCTTTTGTGAGAATCATAATGTTAGGCTAGTGTTAGCACCAACTCAAGGCTTTGTAATGTTAGAGGGAAATCTATTTTTGTGGCAATCTAGAGTCATAGATACTTTAAATCCAATAATGTTTGAACTTTGCATTTATCTGGGCCTAGAATTCCCCTAGAACAATGTGACCTAGGCATTTTTCAATGATCTCAGTAGTGTTAAATTCTAAGTTGAGATTCACCCCAGGGCCCTTGAACTTCATCTTATTTTGAGATATGAACTATAGAGAGAATGCTTGGTGAAAACCAACTATAAGAGCTGGTAGGGTTTACATGTGCTTGAAGCAGGTATAATATTTGATAGAGATGGGAGGTGCACTGAGTAAGTAAAAAGTATAATGGAACTTAGAGTTATTTCAATAAAGTGAGAACTCCATATAATTAGGAAGTATTCTAAGTAGGATAAAATCCCATATAGATGGGAAGTACTTGAAGCAATGGAATTTTTTGTAGAGATGAGAGGTGTAAAATGCAAGTGGGTTTCCCATGGGTCTAGGAGGTGTTTATAACAATTCCAAAGTTTGTAGGGTCTTGGAGGTATCTCATAGGGAATTTTTTTTGGTTGTTTGGGGAATATATAGTGATATATTCACCTAGATTTTGGTGAAAATGGATAAACCTTAGATTCAAATGCAAAATTTTTGGGGAAAATCTTATGGTTTTCACAATGAATCTTGGAAAATACAAAACCTATAAAAACCCTAGATCTCAAACAAGTATATGCTTTGAAAAAAAACTCTCAGAATATTTAGAAACAACAAATCAAGCCCTAAAACTAGGCAAGGCTTATGTAATAAAAAAACCTATAAAATTGTAATCAACTTTATAAAAATAGAAATAACAAAACATGATTCAAATTTTTAGGAGAATGGATTTTAAGAATTTTCAAGAGTTTAAAAATAATACCATGTAATTTGCAATGATGGTGTTTTACTTACAAACGTGGCTTGAGGTTTATAGGGGCATGGTTTGATGCATGGCTTGACATCGATGCTGTGGCACAAGGTCATTTTCAGAGCTCAAAATCACGATTAATAATTTTTAAACAATGAATTAAAAATCACCAAATTACACTTTTTATATTGAAAAATCCTTGTAATTAATGTAGCCATGGAGGTAGTTGGTGTAGAAATCTAGAGTCCTCATGAAATTTTACAAATTGCGTGTTGACCTTTGGATTTCACAAGAAGCGAAAGGTTGACTTGTTTTGGAATAGGAAGGCAAAAATCTATGTGCAATATGCAATTTTGAAAATTTGAAAATTTCATTTAGAATTCTAGATTATACAGCTTAGGTTATTGTGGGATGTAAAACCTTGATTATAATTTTTAATTTTACAAATTTCAAATTACTCTCTAGGTTCCAAATTCTTGGTTAAGTATTTCATAGGAAGCAAAAATACAAATTCAATTTGTAAAATTGAAAATTGTAGTTTGAGTTATAGATTTCATAGGGTGTTTGGTTTTTCATTTCTGAAACTCTACTTACAATTTACAATTTTGAAAAATTGCAAATTGTAAACAAGTTTCTAGATTTTACCAGTTAGTCCATTACAAGATCTAAAGCTCGGGCTATAATTTACAATTTTAAAAATTACAAATTGTAGTTAGAACTCTAGATTCTACTAGTTAATGCCTTATTAGATCTAGAGCTTGAGAAGCAATTTTCAATTTTGCAATTAAAAATTACATCCAGTGTTGTAAACTCTATAATACAAAGGAAATGTGTGTTTTTGGTCAATTCAAGGGATTTTTTATCAAAAAATTGAGGGGCCTCACTTAGGGTACTTGATGTCTTTATAATTTTGGGGAAAAAATATCAACATTTTTGGCAACCTCTATGGGATGATTACTTGATAATCAATTTCTATCTAGTAGCCTTCTAGTTTATTGGGCATGGAGTCATTTTAAGCTTAACACACTATAACTCGGTGAAGAAAAAAATAGGATTTTCCTAAACAAGAAAAAAACAAGGAAAAATAAAATAAACTAAAGAAACAAAAAAATCCTAATGATTTGACTTATATAAAAGAACTTATTTTAGAAAACACAACTAATCCGATTATATATAAATTTTTTTTGGAATGAATTCCCACCTCAAAATCAAGCTTTAAAGCATACCTCATTGATTGGGATAGGAAGTTATGATCCATCAAGATTGGATAGATTTAATGAATTAGCTCCTTTGCACTAAGTTATAATGTATGGACTAATCTATATAACATTAAAATTAGTGTGTTTTCCTACTTTAGCCTTGTTTGCATCTCATTTGAGAACCATGTCTCCTTCATTGAAGCTCTTATCAAATGCATTTTTGTCAAAAGTATTTTTTCTTTGAGCCCTATTTGCTTCTAATATTTTTATTGATTAGTACCTAATTTTTTTAGTTCCATGAGCTTATCCAAGCTTACTATCATTTCATCATTTTTAATCATATCTAGTTGGTGATTGAGCTCTAGATATGGTAACTCAATTTATAGTAGGACTCGATATTCCCTTCCATATGCCAAGATGAATGGGGAGTTATTGATGGATCTCTTAGGAGTGATCCTATAATCCCACATTACCAATTTTAACTTTGTGTTCCATGTCCTCTAGTTATCCTTCATTGTTCTTTTGATAATTTTTATTTGGTTCTTATTAGTAGACTCAGCCAAGCCATTACCCTAAGGGTAATAAGTGGAATAATTACTTAGGTATACATTATGTTTTATATCACATTCAATCACTTGAGTGCCCACAAATTTTTTGGCATAATCTGAGATAATGGTGTGAGGAACACCAAATCATGAGATTATGCCATCCATGAATTTTAGGATAGATGCCTCCAAGACATCTTTTAGTATAATTGATTTAGTCCATCATGTGAAATAGTATATTACTATAAGGACCCATTTTTGGATAGTAGTCGATGGTGGATTAATCATACCACTAAAATCCAATCCCTATTAATTGAATGGTTAATATGCTTGAATTGGTCTAAGAATGAATGTTTCTAATCTCTTCTTGTCAGTGAAGTAAGCACACTTCTCATAGTTCCTTACCTATTGGTGGGAAACTTTGAATAATTTAGGCTAGTAATAGTCCCCTCTAATTATTTTTATGGCCATGGTTCTTGTCAAGAAATCTCCTCCTGATGGGCCATCATGAAATTCATCAAGCACCTTGAAGACTTGATTGTGCTCAATACACTTAGCATAACTCCATTCATATATTTTTAAAACAATAATACATTAACAAGAACATAGGGAATGAATTGGAGTTAGAAATACCTTTTATTTGAATACTAAAAGTCATACAAGTACTCAGCATCTTTAGTAAAATGGTCATGAATCTAGTTATTGAAAAGAGGTGGATTGGCTATATGAAGTGCACTTTAAGCATATACTACTTTAGAAATATTGATATTAGAATCTAGTTTTTCACATAATCCCTTTCCTCTTACAAGATTAGTGATTTTGATGTCCACGCCATATTTTATGACCTTTGTGATCCATCTTACTCCTTTTTCATTTATCTTCCAGCTTAGTAGGAACTCTTTGACACTTTGATAACTCACCATCAGATGAATATTATTATTAGATAGAATATGCCTAAATTTCTTGAGACATTTAATCACATCATATACTTTATTCTCCATGAAACTATAATTTTCTTCATAATCCTTTAGGAGTTGACTGAAGAAAGATATTGTTTATTCCAATTGATTTTTATTATGTTGAATTATAATAGCTGAGATGCTTCCTTCCCCTCTAAAATCATAGATAATAAAATATTTTTCATAGTTTGGGTTGACTAGGGTAAGATCCTAAGAAATAACCTACTTGATGGCTTCAAATTTATCTTTTCCCTCATGTTTCTAGCTAAATATGATACCATTCTTTAGCATCGTAGTGAGGGGTTTTGCCATAGAGACAAAATTTATAATAAATTTTGTTACAAAGTTAATTTTTCCAAGAAAGCTCTATAATCCTTTTTTATGGATTGGTAGTGTTAATATAGATATAAAACTTGTTCTCTCTGGGTCTATTACAAGACCCTCTTTTGACATAATGTGTCCTAGTAGTTTCCCTTCATGAAGTAAAAAAATGAACTTCTTGGGATTGAGGGAAACCACAAATTCTTTGCACCTTTTGAAAAAAATTCTAAGGTGATACAAGTGTACATCAACATGCTTTGAGTAGACAGTGATATCATTTAGGTATAATTGAACCTTCTCATTTATCAAACCTCTAAAATCCATGTCCATGGCTCTTTGAAATGTTACACCAGCATTAGTTAGACCAAATGTCATCTTTTTATATGTATATGTACCCTATTTTATATTGAAAACAATCTTGAATTGGTGTGATTCTTGCACTAGGATTTGGTTATAGATAAAATAACCATCTAGATGAGAAAACCTTTTAGATCCTGATACTATTTTTAGAATTTATTACATATGGGGAAGAGGATAATGATCCTTTAGAGATGCTTTGTTTAGATCCCTAAAATCTACACAAATCCTAATGTCATCATTTTTATTTCTTACAGGGACCAAATTGGTAACCCAATATGAGTGCTTGATAGGAAAAATAATATTATCCTCTATTATTTTAGATAGCTCACTCTTCATCAATGGTTTTATTTTTGGATTAATAGGTCTTTGTTTCTATCTAATAGGCTTGGTATTTGGATCCAATTCTATTACATGTTGAGCTAAGATAGGATCAAATCCTGTTAGATCATGATAAATATAAGGGAATTTATCATCAAACTATTGACACAACTCAAAAAATATTTCTTTTTATAATCATTACTTACCTTTCATATCTTTCATGATTTTCCTTCTAAGATGACTTTTGGCTCACAATATTTTTCATTTACCATGATGTTATTCTTCTCATGTTTCAGTTGATCATCTGAATTGAAGATGTTATCTAGTGTAACAAGATCCATAGGTAGTTTGTCTGTCTTTAATTAGATGATTTGATCTCCACATTGATCTTAGAGTCTTGGTTGGTTCATATCTAAGAATTCAGCTTCTTTTATCAAAAAGTTGATAATTTGTTGATCACTATCAAAGACTTGAAAATTAGTTATATTATTATGAATAGATGGCCTTATTATAAACTTCACATGCTAGTTGTTATTATTTTTTATTCTTTTTGGTAGGCTATATTGGGAGCTTATAGAGCCCATATGATCAACATATTTATTTTGTGTTCCTAGTATCACTTGAATGTTCAAAGTAGTGAAGTCCTCTAATAGGTCCTAAACCCTATGTTTGTAAGATCTTAACAAATTATTCTTAGTTATGCTTTTAGATCCCACTTGGTGAACAATCAGCTCATTGTCACCAAATATTTGTAGGTATTTTATCCCTATCTCTTTGGCCAATTGCAGGCCTTGAATCAAATCCTCATATTCATCTACATTATTTGTGTAGCTAAACTAAAGTTGAAAGAATAAAAATAACTCTCATTCTATGGAGAGATCAAGACAATACCTAAACCTACACCATTTATACTTCTTAAACCATCAAAGAATAATTAACACATCCCTTGAATATCTTCAGTTAGCTTTACTAGGTTTAAGATAATTACATCATTTTCATAGATGTAATATGTACCCAACCCTATTTCCTAGACATAGTCATAAGGATCTAATTGAAGGGCTAATCCCCATTCATCTAGATGAGTGTTTGGAATCTCTTCTATAGGTGTTGTAACTTTATGAGCCTCTTCTTCTTTATGATCTTGTAGTGTGTATTTCCTGTCCATATGGATAGGATTGTATGGATCAATATGATATTTTATGATTGGTTCATCTCTTATTATTACTATAGTTCCATATCTCATCCTAAGAAACATGTGAGACCAATCTATAGATATATATCCTCCCATATTTGTATTGAAATCTTGTGAAGGACAAATGGAAAAGTAAGGAGAAATATCTATAATTGAGATATCTTGTGAAATTGACAATCTTGGACAAGCGTGAATAGTGAGATTTAACCCTTTTATTATTCCTACTATTTGAACAATAGTCATATCAAATTGAACACCTCATTTATTTAAAAGTGTATATTTTATAGCAAGGGCATTAACTATTTTATTCAGCATCATTGAACTGCTATCCCTTGAATCTACCATGAAATTATGAATGAGATGTTTCCCTACTATTAGTGAAAGATAGAAAGGGGAAGGCTTGCCACTTTTTCTCATTTTAGTGTTAGTTTGTGGTTGACACAAATTAATTATAGAATTAGGTCCCTTGGCTAGAACCTTTCCTATTATCTAAAAGTTCTTCAAAGCCTCTTACAACAAATCCCTTTGCATAGAAATGGATAGTGCCTGCCACATAGTAACATTCAGATTGGTCTTATTCATTTCATCAACTATACTAAAATGTATATTACTAACCTTTGTTGATGTCTTTATAGGAACTGTCTTCTTTTAAAATATTTGGATTTGGTACTTTTGCTTTGGGTTGGTCTGTAGGTATAAAGGTTGGCCTTTGAATTGAGTTATTTTGTATAAAATTTGGTACAGCTTTGGAAGTTGTAGTTTATTCCACCCTATGGGTTGATCACTTTCTATTACTATTTTCTTGGACCATGTATTGGATTTCATTGGAATTCCACCATTGAATAATGATTCTTCCTAATTTACACCACAAAAGTCATCCTCTTTCTAGTTAAGAAGATTTTCCTCACTTTGATCAAGTTCTTATGTATCTACTTATTGGGAAGTGGATTATTCCTATTGTCCTTATGTATTTGACATGCCTTGCACCATCAAATCTTGACTTATAACACCATTAGGATAAGAATTTTAATTACATGGCTATGAACAAGGATAACACCACTTGTATTCTTGATCCAATTTAATTTTAATAGGTATATTAACTTTAGAATCACTTGGTGTAGGTAGAACATGGATGTTTGGAGGTTTTACTTACATACCTTGACCCTATGGTTGTGAATTACCCTAGTATGGCTATGAAACACCTTGGTATGGCTTCTTATTGGGTTGGTATGCTAGGTTAGCCTATTGATAAGGATTGTAATTTTGGGATTGTTGCTTTTTCATTGATATTAACTCATTGCCAAAACTCTTGAGTAGTGACTTAACGTCATATAAATCATCTATATGTGTAGGGCTTAAAGCTAATGATTTTATTGTGGTGTGAATTGGAGTAATTATAGGTGGTGGAATAGGAGGTATTTATGGAAATAGAGGTAGGGGTAGCCTTGGGGAAAATTTCCCTACTTGTATTAAATAAATTTTTACCCTTATTGTAATCTCATAGGCATTAAGAAGTGTGGTGCCAACCATTAACTGAATCATAAAAACTATATCACTATTTAAGGTTCTAAAGTAACATAGGAAATCATTATTTTTAGTTGGCTTGACCAATACTAGAATTCTATTATATGTCTTCTATAAATGGAAATTGAAGTCAGTCATGTGCTCATGAAAAACCCGTTAAATAGAAGTTAACTATTCAACCAAGGAAAGGTGGTCACTCTTGTCTTAAAATTGGGTAAATAGTGTAGTGCTTATCTCATCCCAAACTTATATGGAGTTGGGAGCAAGACCTTTGTACCATTTTAAGGTTTTACCTTTGAAAGAGGAGATTATGAGTCTGATTACAACATTGTCTTATACCATGTTGTGGACTGAACATAGATTAGCAATATCTTGTAAATTTTTCATAGGAGTAGTGGAAGTTTCATTAGTAAAATATGGTAGGATTTTTAAATTTGAGGTAGGCATATCATCATACTAGGCCAACTAGATTGGGTTGCCTCCATTGAAAGCTATGAAATTTAGATTTATAGCCATTATGGGAGGTATAAAACTGATGGGAGTACTTAGAGGAGATGCAAATAAAATTACAAGATATATTATAGGGCAAGAGACAACTAATTTTGATATTTTTTTAGAATGGAATGATAATTATAAAAAATTAGCTCTCTTACCTTTAGTAGATGATCTTGTTTATTTGCTTGGCATACATAAACCCTAAAATTTTGAATCTATAGGCTAATGGAGTTGCCAAGTGCCTTTGAAATTTTATATGATCATACAACACTCATTGAGAATATCACCAATATCTTTGTAATTATTGGGTCCCTCTAGGTGTGCCAAAAACTATTATCACATTGATTTTGCACATGTTCCTTATTGATGTAGCTCATTGTGAAAAGATCTAATGATACAATAGGAAAACCTCCAAGCTATAGGACCTTGGATAATTGAGGTTGATATCCAAATAAATATGGCTTAATTTTACTAAATTTGGTGCAACTGATAAAATACCATTTTTATAAAAAAATTATTCTTTTAGTGTTCATCCTTTTAAACAAGGGTTTGACTAGGAAAAGAGTTTGAGAATGAAATTTTGTAAAATTGAAAATGGTGATTTCACCAAATATTTTTATAATGGATTTTAATACTTGATTGAATGAATACAACATAAAATAAAATAGATTGAAATTTTTTTTAGTACAAACTCATGAAAATGGGAAATCGGAAGTAATATTTTGCTATTTTTCATAGAAGGAAAAATATTCTTTTATTTCAATAAAATACTATTTCATAAGGGTAGAAAATACCACAAATGAATCTTTGTGACTGAAATAAGAATTAAAACTTCCACAAATATTCAAATAACTTGCATACACAAGGATTTGCCAAATAATAAAGGCAAAATATTTAATTTATTTCATTCTCTAACTTATAGCTTGTAGAAAACACTACCAACTAATCGGTTCACACAAGATGCCCGACCCTATTCATAGCATAAAATGTAGAATAATATTAATAAAAACAAAAATATAGATTGGGATACATGGTTTTGCCCAACTTTATACAAAAGGTCTCATAAATGAGATGTAGTTATCAAAAACTTTAATGCCCAGTAGAAGAATCATGAAAATCTAAACTTCATACAAAAAGGGACATGATTTTTAGCTTATGGCATCCTTTGACTTGGTAAAATGGAATGAAAAATATGAGCATGATCTTGAACTTTGTGTGGCATGGATAGACTTTGAGAAATATTCATGCAATGCCTTTATTTTTCCTCCATGTAGCTGCAATTGGCTCTTGATGAAAATGGGGTGCCAAAGTAGAATCCATTCATTGAATATAAGATGACTAAGAAATAACTAAAAGTTACTTTTTTGTAAAACACAGTTGAAATTTTCAAGTGAGACTTTTACAACTTGCAAGTCATACCACTTTATCAAAACTAGAATTTCAATTTTCAATATGTGCTTTTACAACTTTAAGAAATTATAACTTGTCAAAATGAAAAGTGTAATTTACAAGTTTTTTATTTAATTTTTAAAACCTATCAAAATAGAAACTGTAAAATACAAATGGATATTTATTAAAAAGAGCTTTAAAAAGGTAGTTGTAATTTTATAGTATGAAACTTTATAATGTTTTACAATAATGATAATACCATATATGGAAATGGTTTTAAATGAAAGAATCAATCAACTTGAAATTTCTAAACATATGCATCAAAAGCCTTAGAAATCTCCTAGATTTTCTCTTCATCTGTACCAAAAGAGTAGAGGTTGGTAATCTCATAATCTAATAATGTGTCAAAAAATGTCCTTCTTAAATCCCTAATTTCTTGCATATCTTTGCCCATATTATCCATCATATTATGATACCTAATGTAGTGGTGGATAGAGCTCAAGGTAAAAATTATATTTTTAGCAGATTCCTTTTCTACAACTTTTTTGAATTTTCTTTGAACTTCTTCTAATGAAAGGAGGTTATCTTCAAAATATATTGGTTTGCATGATAGCTTATTTAATAAATCTTATATATCATACCACATGTCAATGGCCTTGTCATGGGTAACCTTAGCCTTATGTACAACCTTTATGAACAACTTTATCCTGAATTGTGTAGTTCTATTCAATTCCTCCTAATCTCTATCATTTTTAGTATCACTCTAAAAAGGAGGATGTCTATATCAATCTAGTATATAGCTATCAATTTGGGATAATAGAGATTCAAAATTGTTATTTTCCCTCATATTTATTGACCAGTTCTCTCAATGTAATCCTTATTTCCTTCATAACTATATAGTGGTCCATTATCATATTGATAATATTATTACCTTTGGAGATGAGCTAATCTGATAATTTTTTTAGTATCCCTTCCCATTATTACAATTTTAGTCATAACATCAATTATTTCTTGATATAGGATGTGGGTGACTAACTATGCCGATTCAGGTTGTGTTGATGGACTAGTGGGCTCCATGAACTTATCTAATACAATTTTAAGTTTTTAGACCTTATTTTTAAACTCATCCTTAGTGACCTTGTCACTATATATTCTCTCAAAAAGGGAGTTGATGCAAAAATGAACATCATGTTTTAACCCCTCTCTCATTGGACATTCAAGGTGAATCTTTGATATTTGATAATCCCTTACCACTAGATCTTCTTTATGTTTGTCTAGTGGGCGGAATGAAATCTTCACATATCTTTCCCCTATTGAATCACACAATATACTAGAGAAGTTATAAGGATTAGTCTTGGATTTCTTCTTCATGTCTGAAAGATTGAAGTATAGTGTACTTGGGGAAATAATTTGCTTTCATTTATTTCCCATTATTTGTGCTAACTAATTAGGGGTAGCATCTTGTTGTGTAGACACTATCACTTGAGAATCTATAGCTAAGGCTACTACACTGGTAGCATAGTGACAAGTGTTGAATCTTGTGTTGATGTTACCACTAATTGTTTGATATAAGTTTTTGGAAATTCATCTCCATTTGTAGATTTCAAGTCCACATTTGCATCAATGACCTATTTTTCACCTATTTCCACTAAAAGGGTTGGGGAATTATGGAAGTGGAAGAGGTGGGGACAATGAGAATAAATGTGTCTAATGGGGTGTAGGATATGGAAGTGATACTAATGGGTAAGTAGACATAGGGACTCAAAACATGGGGATTGGTAGAAGTATGTAAGCTGAATCATTGAATGAATCAATTAAATAGGTTGTGACACTTAGGGGTGGTAAGGTAGGAAAGATGAAAGGGGGTGAAGATGAAGTAATACTTACCCCAAGAGTTGGGATGGCCAATGGAATTAAATTTAGGATGACTGAGTCCATGGCTATATACTATTGAGTGGTGTTGTAGCTACAAGAATAATATAAATAGGTGGAGGGTGAACTGCAAAGTTAAGGGTTGTCACTATGATTGATATGGGGGTTGAAGTTATGGAAAATTTAGCTAAAATTGTGTCCTTAGATGAGATGATGATTAGTTGGTCTGTTTCTACCCCATCTTTGCTAGATTTCCCCTTGGCCTTATATTTATTATTTTTCTTGTGAGAGATCACTAGACCTTTTGATTTTTATCCTATTATCCCACTAGGACTCTTTGTTATTGAATTAATTCCTTTTTCATTGAGTTTTAATAGATTCTATATGATACTCTATGTATCCTTGGTCACTTGGATCCATTTACTTCTAATTCAATTGATATTTTTGTTGATCACATGTGATTTTATATCTATCAAAGAGAAATATTTAGGGACTGACCACCTTATTGGTGGAAGGGGTTGAGTGATGATATATTTATAGTATTTTATTTCCATTGGGGAATCATCATACACAAAGTCCCTAGGGTTTATTTCCATATCAAATGATTTGACCTATTCCAAGGTCATTATATAATGGTTCTTCAATATAACCTTATTTTCATACTCTATATCCTCCCAATAATCTTCAAAAAATGAAACATGGAAATATGTATAAATATTTAGTGTGTTGGTGATTTTATCATAAAAATCATAGTATGGCCTAGCCTCTAAATCACTTAGTGTCATATGTGACATCTCTTCTTCAACACACCTAGATTTGAATAGGGAGGGGCATGTATATCTATCGATATTAATTTGGAAATGAATTCTCGACTTGTGCTTACTAGATACAAGATTATGGGTCTTAACAAGTTGCCTTACCAATTCCATCAATGCCCACTTATCACTAATATCTTGGGAGTGTGTAGGGGCAACCAATGAATCCAAATACCTTGATATAGGAATAAGTGGTGAACTAAATGAAGTAGGATCCCCATCAAGTGATTTATGTAGTAGTTGATTCTAAGAGTCTTGTTCTCCCAAGTTCTTTTTCAAAAATTATGATGATGCAATAGATGAATACATAATTGAATATCTTAACATGTTACCTACTAGCCTCCAAAGTGTGGTCAAGATAATAGTTATACACTCTACTTATCTCACTAGGTATTATGTTGAGGCTTGGGAAGACTCATCCTTTTGCCAATATTTATACAAGATAATAAGTCAAATAAAACTTTCCTATTGTTTTCATCTCCATTAATTGCTTATGGAGGGAATGACTAATGATATGGGCCTAGTGGATGTATTGTGAATTATAAAAAATGACCCAAATGTACTAGTAAAACCACTCCTATAATCTCTTATCATTACGACTACTAGTAATCATGTGAAAAAATATTATTATATCTCCCACCAAATCTTTGAAGTCAATTCTTGCCAATGTCTTTATCAATCTGGTAGAGGCAACCTTAGGGGTCTTAAGCCATTATTTATTTATCATGTTGTGGCATCCATCTCTATTGACTTGAAATAATTATTGGGATGTTTATGGAGTTATGTCAAGATAACTCTCAAACTCTAGGACCACAAACCATGAATCTATGAAATATGGGTCCAAATTCAAATTCTTTTCTCCTTTGTCATTTAAGACCTCTCTTTTATTAGAATCATAATTTTGGGATAGTGTTAGAACAAACTCAAGGATTTACACCATTAGAGGGAAAGTTACTGCTTATGGTAATCTAGAGTCATAGATACTCTGGGTCCAATCATTCTTGAACTCTACATTTATCCAGGTCCAAAAGTCCCTTAGGTCAATGTGACCTAGGTCTATATTAGTGATCTCATTAGTGTTGAATTATAAGTTGAGATTCACCCCAAGTAATTTTTATTTGAATGTCATCTCCTTTTGAGATGTGAACTCTAGATATATTTCTTGGTGAAAACCAAATACAAGAATTTTTGGGGTTTGCAGGTGCTTGAAGTAAGTATAATCTCAAGCGTAGATGGGAGGTATTTTGAGTAGGTAAAAAATATAATTAAACTTAGAGTTTTTTTGAGTAAATGAGAAATTATTATAACTATTAAGTGTTATGAATAGGCTAAAATCCCATAGAGATGGGAAGTGCTTCAAGTAATGACAATTTCCATGGAGATGAGAGGTGTAAATTGCAAGTGGGAATCGCATAAATCTAAGAGGTGTTTGGATCAAGTACAAAGTCTAAAAGTAATTGGATGTATCTTTTAAGGAATATTATTTGGTTATTTGGGAAATATATGACCACATATTCACCTAGATTTTTCAAAAAATGGATAAACCTTAGATCCTAATGCAAAATTTTTGGGGAAATCTTCAGGTTTTCACAATGAAACTTGGAAAATACAAAACATAGAAAAACCCTATATCTCAACTAAGTAGATACTTTGGGAAAATGAAAAACTCTTAGACTATTTAACAACAACAAATCAAACCTTAAAACTAGACAAGGCTTATGTCATGAAAAAACTTAGAAAATTACGATCAACTTTGATAAAATGAAAATAACCCAACAAGATTCAAATTTGAAATAAATTAGCTTTTAGGAATTCAAAAGTTTTTCAAAAGAATATTTTTTAATTCATAATGGTAGTGTTTTACTTGTATATGTGGCTTAAGGTTTATAGGGGAATGGTTTGATGCATGGCTCAAGGTTGATGGCATAGCACAAGGTCATTCTCAGAGCTCAAAATCATAATTAGAATTTTTTTAAAAATGAATTAAAAACCCCCAAATTGTTTTATTTATATTTAAAAATCCATAAAATTAATGTGGCCATGGAGGTGGTTGGTGGTAGAAATATGGAGTCCTCATGCAGTTTTATAATTTTGAAAATTTCATATTAATCTCTAGGTTCCACAAGAAGTGAAAGGTTGACTTGTTTAGGAATGGGAAGGCAGAAATATATGTGTAATATAAAAATTTTAAAAATTTAAAAATGCATTTGGAGTTATAGATTATATGGCTTAGGTCATCGGTGGGTTCCAAAACCTAGATTGTAATTTATAATTTTACAAATTACAAATTGCTCTCGAAGTTATAGATTTTAGGTGAAGTGTTTTATAGGAAATAAAACTATAAATGAAATTTGAAAAATTAAAAATTGTAGTTTAAGTTATATATTCCATGGGATTTTTGGTATTTGGGATCTAGAACTCTACTTGTAATTTTCAATTTTGCAATATTACAAATTCTAAACAAGTTTTTAGATTCTACTGATTAGTACATTATGGGATCCATAGCTTGAGATATAATTTGAAATTTTGTAAATTGAAAATTGTAGTCAAAAATATAAATTATGTTATTTAATGCATTGTAGCATCTAGATCTTGAGAATTAATTTGTAATTTTGGAATTTCAAATTGCATCCAAAGTTTTAGATTTTGTAATACAAAAGAAATGTGTGCTTTTGGTCAATTCAAGGGATTTTTTCAAAAAAAATTGGGGTCTCCCTTAGGGTAATTGATGTTTTGATAATTTTTGTACAAAAATTTCAACATCACCTACTTTCAACATTCTAAAACTACCTCAACTACCCAAAATCCCTTGTGTCTCCATTATCTCATAAAACTGTGCCTGTAGGTTACTCTACCAGCCTGTGTATTTATAGAAGATAGAGGCTTGAATGGTTACTCATTTTCAATGAAAAGTTTGATGGAGTTTTAACTCTAATCCTAGGTTATAAAACATCATTTCAACTGATATTCTCCCACTATTTATCTCTATATACTTCATCTTACTTTCCTAGGGTTTACACATAGTCAAACCTGTATAGCCCTTAGTGACTGAGTTTAGTGCTCTATCCATATAATATAAGTTTCTCATTATCATGAAAACTTTAAATAACTTATAAAATTATTATAAAGTATATTATACTTTAAAAAAACCTTAAAATAATTAAAGGTCTTCAACTAGCATGTATAGATTGCTTATAAGTCTACCTTCTTCAACTAGCTCTCGAAGGCATTTTGTCTTGAAATCTGAGTGTCATAAACAATACAAAGCATATGAAGACACTATTATTAAATTTAATTTTATTAAAACACTTTCATGAAGTTAAATATAACTATCTTGTTCTCAAACCTCCTAGATGACTGCTTGGTCTCATCATTGACCACTTAATTAACTGTAGGAGCTTTGAGACAAAATAATGAGTATTTCTACTAGTTGTATGAACTTGAAGATAACATGAATGGATTGACCTATTGAAAAATATCATTTATAATAATTTCAAAATTTTTATCACCCTTGTATAGGCCTTAAGACTTCAAAGTTTCTAAAGACTATCCATATGCATTGATTGTGTGTGTAAGGTCTCTTATGCTTCAATAGGTTTAGGCTATTTTCTGATCAATCCATATTCATAGAAAGGTATTAAATGATCTAGGGTGTTAATTAATTATATAAAATATCCATAAATTATCTTCACTTCCTCAAACATACCCACACTCATCGTATTCCTTTAATCTAAGCAAGAATCTTGACAAGACAAGTGTACTCTAGCTTACTTTTTGACTAGGTCTTTATGTTTAAGGACATTCCCATGTTTATTAGGTTCTTTATAGTCCTTGAAATTTATGAAATATTAAAAATAGTTTTAACTATCCCTTATATCCTTTACTAACACCTAAACATACTTACCTCTACTCATTTCACATAGTACAGTACTTAGTACCTATAGGTATCTTTTGGAATGTTGACTATTATGCCTTAGGCTTAAACCATTTCAATCTATTTATCGGTTTTGAAATTTCTTAGAGTTACTATAGGATTAAAACACCTTATAATGTTTCATACACCATAATTTCACCTTCAATCCTTGGTAAAAATTTATTTTTGTTCCATATGGTTACATAACTCCATTAGGTTGGCTATAGCTTCTCTTGATGTGTTTTCTGACCTAGAAAACCTTTTGAACTTATGTCACCTTGAGTTATCTATTTATCCTAAAAAATAATATCACACTTCAAAATAACTATATTCTTCCTCTTCTCAACTAGACCTTATTGAAATATGTCTCAATACTACCATTAAGCTCATTGGCTATATATTTTGATTTGTAACTTGTAGGTAATGATTTATTTTTTCTATCAGAGTTTTAGGTTGTATAAATCATCTCCAAGACCATGATGATCCTAAACAAACTTTATTCCTCTAAAATAGTGGATCCATAATGTGAATGTGGATAGGTAGTGATATGTATGTATGATGGAATATGTGGGAGAATGAAGATGAAGTGATAAGCTTACAACAATGATAAATGGTAGTGATAAGACTTATGAAGATGGAGCGAACATGAGGGGGATGTAAATGAAACATGAATCCAATATTAAAATATTTTAAGGGATATTAGAGAATAATATTCATATTCCATACAATATACAACAATTTAGAGACTTTTCAAGAAGCATACATAGTGCAAAAAAACCTAGGACTCTACAAATAACCTTAACATATGATAAATTACCTTAACATATGCTAAGTGAGACTATAAGGGTATTTAAAGATTGATTATTAATTTATACACTATGAATATTTGATAAAACCTTAAAAAACCTTCAATAAAGACACATGATCATGAATATATATCTTAGATAGAATATATTGTGCTTGAAAACTTGAACCACCCATTAAATCATACACTTTCATTCAAACTACCTGTAGACTATAGATTTGGTAGTTTATTTATCTTATTTAGATATGGAGATCCACACATGTGAAATTAGGTTCTAGAGTGATATGGGAAGGTGGATTAGATTCCTAAAATATCTCTAAATTGTTATCTTTCTATCACAACGCTCAGGAAAAGAGAAAACTTAGAAAACTAATAGGTTACCTAAATAAAGAATACATTATAAGTGTCTTAATTTTTTAGGGATGGTTTATAATGGAGAGAGAACCAAACTAAGAATAAATTAATAAATATTAAATCTATCTAAGGTCCTTTCCTCTGCCCAAAATTTTAAATCTTGATATTCTCTCTCTTGAGCTACAATGAAGATCAGTGGTGCTTGAGGATCAGTTTTGAACCTATCTTGAATATTTATCCCATGAATATTCTCTAAAACACTTGTCATGACTCCATCTATAACCTCCTAACCTCCACTATACATAAAAGTCCATACAAATTTGTACATCTTGTAGAAAATGGTTAAAACTCTCATTTTCCTATGTTCTTTCCACATTTCAAGCTTAAAACCACCATTTTAGGGAAACATGATGAACAATTCAAATCAAAATCAATTTTAAAACAATTAATACTCTTTAGAGAGGAAAAAGGATGGATATTTCAAATGTGGGAACTCTTTTGAAGGCCAAACAATAATCTAGACTTGTAGAGGAGACATTTTTAAAGCATAAGTCATTCGACTAAAGTAATATCAGGACCATGGGGGTGATTTAAACATATTATATTATTTATTTGCCTTTTAAGACCAATAATTATCATTTAATAATAAATACTTATTTTAGACAATCATACATATAGCCTTCAAAGGAAGATTTGTTAATGAATATCATGAAAAGTACCTTATAGTATTCTTTATGTCCCAAATAGGCTTCTATGTATCTTGATCATAATTTTCAATGCTTACTGTTAGCCTCATGCTTTAATATACTGAGCACACCATAGAAAATCATAGCGAGTTATCACATTCCAATTCTCAAACATATCCATCAAGGCACTTTAGATCACTAAAATCACTTCAAACCATCATCAAGACATCCAAACATACTCAAACATCATGATGATACTTAACACCAATTGAAAATAGGTATTACAATGACAAGACACTAATACATACCCATTCACTTTATATTCAATGAACATTATGATGGTTAAGCACATCACTTAAGGATCTAAGACATATAGGAGATATGGTGACCACAAATAGACTAAAAGACACCCTTATGAGTGTTGAATGGCTATAAAAGACAATCAAGAGACATGATCACTTAGGAGATCATCATGTAAAGGCTTAGGTGGGTGTCATGAAAAGTTTTTAATTGTATGGGTTGGCATTTGGCCTTGGGAGGCCAAATTTCCAATAATACCTTCATACTAGATTTAAGTCTAGATAATGGCATATTTGAATGCCTAAATATGTTCCTCAATAGTGTGAATCCAATTATGTGTGTATTTTGATCATAAATCATTGGTATTATTAGACAAGTCATGAGTATGCCATAGAATTCTCACAAGGTAGCCACATCCATCAAGCTAGGTAAAGGCCATGGTGGGTTAAAATTCTAATATTTTAGTGTTAAAACCTAGAATGTCATTCTATGTAATGCCTCTAAAATTCAAATTTTAAATTTTCTAGTTTAAAATTTCCATCAAGCCCTTCTTCTAACACTAATCTATTGATGTGAATTTTAGGCACACAATAGGGTGGGAAAAGTAAAAATGGTGGGCTAAAAGAATCAATAAGTAATAAGTCATAAATCTCATATAATATTCATATCTCAGCCCTCCTTCTAGTGATAATTATGTTGATGGGTTGTTTGGTACATAAACACTAGGTGGGATAGTCACTCATCCAACCTCTATTGAAAATATTTTTGGATGTCTCCCCAAAGCTTGTTATTATTAGGTCATAGTAAATCAGATAGCCAAGTTGTTAAATGTGAAACTATTTCAATAAGAGGGGCCTTTTCTAATTTTATAAATTTTAATTGTCATTTTGGTCTTTTAAAAAATTAGAGTATAGTTATAATTTATTTATTATTTCATTAGTGTGGGTTTGCTATGAAATTTTTTAGTTGTAGGGGTTGGCATTTAGCCTTGGGAGGCCAAATTTACAATAGTGTCTTCATGCTATATTTAAGTTTAGATAATGACATATTTGAATTCCTAAATGTGTTCCTCAATAGTGTGAATCCAATCATGTGTGTATTTTTAGCATAAGTCATTAGGATTCTTATAAAAGTCATGAGTAGGCCATAGATTACTCATAGGTTAGCCACATCCATCAAGTTCGATAAATGTGTTAAAAGTTTAATTTTAGGGGTTGGCAGTAGTCTTAAAACCTAGAATGCCATTCTAAGTAATGCCTCTAAATTTCAAATTTTATTTTTTTTAGTTTAAAATTTCCATCAGGCCCTCCTTCTAACACTAGTCTATTGATGTGCATTTTAAGCACACAATAGGGTGGGGAAATAAAAAATGGTGGGCTACAAGAATCAATAATTAATAAGTCATAAATATCAAATAATATTCATATCCAAGCCATCCTTATAGTGTCAATTATGTTGATGGGTTGTTTGGCACACAAACGCTATGTGGGTTAGTCATCCATCCAACCTCTACTAAAAGGAGTTTTGGATGTCTTCACAAGGTTTTTTATTATTAGATAATAGTGTATTGGATAACCAAGTTGCTAAATGTGAAAATGTTTCAATATAAGGGGCCTTTACTAATTTTATAAAATTTAAATGTCATTTTGGTCTTTTAACAAATTAGAGGATAATTATAATTTATTTATTAATTCATTAGTGTGGGTTTTATGGATATGATGAACATAACAAATAAATAGTTTTCCTAATAAATCAACATTTTAATATTTTGATTAAAATAAATGTTGATATTTTTAATGTATTCATTGCATTACATTATAAAAATTCAATAAGGCATAAAAATATCAATGAAAGAAATTAAAATCAAGATTAATGTGTAGATTCATATTGCATTTAGATTGATGAAACCCTAGTTTAGCCAATGCATAAAAAAGAGAAAATGAATAAGAATCCTATTTAAATGAAGACGAATCTGATTTTCCCAATTTAATGTAACCCAAAAAATGGTCTCCTTACTAGCCAACATGTGTACAAATAGATTCTGAAGAATACACAATATGAATAAGAAGATTTACAACCACCATCTACATGCATAGATTGTAAATAGATAAATCCATTGTATTCTATTTTTTAAGATATTCATTTTGATAACAAAGTAGAGTTTATTAAAATCAATTAAATATAAATTTCACCAGTATAATGATAGGGTTATTAAATAAGGGAGATAAAGTACACTAAAACATCAAGAAATTGTATAAAAGAGATCAATTGACTTAGTAATTTTACTTGGAGGAATACAAATCCAACCCTTGGAATGGTTTGGCTCATGAAATATATAACATACTTAGGTGATAGAGGGAAAAGTATTTTCCTCCAAAATTTCTCATTTTAATTTATTTTCCCTCCAAAACTTTCATGCATTTCTCTCCACTTACCTGCAAAAAGACAAAATAACAAAGTCAAAACAAGCACTCAAAATCACTTTAGCAAAACACGTAAGGAAAATGTTAACAACTTTTACACCAATAAAAATTTCCTAAAATTGAAAATAATGTTATGACTAGGTAGGAACCAACTTTAATGTGCCATATATGGTTCATGAAATTTAAAAAATAGCATAAATTTATGTTGAAGAAACCAAAATAGGCTAAAAAACCACCCCATAGACCTATTCATGTTTTTCAAAACTTAGAAATGTCACTTTTTATATTTTAAGTTTCATTTGTTACTTAGGCTTCAAAATATTAATTATCATGGATATGTCATTTTATGTAGGTCCAATACACAATTAAGTGATGAAACTTTGATTAAAATTACATTTCAGGATTAGATGAGTTCAAAGGTATTTGTGGACCTAATAAACACTTGTATTTATAATTTGCATTGAGTGTTTTGAATGGGGGGTCATAGACTAAATCAAGGTGTAGACCCTCAATTATCTCCATGTGCCTAGTGATAAATTCTTTACATTTTAATTACGGATCAAAATCCCAAAAAAAATCTTGTATAGATAGGGTTGGCCCTGTAGACCTAATTAGGGTATGGGAATTTTTTTTGAATATTTTCAATGTGCAATAAGTTATCTATAAAAATTCTTTCCATCCAAGTGATTTATATGACTTTATTACAAAAGCTTGGTCATCAAAATGAAACAAGTCTTAGGATCTAGTTTAACACATAAACTAAGATTACCCCTAAGAGTTGTTAGATGGTGGAGCCTTATCTTATTAAAATGCTTAGTTCTCAACTGGGGTGTGTGGAGGGACTTTCCCCCCACTATGGTCACCATGGGGGTCTAGAGTGGTGATCACCTACATGGAGGCCCCCTATTGGGGGTTCTAGGGTAGTACCCCCAAAGTAATGTTTTTTGTAAAAAATGCAATGTAAAATATTTTTACTTTTGTAGTAAATATAGACCATTCACTATTAGGTCACAGATATGATGGTAGAAATTATTTTGGTGCATTTTTTCCCTAATACATAACCCTAATTTGATATGATGGATTTGTAATCATGGCAGTGCATTGCATGAGTGAAGATGAGATTGTAGTTGATGTATTTCGGGTTTATCCCTTCACTTATTAGATTGAATAAGAGAATTACAAGATTTTTTTATGTGGATGTAGCCCATATTGGGTGAACCATGTTAAATGTGTGTCTCTCTTTTATTGTTTTTTTTTTTAATTTTATTTCTATATTTATTTCATTAATATTTCTATTCATTCTATATTCCTAACAAGAGTGGATTGAGATAAATAAGTAAATAAGATATTTAAAGGTAACCTTGCCTAACAAAACCCCAATCTCATATTCAGGTAAAATATGAAACTTTCTCACATGGATGTGGTCATCATAATAGATATGGTTTCAAGACATGGTCTAGCATGAAAATCAATAAAACCCACCAAAGTAAGTTAAAAGTTTTGAGACCAAATACCTCATGAGTGTAAGAAATATTGGAGCACAAATTAAAAAAGGGATTCCATGATTCTTGATGAATTAGGGTATGTTGTGCAAGAAACAACAAAACCTTGACTAATGCTTTGATATGAAACTTATTGCTTAGGAATGTATACCTTTTCCCCTTTAACTGACTACATAGATATATTTTATATAGATAAAATAATTGATTCTATATTACTCTATAAAATGGGTTAATTAATTGTATTTTCACTATGATTTGGGGTTGGTTCCTTAATTTCCTTTTTATATTTCTCTTGAATAGGTTAAAAAACTAACTATGATGGTGGTGGAGGAGGATCAGGATTTTCCATTGACTATAGAGGGTAATCATATGGGATGCCTTGAATTTTGACCACTAGATTTCAATGTATGTATTTGAGGCATCTATATACTATAGATGATACTACTTAATATTTTTATATCTAAGGACATATTAATAACATATTGAAGACCGTTTTGTTTGGTAAGAATAGAAATGGATTATCCATTGTTGCTAAACCAAATTAAATAGGTAACACTATATGTCCAAAAGTATCATGTATATGTCCATTAAATTTTTTAACTACCTTTTATGGAGCTTATAAATATTGATATGTGTATCCAATACTATTAAGGAGTTCCATTATGCAAACATTTTTTGATCCATTATTAATCATAATATTATGTATGGGTTACTTGTTAATGTACACATGAGTAAAAATAACATGCCTATTTAAGTCATTATAATCAATTTCAATGTCATCAAATGTGGTCACTAGAAATTGTGTTATTCTGCTTATAAATGTTCCAATGATTCAATCTATTTTATTACCATATGACTTAGGAAGAGGATTCTTATTGTATACATGATGTACTTATGAATTATCTATATTATTTTTTGAACTATGGTTATGTAAAAGGATTACAAAATATTTTTAGCAAATGTATTATCAAATTTTTATGGTCTTATTTCTTCTATAGGTGTGTTTATATCAATAATATTATAATCAATTAGATCCTATATCTTATGCCTTAACTTGTAACATTTTTTTTTAGAATTCCCAATGCATCTATGGTAGTCAAAATATGAATGATAAGAAAATACTTTAGGTTGAGGCTTGGTCATATCAAAATCAAATGGAGGAGGTAAAGATATGATATTATAATTAATTAGGTTTTTTAAGAATATATGAGGAGGTTATTGGAACATTATAAATTACCTCCTTGGTGAAGCTATAAATTAAAGATTGATTTATGGTTGTGCCATTGTGTTAACTATTATTTTATATTCATTTTTATTTAATTAGGTTTGACCTTTTAATTTGGATTTATTTGAAACTTTACATTTGAAATAGATGTATCACTTGGTGCATATTTTAGCTTATTCAATGCTATAACCTTGACTTCTCTTTCCTTTACTATATGGCATAACTAATCAAAGGATTTGAATTTATCAAACATGATTGATTTATGGAGTGGTGATAATAATATTTGAGTAAAAATATTCTATAATTCATTGTCTTACATAGAGTTTTCATAATCACTATAATAATTTTGTAACAAATCACATATTTATTGATTTTATCATTTGACCCTTGATTGAGTGTTATAATTTATGAATATGATAAATTTTCACCAATGTTGATTAATAAACATGATAATAGATGATCTAATAATGGACTAAAATATCTTATATATTGAAGTGGGATATCATATAACCATTAAAGGGCATAGTCTATGAGAGTTCTTGGGAAAATATTGGTACATAATTTATCATTGTAAGCATAGTCCAAACATTTTAGGTTGAATTAATGAAAATGCTATTCAATATCACCTTTATCCTCATATCTTAGGTGCTAAAATGTTTGTTTGTAATAGGTAAGAGGATATTTAATGGGCCAAATTATTATGATACAAAGTATGTGAATTTGTTGAATGAGAAGCTTTAGATACACCTAGATCTAATTACAAAACTTTATAATGTTAATCTAGAATGATTTTCTCAAGAGAGGATACATTAGGTGAATTTATAATTAGACATTATGTAGTGATAATAAGAGGTGTAGATGATGTCTATGTGTAAATAAGCATTTTATTTTTTTGTAAACCAAGTGATGCCCCCATACTTAGAGATGTTAGCACATATGTAAATGTAGGGGTTGATGAAAGACTAATAACAATGTTAGTAACTAGAGATTTTGAAGTAGGAGGTTTAAAAACTAAGACATCTCTTAGGATGAAGCTTTATGTGTAGTCATAAATATTAGTTGTAATTAGACAACTTTATCCACTTATTGGGGACATTGTCAAAGTTCTTGGTAAAAATCATACAATTCTTCACTTTATCAAGATCTAATCCATTGAGTGTATTGGGATAAATTATAATGTAAATCTTAGGATTATATTCATTATCATGAATAGTTTCATTATCTTGTTTATCATGCATAATCTCATTATATTGATTATAATTTTTATCACTAACATCATCTTAAATGTGCATATAATTTTCAAGGGTTTCATTAACATTATGGTCAATAATATATATATAATTCTTTGGAGAAGAGATAAGAATACAAGTATGCACTTTAAGAATTTGATTTAATATAACACTATGACTTAGGGGAAAATAAGAAGTAATATTATTGGAAAACATGCAAAAATACAAAACAATAATGAAAAGAGGGGTAACTAGATAGTGAATGTTTGCTTTGTAGGATGTCAGATATATTGGTCCCATTCTTAAATAGTGAATATAGGTGTAAACATATTAATTATGGAGGATTTCACCATTCCCATAGCCAAAATATCCCATTCTTGGGATACATTTAGAATAACTTCTTAGGCCTAACCACTTACTAGTGCACTACAATAATAAAAAAATGAAGGCTTTTTATGGATGAAAAATAAACCACAAGAACTTTTGACATACTATGAGGTAGGTGGAAAGTAAAATCAATATATAGTGCCATAAAATTGCCTTAATATTAGGGTGGTACTACTCATACTATAACACAAGGAAAATTTATAGTTACTTTTTCCCAAAATGACAACTCATATGAATTTTAAAATTACCATAACATAGTTTCTAGGAAAACCAAATAATAGAAAATAAAATCAGAAAGTAGAGGCTCAGAAATCAAGGTTCAGATTCACTTATTGGATACATTATCAAAGTCATTAGTAGAAATCACATAATTATTTCACTTTATCAAGATCTAATTCATTGAGTTAATTAGGATAAATTATATTAGAAATTTTAAGATTATATTGATCATCATGCATAATTTCATTGTCTTGTTTATCATGCATAATCTCATTATCTTGATTATGAATTTTATCACTAATATTATCTTCAATGCACATATAATTTTTTAGGGTTTCATCAACATAATAGTAAAACAATATCTATATCATTAATTATAAAAGAGATAATAATACAAGTATGTACCATAATAATTTGATTTAATCTAGCACTATGCCTTAGGGGAAAATAAGAATTAATCTTCTAAGAAGACATGTAAAAATATTAAATAAAAATGAAAATGGGGTAATTAAGTAATGGATGTTTGCTTTGTATGTTCTCAGATATATTGATCCTAATCTAAAATAGTGAATATCACTATAATGGAATTAATTTGTGGAGGATTTCACAATTCCCATAGCCAAACTATCCCATCTTTGTGGTTACATTGAGAGTAACTTATAAGGGATAACCACTTATCGGTGAATTAAAATAAAAAACAACTAAAGGATTCATATAGATGGAAAAAAAAACCACATGCATTTTTGATATACCATGAGGTAGGTGGAAACTAAAATCTATATATAGTTCTATAAAATGGATTGAGTATTAGGGTAGTACTACTCACACCACATTTCAAGAAAAATTGCTAACTAATTTTCACAAAATAAAAAGTACTATGAGTTTTAAAATTATTATAACATAGTTTCTAGGAAAACCAAGAAAAATAAAAATAAAATCATAAAGTATAGGCTCAAAACAATGGTTCATATTCACTTATTGTGGACATTGTTGAAGTCCTTGGTATAAATAACTAAAATCTATTTATAGTTCTGTAACATGGCTTGAGTATTAGGGTAGTAATACTCACACCATGGTGCAAGGAAAATTGTTAACTAATTTTCATAAAATGTAAACTTATATGAGCTTTAAAATTATCAAAACATAGTTTCTAGAAAAACCAAAAAAAAAAAAGAAATAGAAAATCATAAAGTATAGGCTCAAAAACAAAGGTTCAAGTTCACTTATTGTGGACATTGTCGAAGTCTTTGGTAGAAATTATACAATTCTTTGAATTTATCAAGGTATAATCCATTGAGTTCATTGGGATAAATAATATTTTAAATTTAGGATTATATTGGTTATCATGCATAGTTTCATTTTCTTGTTTATCATGCATAATCTCATTATCTCGATTATAATTTTTATCACTAACATCATCTTCAATGTCCATATAATTTTCAAGGGTTTTACCAGAATGATTGTCATATATATATATATATATACACACACATATACATATATATATACATATACATATATATATATACATATACATATATATATATACATATACATATATATATATATATATATACATACATACATATATATATATATATATATACATACATATATATATATATACATACATATATATATATATACATACATATATATATATATATATATATATATATATATATATATATATATATATATATATATATATATATATATATATATATATATATATATATATATATATATATATAATTCATTGGAGAAGAGATAAGAATATGAGTATGTGCCATAGGAGTTTGATTTAATATATCACTATGCCTTAGGGGAAATAAAAAGTAATATTCTTGGAAGACATGCCAAAATACAAAATAAAAATGAAAAGGGACGTAACTAGATAATCTATGTCTTCTTTGTAGGCTCTCATATATACTGATCCTAATCTTAAATAGTGAATATATACATGAAATCACTAATTATGAAGTATTTCACCATTCCTATAGCCAAAATATCCCATCTCTTGGGCTAAATTGAGAGTAACTTCTTAGGGATAATACTTACTAGTTCACTACAATAAAAAATAATTGAAGTTTTCCTATGGATGAAAAATGAACCATGAGAATTTTTGATATAATATGAGGTAGGTGGAAAATAAAATCCATATATAGTGATGTAAAATGGCTTGAGTATTAGGATAATACTACTCAGACCATGACTCAAGGAAAATTTCTAGATGCTTTTCGCAAAATGACAACTCCTATGATTTTTAAAATTACCATAACATAGTTTCTATTAAAACCAAGGAAAATAAAAATAAAATTATAAAGTGGAGGATAAAAAATCAAGATTTGAATTAACCAATAGGTTTTATCCTAGTTTTGATGAGAAACTAGCTTTATTAAGTTTAAGAAGTGTTTAGTCGATTATATAGGTGTAAAAATAGAAAATATCATATTGTCAAATATATAAAATATTTAACTATTATGATTTTGACAAAAATAATAAATATATAAACTACTATTTTGGGAAAGTAATGAGAAGGAAAATACTTAGCTCATGAACTGATCTTTGTTGACTATTCTAAATTTTTACTATGAAAATTAGAAGAAGAGATGATTATGTAAGATCACTATTAGAGTCAGGAACATAAATAAAACCTTGATAGGTCCACTATAAGTGTACAAGATCACAATGTATTATATATTATTAGACACAAACTCATCTAAGTTGAATTTATAATTAGTAAAAAAACATAGAGAAAGTAGGAATTTGGGAATGATAGAATAAAAGATAATTTTAGCTAGGAAAAAACATAAAAGATAATGGTGAAGTGTGTCTGATTATATTGGTTGCATAATTTTTTACATTGATTGTGTATTTAAACTAATCATTACACCTATTATGCCTATGAATGAGGATAATATTAGATAACACACTTACAATATTTCCATGTAGAAATTCTTATCATTTGGATTTTTACCCTTTTAGGAGATGTCTCATCTCTTCTCATGCAAGTGGTATAATTGAAACACCTCTAAGATGTGGGTAGAATAAGAATAAGGTGAATCTTTAGATAGGGCTAGCTCCCTTGATGTACCACTTATATATCACTACTACACCTATGCTTGCAAGGGAAAAGGGAGAGAAAACTAAAAGTAAACTATCCTAAAGGAGGTGATACACCAAATTAATTGATGATTATGAACTATCTACATGTCACACATGAGACAAAGGGACTAACTAGGCATGTACTTCTCTAATCTAAATCTTCTCACATCAGTATTTCATTATGAGGTTGTGATGAATGTTTAGGCTAGGAGGACTATATAAGAGGCCTATAATGGCACTATTTGAATAGGCTAACTCAATAAAACTTGACACTTCATATAAAACTTCACATGACCTAAAATAATAATATTTCAAGTTGTAAATAGGTGAGAGAATGAAACAATAATGCTAATGAAACAAAAGTCATCACTAAGAAAGATCAATAATTCAAGTTGACACACTATGAAAAATCATAGAATAGGTAAAATCATTAGTCTTTATTGATATTATGTTATGAAAATGAGAAAGGATTCACCATACTTAGGTGGAACATATTTTATAAAGGCCAAAATGGCTAGTTCTTATAGAACTTGAGAGAGAGAAGATAAAAGAGAAGTCCAAAGGTCACAAGGACAATTATCATGTTGAGAGAATCAGTTAAATGTGCATGAAAATGGGATGTTAAATTGATCATGCAAGTTTAAAAGAGACAAGTGGCATCCCAAGTCATGAGATTCATGAAATGTGGCATAGGAGTTCTTACTTTGCACAAGAAAATTGCCTTCATCATTCACCCCTATTGAAACATCCTAAAACTATAAAGGGATATGTCTAATGATTATAATGATATGGAAGGATTTTAGACATGTTTCTCCATGTATTGGTTGCATTCCTAGTCATCTATAATATTTTGGAAGTGAGCCATCACTGCATGTAGTCAAAGAAACTCCTCTTTCCCACACCTTGCACACTTGGCCTCAAATTGGATTTGGTTTCATATGAAAATAAATAAAATGTTGTGAATGACATTTTTAAATACCTTCTATGGCCTTATATTACTTAGTTACACCTTAAATAGGCTTCTACTTTAAGTTCTCACACTTCTCACCATCTTGCTCACTATGCCAGTTTTGACTGGCTAAGATGAGAGATTTGGTAAGAACACTTAAGAGTTTTTACAGGGAATTAAATGGACATGGGGAGTTATTTTAAGTCCTAATATTCCTTTCAAAGTTAATTTCATCTCTTGAAACCTCCTAGAACTTGTACAATGCATAAAATAGTCGAGAAAAGCAATTTTGCATCCTGTCTATATGGATTTTGTATAAATAATCCTAATTATATGGATATTAAATGAGTATTATACAACATACAATCATTTTTCTGGGAAAACTATGCCATTTTGGTGGATTATCTCTTTCATTTCCTTCATCAGGTCTAGAATTAGGGTTTATAAGGTTTTTAGGCTATTAAGCTTTATTCATGAAGATTGGACATTGGAACTACTAACTAATTCCACAAATTCAAAGTTTAGGACCCTTTTCAACACATACAAATTTATTATATCTCCATGCAAATATTTAGAGGATATGTAAGCACTCAAACTACCTTATCAAGATCTTTTCTCCATTTCTTGTAGGCCAGAGTTAGTTATAAGCAAAAAGTGGCTCTCTATGTGGTTCCTCTACAAGGTGAAAGCCTAAAAATATTTTAAATGAACCCATATAAATTATATAATATATTTTAATTCTCTCAAGTAGTTATATTTGAGATTGACCTACCATTTGAATTTTAGGTCTAACCATGCCTAGTAGGCCTATCTTTAAGTTTGAGGGTCTATGCCATCCTATTGGGATTCCTCCCTCTATTATATGTTTCCATGTTTTCCATATTTTTTTTTCAAATATACACACCTATTTTCAATGTCCAACCATCCCCTAACTCACTTGACCATTACCACTCTTAAAAACTACAAGGTTTGTGTATAAGGGGAGTGCCCTCTATTTGAGATATTAAAAAACAAAATTCCCCTATTATCTTAGACAAAATGAATATTTGAGGTTATTTTTTAAGTTTTTAAGAAATTAATCACAAAAATTTATCCTTTTACTAGTTCATTATACCTTATAATTCATTCAAAAATCCAAGACAGACTGTAGGTACGTAGACGATGCACAATGTTTCTTGGTATGTACTATGTGTTGCCTAACTAGACCCCTATTTCTAATTATTTTATATTGTAAATGATTATGGAGACCCTAATGGTAATTATTAAGTTGATTTATGTCTATTCATCACTTTAAATATTTAAATACTTCTTCTCATACCTTGAAATCTCAAGACTATATGTATAAATTCTTGGTTGTATTTCTTGTTTTGGAGGGTACCCTGCATATTATTAGCTTAGAGGAAATGTTTATATGATTATTTATAATATATTAGGTTCATTACACATATATTTGGACCAATTTTATTAGTGTTTATGCAATACAATCATCACAACATGACTCTTTAGATCACTAATGCATACTGTCAACTGTGGTAGAATGAGTAAGGTCCTGTAGGTGTTACTTTCTCTTAAAATAGGTTTCAAATCCCATGGGGGTCCTTTAATTAATTTTAAATAATCTTCCATTATCCCAATTTTATATCTCCATTCTAATGGTGTAAGAGCTAAAGTCTGTTGTAGGTGAATGTCCATAAAGGTAGGGACACTTGAAGGTGTGTATGGGAAGTAAGACACAATATATCATTATCCTAAAGTGGATTTTAGATCATAAATACTAATTTAAACTATTTTTAAATAATAAAATATTGTGGAATAGTCTATTTTTCAAATTTGGGTGAAAATTTCCCTTTTGGACAAAATCTTGTAGATGATACTGATTGAGTTTAGTGCATAAAAATACAACTTGGGGCTTCTCAATAACCAACCTCCACTAGTCATCTTCCCTTAGATATTTGAATATATATTTTAATTTATGGAAGATGTAATATTTATTGATTTATATACCCAAATATCTTATCAACCTTATAATATGACCTTGATAAAAAGCCTCAGACCTCTATTTTGTGCTTTTGGGGATTTGATCCCTAAACACAGTCATTATTTCTTCTAAAATGGTTTACACCTCCATTTACCCATTTGAAACCTAAAATAATTATATCATGATTGAAACACATGATAGGATTTAAAATTAATATTTACCATGCTCCAAATTTCCCAACAAGGACCTTCAAGGCTATGTGATGTCACCTGTAGGTTAACATTTTCACATACAAGTAATGGATACAAATTTGGAAAGTGAGCAAGAGATATATGTTGGTGATCAATCCTAGGACCTCAAAAAGATTTATAATGTACTATTAAAACTCTATAATATTTAAACACCTATCAATACTTCCCTTTCAACATGACATCCTCTAGAGAGCACCTGTAGGTGTACTTGAGTTATATGTAGGTAGTGAACCTAAAATGATCCATATACCAATGGGATTAGATTTATAGTTATTTAATATATTACTAAAAGTATTTTCATGAAACATCATTATGTCTTAGATAATTAGATAAGTTTACACATCTCACTTTGATGTCTTCACTTCCTTTAGGCACATGTAAGTGCACATCTCTATTCTATGGTTGTGTTTATGACTGAGGTACAAGCACAATCCCTTATTATGCAAAGTAGATGTTATTATTTTATTTTATTTATATTATAATATTTTTAATATCATGATATATTTTTTACACTTCTATGAATCATGTTAAACAAGTCCATACATGTGATTCCCTATGACTACAAGTAAGGATACGCAAGGAGTTGACTGTGAGTACTAAGACTGAAAGTTAATTAAATCATGGTGTGATGAAGACAATTATGAAATAAAATAAATATTATGGCATTGAGACATGTGACACATAATATTCCATCTACATGAGACCTCTTTAGAGAGCCAACATTTTGTAAACAAGGAAAACTTTGGTTGAGAACTCACATGGTTACACCTTCTTGCAACATGAGATGAATTGCTCATCAATACACCATGAAACATGAAAAAAATAATGAATAAAATTTTATAAGAGATCCAACATCATCTAGATTCAACATCACCAACTAGATTATATGGATCTATCCAAAATAGAGTAAATCCTATAGGGTGTAGGAAATAGTGAGTAGAAAAACATAGTCAATTTGTTAGAGACGATTCATAAATCATGGTTGAACAATAATTGAAATATTATTATGAAAATTAATATATCTAAGTGTAATTTCACCCCCTAAATGTGTTTGGTATAAAACCTCCTCAATTGGCCATACCAAGCATAAACCTACTGATCACTTCTATGTGGCTAGAGGGCACATAAGGAGCAAAACAATTTTGGACCTTTTTAGCACTTTTAATGCATGTTAAGCATGGAAATGAGTCTAAGGAAGTTTAATAGACATTAAATTACCTTATCCCATGTTTCATTCTCTCTCATTGGTCGTACAAGTACCAAACTCTTTCTTTTTCAATTGATTTCTTGATTTTCAATTAGATAACCTACAAATTTCAGATGGGACTAAAATTCTTGATAGGTAATCTAACCTATTATATGTTTTAATGAAAACTAAGATGCCTGGACACCTTGAAAACCATTCCACTTGAATTTATGACCCCTAAATGCCTACTAAGTGACTCAAAATATCATATAAACTAATTTGACCATGACCAAGGCTAAAAAGGCATTGAATTACATCAAATAGACTTTAACATACCCTATGAAAAAATATTCGACCCCTAACATCTAAAAAATAAGTTTTTACCTATAGGGGTCCCAATTTCACCTATAGGGTCACATTTGGTCAATAAATTGGTGACTCATAGGAGTAGTATGCCTGACCAAGATAACATAACTAATTACCTCAACCACACAAAATAAAGGACACACACAAAGAAAATCAAATGCACTGATAAGACACACGTGTGTTCTTAAAGCAACTAGGGAAATCAAAAAATAAATAATTAATCACAACTAGAAATCAAGCATACTTCCTTTCTAGGATCAAAAAGAAAGTTCCTTACATCTTCTTCTTCATGAGATGAATCATAGTGCCAATAATGTTGCTCTTTAGATTAGATACGTGATAAATCAGACCTATTTATTGGCACTTCACTTTCTATGCTCTCAAGTAGATCATCTTCAAATAGGTTTCCAATGTAAATGTATTCCTCTTGGATTTGTACACATACTTCATACTATTTCCCACTCTTCATCTCATGATCAACTTGTATCTTCTTGGTAGGCATGGATTCAAGAGGAGTCATTTCTTGTTCCTTGGAAGATAGAGGCCAATAGAAGCTTGTTATATCCTTAAAAAGATTATATGTTTCTCCCAAATTGTTGACAGGATGATAACCCATTTTTATGATTTCAAACATATCATCATGGGATGCATATGCTTCTTGAAAGAACACATTTGAAAATTTGATTTTTCTTTGCATACTCACTTGAGTGTCAAGGCTACCTTCTCCATTATTTACTAGATCATAGCCTCTTTGAAGAGGGGTATAGAATAATGCAATGATTGTAAATAATTCATCCAAAGGCTGATTAGAGACTTGTTATTTCCCATCTATGATTTTTTGGATAGTGATGGAAGAACCAATGATGATTTCCTCTTCTTTAGTAAAAGGAAAACATTCTTCAATATCAACACAATAAAAAAATTTAACAAAATAAATCTCCTCTTATTTAGCATTTTTAACCTCTTGAGGGATCTCAAGTTATATCTCAATTGTCATATCTTGACTTTGCTTCTGCAGAACTACAAGAACCTCAATTTATTTCTCCTTCTTGGTGATGCCAATGCTAGGCATTTTGTAATCATGTGACCTAGTCTAATGAGGTTGCCAAGGAGATATGTTTTATTTAAGCAAGAGTTCTAAATTATTATCAAATAAATGTTCCTCTTTAGGTTCTTACACCATAGGTCCATCAAGGCAAAGGGTGATAGGGTGAGGACAAGATGAACTAGTTTGTGGAGTTGGAACATATAACTCAAAATTAGATTGAGAATGAATTGTAGGGATTATTTTGGGAGTTATTAAGGAAGGGGAGGTAGAACTTGGGCTAAAATAGATTAGTTTTATTATTTAAATTTTATAATAACTTAATTTACATATGATTCAACTTGAGAACTCTCTTAAGGAAGGTTAGATGGGGTGTGTTTAGGCTAAGGATCTTCTTTTAGCTCTAAACCTTCCACCACATCTTGAATTAGCAATTTCATTATCGAATATAACTCTTAAATTTTCTAGGCTAGGTTATCTTGGAAAATTATCTCTTGAAGTTCATAGGCATAACCATGAGGATAAAGAGTACAAGAGGGATGATGTGGAAAACATGAGGTCTCTTGAGGAAGGGTGGGAGGGACTTGCATTGGATCAAGCTCTTTCTCAACTTCACACTCTTTATCAAAGCTTATATCCCCTTGTTTTCCCCATGATTCCACTACCTTATTCCATCTTAGGATGTTAGGATTAGGAGTCTCTTCTCTAGGTAGTGATGCAATTTGAGGAGTGAATGAAGTGTCCAAGGAACTTGGGATCTCCTTAGGCTTGGGTTATCCACCTTGTATCTAACTTGGGATTTCATATCTAGAGGTCTCTTCTTGAGGTGGGGATGTAATGGGAGAGGGTAATGAGGGCTTAAATTCAAATTCCTTTTCTTATGATATGAATTGCTACATCTGATTATTGGCTAACTCAATCTACCTATCAATATTTGACTCAAAAATAAGGTTTATATATTCAATCTCTCTTCCAATTGATTGGGAAAAATATGACTTTTATAGGTTTGATCAGATTCATAAGGGTTAAGTAAGATTGATAGAAATATTGTGGAGCTTGTTATGAGGGTTGATAGACTTGGTGAGGCTAATACTCATGAATTATTAACCTATCTTCTAAAGATACAACCAAGCCACTCACATTAATCATCTCACTTATGAGACTTTGCCAATTTGTTCTCTCAATAGGTGTCCACTCTCTTTTAACCATCTCTAATACATCTCTCACATTATGAATGAAATGAATAGGAATATCTAGACCATGTCCCCTTTGTGTGTCAATATCTATTATGTACCTCTTATAGCTCAAGATATTTTTCTTGAAAATGGAAATGGAATGATTTATGAAATGACTAGGCTAACAAAGAAGAGAAAGATATTGAGAAGGCTGGTTATAGGACTAATACAAATCATGAAAAGAATAATAAGGGTCATATTGGAGCTATTAAGGATCATGAAAAGGATGATAATAATTACATAGAGGCTAATGGGGAATGTCATAAGCTTGATATACCTCACTAACTTATGTAAAATAATACTCAACACCAAAATTAGCCATGAAAATTTATTAGGAAGCAAAAATATAAATAAAAATTACCAACAATCTTAAAAATGAAAACTTGGGTTGCTTGACTAGCTGATGTAACTTTAGAGTCTCCATTGATGCTTGGATAGATGCCTCCAAAGGTTGATGTGTTGAAACACAACATCAAAAATACTTCAACTTCTTGGATAATGAGTCCCATCAAGCATGCCAAAAAATTTTGTCACTTGTATTTTCACCCTTTGAGGAGATTTCTTAGCTCTCCTCATCCAAGTGGCATAATTGAAACACTTATAGGTTGTGGGTAGCCTAAGAATAAGGTGAATCTCTAGATAGGGATATTTCCTTTTATGTACTACTTGTATATCACTACTACACCTATGCTTACAAAGGAAAAGGGATAGAAAATTGAATGTAAACTATCCTAAAAGAGGTGATAAACCAAATTAATTGATGACTATCAACCAGATACATGTCACACATGAGACCAATGGACTAACTAGGCATACACTTATCTCATCTAAATCTTCTCACATCAGTATTTCATTATGAGATTGTGATGAATGTTTAGGATACAAGGACTAGACAAGAGGCATAGAATGACACTATTTGAATAGGCTAACTCAATCAACCTTGAAACTTCATAGAACACTTCACATGACCTCTAATTAGAGATAAAATTCATAGTCTTTATTGATCTTATGGTATTCAAATGAGTAGAGCTTCATCATACTTAAGTGGAGCATATTTTATAAAGACTAAAATAGTAATTTCTTATAGAAATTGAGAAAGAAAAGATAAATGAGAAATCAAAAGGTCACAAGGACACTTGTCATGTTGAGAGAATGAGTCACATGTGCATGAAAAGGGGATGTTAAACTAATCATGCAAGGTCATAAGAGACAAATGGCATCCCAAGTCATGAGATTCATGAAATGTGGCATAGGAGTTATTACCTTGCACAACAAAATTGCCTTCATCATTCACCCTTATAACATATCAAAATTAAGGGAAATTATAATGATTATAATTAGATGGAAGGATTTTAGACATGCTTCTCCATACATTGGTTATATTCCTAGTAATTTGGAATCTTTTGAAAGTGAGCCATCACTACTTACAGTAAAAGAAACTCCTCTTTCCCACACCTTGCACACTTGGCATAAAATTGGATTAAATTTTCCATTTAAATACATAAAATGGGGTGAATTACACTTGGAAATATGCTCCATGGCCTTCTATTACTTAATTACACCTTAAACATGATTCCACTTGAAGTTTTCACACTTCTCACCATCTTGCTCACTTGTCAGTTTTGAATGGATGAGATGAGAGATATTTTATGAATACTTAAGAGTTTTTACAAGGAATTAAATGGACATGGGGAGTTATATTAATTCTTAATCTTCCTTCCAAATTTTATTTCATCTCTTGAAACCTCTTAGAACTCGCATAATGCACAAAATAGTCAAGAAAGGAAAATTTTCACCCTATTTGTATGGATTACATATAACTAATGATAATGGTAGGGATCTTGAATAACTATTATATAAAATCCAATAAATTTTCTAGGAAAAAATTTCCATTTTGGTGTATTATCTCTTTCATTTCCTTCATCAAGTCTAAAATTAGGGTTTATAAGGGTTTTAGGCAGTTTTAGGATCTTAAGCTTTGTTCATGAAGACTAAAATTTAGAAATACTAAATAATTATAAAAATTAAAAGTTTAGGACCCTTTTAAAACCTAAAAACATCTTGTATCTCCATGTAAAGCTTCAAAGGATATGTAAGCACTCATTTCCCTATCGATCTCTTTTCTCCATTTCTTGTAGGCCTGAGTTGGTTTTAAGCCAAAAGTGGCTCTCCATGTGGTTCCTATATAAGGTGCAAGAATAAAAAAAATTTAAATTACCCTATAGACATGATAAAATATATTGTAATTCTCTCAAGTATTTATACTTGAGATTGACCTACCATTTGGATTTTAAGCCTAACCATGCCTAATAGGCTTGCATGCAAGTTTGAGGGTCTAGGCCATCTTGTTGGGATTCCTACCTCTATTATATGTTTCCATGTTCTGAATATATGTTTTTAAACTCCAAAAACCTCTTTTAAAGGTCCATATAGAACTCACCTGACCATTACCATTCTAAAAAATTGGAGGGTTTGTGCATAAGGGGAGTGCCCTTTGTCTGATACAAAATAAAGGGAACTTACCCTATTATCTTAGAAAAAATGAATATTGGAGAGTATTATTAAAGTTTTTAGTACCACCAAAACAAAATTTATCTTTTTATCAGGTCATTAGACCTTCCAATTCATTCAAAAATACAAGATAGATTGTAGTTAAGCAGACTATGCACAATGTTTCTTGGTATGGACTGTGTGTTGCCTAATTAGACCCTTCTCTCTAATTTTTTTATATTTTAAAGAGCCTATGGATACCCTCATGGTAATTATGAATATTATTAATTTATATTCATCACTTCAAATATTTACATGCTCCATCCCATACGTTGAACTCTCAAGACTATATGTGCAAATTCTTGACTATGTTTCTTGTTTTAGAGGATACCCTGCATATTCTTAGCTTAGAGGAAATGTTCATAGGATTAATTATAATATATTATGTTCATTAAATATATTTTGGAACCCATTTTATTATTTTTTATGAAATACAAGCATCACAACATCACTCTTTAGCTAACTATTGTACACAATCAAACACAGTTAACTATGTTGGAATTAGTAAGGTCTTATAGGTGTTAATTTCTCTTGAAATAGGTTTCACATCCCCTTGGGATCCTCTGAGGTATTTTAAATATTATTAAATTATTCCAAGTTTATATCTCCATGATTAATTCCACTTCATGAATGGTGTAAGAGCTAAAGTCTGTTGTAGGTGAATGTCCATAAAGGCATGGACACTTGTAGGTATGTATGAGAATAAAAAAATAATATATCATTATCATAAAGTGGATTTTAGTCATAAATACTAATTTAAAATATTTTTAATCATTAAAATATGATGGCATAGTCTAATTTTCAACTTTGGGTGAAAAAGGTCTCTTTTGGATTAAAATCTTGTAGATGATACTGACCGAGTTTAGTGCATAAAAAAAAACTTTGGGCTTCTCAATAACCAAAATCCACTAGTAATCTTCCCTTAAATATTTGAATAAATATTATAATGTATGGAATCTAAAAGTTTTATTAATTTATATACCCCAAATCTCTTAGGAAACTTGTAATATGACCTTGATAAAAATCCTCAGACCTTTATTTTGTGTTTTTAGGGATTTGATCCTGAAACACAATCATATCTTATTCCAAAATGATTTACACTTCCATTTTCTCATTTGACACCTCAAATAAGTCTATCATGATAAAACCACAAGATAGTATTTGAAATGAATCTTTACCATGGTCCAGCTTTCTGTACAAGTACCTTTAAGGCTCTATGTTGTCACTTATAGGTGAACATTTACACATACAGGCAGTGGATGCAAATTTGGATAGTGAGAAAGAATTACATGTTGGTGATAAATATTAGGCCCTCAAAAATATTTAAAATTTAATAGTATCACTCTATAATATTTAAACACATATCAATACTTCCCTTTCAACATGACATCCTCTAGAGGGCACTTGTAGGTGTACTTGAGTTGTATGCATGCAGTGAACCTGAAATGATCCATGTAACAAGGGGACTAGATTTATAGTTAATTAATATATTACTCAAATTATTTTCATGAAAAATCATGATGTATCATATATTTGGATAAGTTTTTACATTTCACTTTGATGTCTTCTCTTCATTTAGGCACCTATAGGTGCATATCTCTATTTTATGGTTGTGTGTATGACTGAGGTACAAGCACAGTCCCTTCATATACAAAGTGGAGGTTATTATTTTATGTTATTGATATTATAATATGTTAAATAACTTTATATATTTTTTGCACTTCCATTAATCATGTTAAATAGGTCCATACATGTGTTTCCTATGACTACAAGTGAGAATAATCAAGGAGTTGACTGAGTAAGACTGAAAGTTGATCAAAGCATGGTGTGATGAAACCAATACATGGAAAGAAGGAAATATTATGGAATTTAAACATGAAAAACATCATATTCCATATACATGAGACCTATATAGAGAATCACCATTCTACAAACAAGGAAAACTTTGACTTAGACCTCACATGGTGACACTTTCTTGTAGCATGAGATGAATTGATCATAAAAACACCATGAAACATGAAATAAAGAGTTAGTATAATTTTATAATAGATATAAAATAATATAGAGTGAAAATTACCAAATGGATTGTATGGACCTACCCAAAATAGAGCAAAACCTATAGGGTGCAAGAAACAGTGAGTAGAAAAACATAGTCAACTTATTTGAGATGGTTCATAAATCATGGTTAACCAATACTTGAAATATTATTATTAAAATGGATCTATTTTATTTTAATTTCACCCCATAAATGTGTTTGGTTTGAAACCTCATCAACTAAACATACCAAGCATAAACTTGATGATCACTTATGTGTGTCTAGAAGGGTGAATAAGGATTAGAATGGTTTGGACCTTATTTAGAACTAAAAAATAATTTTAATCATGGAAATTAGTTTTATGAAGTTTAATATCCATTACATGACCTTCTCCCATGTGTCATTCTCTCTCATGGGTTGTATAAGTGGTAAACTCTTCCTTTTTTAGTTGATTTCTAAATTTTAGTTAGATAACTTGCAAGTTTTAGATGGGACTGACATTTTTTATTGGTAATCTGAACTCTTTTATGTTTTAAGGAAAACTAAGACATTTGGACACCTTGAAAACTATGCCACTTGCATTTATGACCCCTAAAATGCCTACTATGCAGCTCAAAATGGCATATAAACTAATTAGATGATGACCAAGGCTAAAAAAGCATTTAATTACATAAATTAGAATATAAAATACCCTATGACAAAATATTAAACCCCTAAAACATCTATAAAACATGTTTTTACCTATAGGGGTCCCAATTTGACTTGTAGGGTCAAATTTGGTCAACACAAATCATTTTTGTATTCTCTTATCATTGAAACCCTTAAGGAACTTGGATATATTAAAAACTTGAAATAAAAAGAGATGACTGTAATGAGATAATATGATCTCAATCACACCATTAATTATTGATTTATACCTATGTATCCAATACTCCAAGAAGGGAAATAAAGCCCACACAGTTCTCCCACATAGAGTGAATGTGTGATTGTGCTCCTTTGATTATATGTATGTAGATATAAGATTATTTTGGTAATTTATAATTATAAATATTGAATTTATTTTTATGGCTCTTGAATTGGCTTATGATTTTTCCTTTTGAACAAATCAAAATTTATGAAAAATTAGTTAAATTTGTTCTTTGTGTAAAAGTGTAAATGCTTGTGCCAAGTGAATTTAAAGTGGGGAAAATAAGTTAATCTTAACATTTATTTATGAGAAAATATTTTGATAATTTATGTTATTTGACCTTATGAAATGTGTGGGAAGACCCAAAAGGATAACTTCAAATTTGGAAACTATTTGTTATTTAGCGAGTGTAACAACCAAACTAGGTGGATAGGGTCACTATGTGCTATTATATGTTTAGTGTAGGCCTATCCAGGAGGAACAACGACAAATATGATTTTAAGGGAATTTTTAAAGGTTATTTTAAATATATTGAGTATTTGACATTGATAACTATATATAATGATAACAATAAATAATAGTTAAAACACACATATAGATTAATGGCTTAGAGGAATGAAAAGTAAGAGTAATGAAATTTGGTACAAGTAATGTGATTAGAAATATTTAAAGAATTAGAATTTTGAAGTATATGTTGGGTCATTTATGATTCACAATTATTTTTATTTCTTATTTACTTATATTTTGTTAAATAAGTTTTTTGGATCAAGGGAATTAGTTGGGTCCCATAGCCACCATGTGAAAATCTTATATAGATTTTCACCATATTTGTAAATATCATATCAAAATAATATTTTATTAAATTTTGTGTGAACAATATTTGTTCATAATGTAATTTTTGAGTTATTACTCCTACTACTAGGGAAAATAATGGTATGAGAGCCTAAAAATTTGAAGAGGAGTGATGAAATTATCAGAGCTTGGTCAATCAAGGAGGATTGAAAAAAATTGAAGGTGGATTGAGGATATTTTATGGTATGATTTTTTTTTTAATTTGAAGCTTTCAATTCTAAACATTTATATTTATGCCAATTTTCCATTTTATATCTTGGAAACAATTTATATGGCTAAGCAAGTAGCTTGAGTGCTCACAAACTCCATCAAATCTTGTTTTTATAAGCCTAAGAGAATTTGTATGGCATAAGAGTTTAAATATCAATATTTTTTTTGGTTTAAAAGTAAATTTTAAGCTCTTATTTTTTGTTTTATAAGATTAAATAAGCAATAGTATGGCCCAAAAGCTCTCAATTTTTTTTTAAGTCCCAAAATCTCTCAATTTTTTTGTAAGTCCCAAAATCTCTCAATTTTTTTTATATGGCACAAAACCCTCTATTTATGAATAGTAAAACCTAATATAATTTTACAAAAGATTCATAGTGTTTTGATTCAATCTTGGAGCCTTTTACCTGCATTAAACCTCATACAAATTGATTTGTAAGCCTTTTAAAACCCTTTTTTGATATGTATGGCCTATTCCAACATCTTTTTGGCCTCCATGTGTATTAATGGCATCCCATCCATTCAAAAATTGATCTATATGATTTGATTTTATCTCTAAAAGGCTTAAATACCTACATAAATCTTCACCTATGTGGACTTGTACTATGTTTTCTCTCTCCTGGGAGCTTGTACCAATTTTTTGAGGATTTCTCTAAAATTCTAGTGAAGAATGGCATTTACCTAGTCAAAACTCTAGTCTAATCATTTGTATTACTTCTGGTAAGTTAAAACATGCACCCCAAAAACATATAAGTTGTATGGTCTTCTCCACACTATTATATGCATGTCCAATTTCTTGAGTAGATTTATAAGACCTCGTGTGGTACTTGAGCTTAGATGTGGCACAATAGAGCAATTCCAAGAAAATATTTTTGATAAGAATAAAGTTTACTAAATATTTTTTGAAATATTTATAGTTACATTGGACCCACAGCAATTTGGAGCAGCATTGATTTTACTCAAAAAATTCATGAGGAATACAAATGACTACATGCAAGTTATTTATTTTATTTCTCTACACATAAAAATCAAGTTTAAATAGAAAATATTCTATTTTAAGATTATAAATGCTTAGAGATAAATTGGTAAAGCATATTTTTTTATACTATTACTAAAAAGAGGTGAAGATTTCAAAACACCAAATCTTTCCTATTGATCATAATATTGTTTTATTCATCATTGAATAACTTATATGATGACATTTTTTCAACAAATCATTTTTTTTAAAGGTGATCATGTGACTAGTTAATTTATAGGTTTTTGGATGTTTTAAACACATTATAATGGTTTATTATATGATTTAAAACTTATTTATATGGGATTTATGGAAAATTTATTTAATGGTGTGTAAAGGTGTATTTTTAGTGGAAATTGACACCTTTAAAATACAAATTTTTACAATGCCACCTCTTACTTGTGATATCAGTGAACACACCATCATTTATAGGTCCATCAAGATTCGTGTTATTGACAAAGTATAAGTGTCATACTAGAGGTTGTATGACTTTTTAGAGGTTAAGATTATTCCCATTTTCAGTTAGTTATTCTCTTAGAGTTTGGGTTAAATGTTTGAATAGAAATTTTGGTAGTGGTATTATGATTATTTTAGTTCCAATTTTAGATTTCTATCCTTGATATTAATGACATGGATTATACATTATTTATTGAGTTTGTTTATCTCATTACATAGATTCTCACCTCTTGGTTGACAGGGGATACTATATAGCATTGGTAGGTCTTCAATCAATTGTAAGTGATAGTATGAGTTGATAGGGGTTACTAACACCAATAGTGTTTATCAAAGGTTTTCAATATTTTTTTGACATTAGGAAGATGTCACATACACAATACAAGTTAGTCATTTTTATGGGATTTTAGGTGGAGCTTTATGTGGATCGATGTAGTTGGATAGGCCTTGATCATGTTCAAATAAAATACAATATAATGATCATAAGGTATGAGCATGCCTTGATCATGTTCATCAAGTTTTTATGTCATAACTCATAGGGTAGGATTATTTATAGAGTGGCATTAGTTTTGATCAGTAATAAGAGGTATGATGCACTAGTTGTAATTTCTTTAGAGTTTCTTTGAAGACTTTAGTGTCATTGATCTAGTTATTTCATCTTCTATACCCATTTAGATAAGGATAGAGTTTAGTGGGTTATTTATGATCTAAGGTTATGTTTACTTGATTTAAATTATATGGAAATAATGGAGTTTTATTCTTATTTTAGCTAAGGGCCTGGATTAATAAATTAGTATAAAATATAACAATAAATATAGTCCTAATTTGTGCAACTGTTTGTCTCTTTCACCTTTCTAAAAATAATAATAAATAAGAAGAAATATAACTTAGCTAGAAAATAGACTGAGATGGATGATATAGAGGTTGAAAAAAATTGTGCAAGATTGGGAAGGTGTCATAAATTTGAATCTAGATTTCATTGGGAAAAAGGATAGGATAGCCAAAAAGTGGATGCTTTGGTATCCAGTGTTGTTGTCCATTCCTACCACATTTATCTAAGCTAATCATAGAGACCTAATTTTTTTTGGGTATTTCATTGTTCCTGTGCAAAATCGAGCACTGGTCATTGACACAACTTGCTATGAAGCTGATTTTATATTCAAACCCTAACCCTCCATCATGCTTGATAAATGACATTTGAGTCACTTGAGGAAGAGGGGGGTTAGTGTGAAAGATGTACTAAGCATGCAATCCACACCCCTTGTGTGGGCACACTGCCTACATACCAATACTCTGAAGAGGGATCAAGCCATATGTATTTCTCCCACCTAGTGTGATTTTTACAATAGTGTGATGCAAATGCAAATGCTAAATTGATAGTGTTTGAGGTGGCTAGGGACTGGTATGAGGACTTGAGGAGGTTTATAGCTATGTTGGGTAATTGTATGTAAAGAATAGGAAAGTTTTCCTTAGTGATTTATTTTTATTCTTTCTTGCTTTGTAAGTTTGGCCACCTCATAAATGAGCTTTGAATGGGATTTTATAGGAAATAATTGATCATGGGTCAGATGTATTCATGCTAGGCCACCCTAATTAAGGATAAGGATCAGATGAAAATGATCATTGGAGCTCAAAGTTCAAATGGACAAGACCACTAAAAATGGGACACTTCTCTATGGGGCACTCTTATCTTATAGGCTCAGGACCTGGGGGAACAAGATTAACACATAAAATACTATCTGGCTAAGGTGGAATGACCATTTAAAAGGTTTTAGATGATTGGAAATGAGCAAAAAGGTGTTTAGAAGGGTCATAAGAGCATGTAAAAAGGACCTATGCATGGGGTGTCACAACCCACACTCAAACTACCAATTTGGACATTTTATATGACTAAATTTGCCCCCCATTTTATTCTAATGATGTAGCAAAGAAAAATACTAGGATAAAGGAAAAATATATAGCGTACCTAGACTTACTTGTAAGGGTGAAGCCCATGAAGATGTGTTGTGATAACTATGCATAGAGAGAGCACAACATGAAGAATAAATATGCAAGACAAAATAATGACTAGATCATTTCTTACTAGTCATGTTATGTATAAAATAAGAATGTACAAAGGCTAGGTAAAAGATAGAGGAAGAGAAAGGAATTAATACACCTCATTGAGTACATGAAATAATACAAAAAAATTTATGGTGTTGAGTGATGCTAGGTATGTGTTGTACCAAGAGTAATATCACAAATGGATTTAAGTGCTCAATTCCTTGAGGGTGGCTCAAGAATTAAATGTTTGGACCTTTGGCTCTATCATCACCCATTATGTAGTGAATCTATGTGATCATGTGTGTGTTAATCGATGTTTAGACTATGTGTCCAATCCCTTTAAGTAGGTGGCTCAAGAATACAAAGGTTAGCTAGTCTTTTAGCTCCATCATTTCCGACTAAGTGTGAACTATGAATTTTTTTTGGTATGAATGTGTGTCATATGACATGGCTCATGAATCACATTAATAATCTATAATTTGATAAAGTGGTGTGGATAGATGATTGTGTAATGAGAAATAGGCTAATAATGGCCACTTTGAAAGGTAGAGATTAGGCTTGTATGAAAGCCACTCCAAAACCGAGAACTAGGCTTATATGAAAGCCACTTCAAAATGATGCCAACCACCTAAAAATAGAATAAAGCATGTAACTATTAAGAATTCCTAGGTAATACAATGAACTAGAAATAAAAGAAGGAAAATGCGTCATGCACATTTCCCTCAATCACTGGTGTTTATAACATGAACTCTTATCTAGAAGTTATACCAACTACCCAATATAAAATTAGAAGTAAGAGCCATCATTTCATGCATGATGCCCCCTACATCAAGATAATTTCAGTAAAATTTTACTAAAACTACCTAATCTAAATTGGACTATAGCTGACAAAACTATAATTGACCTTACATTTCTATTTGTTTCTAAAAATTTTAGATTTTTGGTTGTTTAGATAAGAGCACCAAAAAATGGACACTTTGTTGCAGGGCACTATAGTCTGAATGGGGTGCTCTTATCCTTTACTATTTTTGATGACTATACTGTGTTTATCCATATTTTTTTGGTCTATTCTACATGTTTTGAATTTTGATTATTGTTCTGAGTGTTCTAAAAATTGATTTTGACTAGTAGAGGGATTTGATCTCTATGACAAAACCCCTATTTTTTACCCTCTCTTTTAAGGGTAAGAATGAAAACCCTGTAATGACTACCCTCAAAACAAAGATCCTTTCAAGTGTGTTATGTTGATAAAAACATGATATAACAATGATGATCAAAAATATGTCTCAAGATATAACATAGTTTGTGTTGGAGATGGTTAGATCAATATGGGTATGCCTAGATAGATGTAACAATGTAATATCATGTGAAATATACTAAAATTAAATTGGAAATCTTGTTATTTTTTAAGGAGGGATGGAGCATGATGTCCATCATGGCATCTAAGAAGGAAAGATAATGCATGATGTGGATAATTGTATTGTAAACAATTAAGAAATAAATAAGCAAACAAGCATGTAAGGAAAAGAAGAAAGAAGCATACAAAAGAGGCCAAGGGTAAAAAAACAAGGGACATGGGAAAATGTCACTCAAACTAGGAAAGAAAGCATACAATGCATTTTAAAATTCCCACATACACATACAATTATAAACAAGCAAGATTGGCATGAGGGCCATAGGCACAAACAAGAGTACAAGTAAAAGATATTGGCAAATGTCCTAAGGCACACACAAGTAATAAAACAAGAAATAAAAAATTCAATCACATATAGCTACTCAAATCAAGAAAGGAAGGCATGTAAATTCTAAAAATACTATCACATCTAATTGATCAAATCAAGAAGTGAAAATATAAAAAATATGTAGTACAAAACTAGGTAGATAATAAAAAATATACAAGTGCTATATACTATTGAGTGTCGATAGAATAATATATATATGATAGTCAGTGGTTTACATCAACATGATAACTAGAGTGTGTGGTGTATGAATAACATAACTTGGATGGTGTAGTCATGTAGAACATTCCCCCGATGGGTAGATATATCAATGTATATCTTGAATGTGAAAGTAGTATTCCACCTCAATAGGTAGAGTGAGGCAATAAAGGATTTGGGTGTCACTACACACACTCAAAAAAGATCAAGTGAAGCATGGTAATGTAGATAAATTGACAAACAATAGCATAAAATAGAAAAATGTAAGTCTAGAATGATAGTACAAATGTAAAGCATGGATAATATGTAAAATTGAAAAGTTTTTAGTGTTTTGAGTTACTTGAATGTTTTTTTTATTTTGACATGTTATATTATTTTTGGTATTTTGAAATATTATATTATTTATGTTATTTTGAAATAAGATATGTACAAGTAATCACAAGGAAACTATATACAAAAAATCCAAAAGAAACTATGTACAAGTAAGCTAAGAAATTATGTACAAGAAAGACTGAGAAGAAATGAGACTAATCAAAGAGTCTCATAAGAGACTCCCTATCATGGTGTCTTGTATCAAGGAGAGGGGTCATGTGTGATCATGAATCATGATGGAAGGTTGAGACTATGACTCTAAAATTTGTGTATGTTGTAAGTGTTCTAAAAATCTTTGTAGTTAAAACTGAATGTGGGGTCCCCCTATAACTCTAAGAAGTAGATACAACTATGGGGCTCTTAGGGACCCATATGGTAGTAGAATAAGCTCTCTAAAAATTTGATTTATGTGTATAGGAATGAGACCTCAATGATACTACTGTGGATGTGCATACTATAGCTAAAACTATCTATATTCTTAAAACTATCATTGATGTAGTGGTCACTTTAAGAGAGGCATACATGCTAGTGAGGGAGGCCTTGACTATGTTTAAATCTCAACTAGAGGAAGAACAATAACTAGTGGAAGAGTTGAAACTGGTGATTACAGAGTAGGAGATGGATCTAAAGTGGGGAGTGGTAACTCATACATAACTCCACCAATTGTAACAACTTGATCATCATGAATGTATTTCATGTATCTATGAACTGTAGAATTTATTGTTTGAAGTTTCTAGATCTATGGTCGACCAAGAAACATGTCAAAAACTCTAAAATTGGGAATAATAGTAAATGGTGTGGCACATGTGCTAGACCAACCTATAGAGGAATTATAATCTCACCTAATGAACTCTGTATGTGTCCACTGAATCCACTGATAACTATGTCTATCAGGGTGATATCTTGCTCTGACCAAATGCTAAAGTAATTCCATAGTGTAAATGTTCACACTAGATCCATTATCTATGAGAACACTATGAATGGGATGGTGATCAATGTTGGCTTTGATAAATAGTGCATAGTAATCTGAATCATCCTCAACTATCTCCTACTCTAAGAAGGAGATTGAAGGTCTAACTAGAACTTTGGAATTATACACACCAATCATGTTGCTCAAAGGATGTGACTCAACTAAAGGTACCTAATATGTAGCTAGTGGAGGGTGTGCATGATATGCATGGTGAACACTTTATGTGTCCCTATCTCCTATTTAGAATGATGTCGAAAAGGATTTGAGAAAGTTTTTAGAGCCTTTTCTTATGTTTGTTTTGCCTGAGGAGGCTCAACTAGAGTGTCAAGATCAATAAGTTGTTATATATCAAATCCTAGGTGATAGCATGTACCTCATGATCTACTATAGGCATATAGATAGTAGTAGGTGTGGGATAAGACCTAGGTGAACCAAGTTTGAATGGAAGAGGAATAAATATAACCACTAGTGTTTTCTTGTGTCTATTAGTGATAGGGAGATAATCAAAAGTAGTCAAAGAGTTATATACATCTAGGTAGAAACCATGTATGTGGGATGAAATGCATGTAATATTAATATGATTATAAATAACATTCTGCATGAGAGATAACAAACAAGGGATAGAGAGCATGGAACTTTGCACTAATGCATACAAAACTTTGACTTATAACATGACATTTATAACATGTTTAGCAAGATAGAGTTGAAAATTATTCCATGAGAGAGAGAGAGAGAGAGAGAGAGAGAGAGAGAGAGAGAGAGAGAGAGAGAGAGAGAGAGAGAGAGAGAATGTGAAAGAAATAACAAAACCTTGTATTAGAGAAAAGTAAACATTTATTTGAAGGAAAAGGAAATTAACATGTTTATAAATAAATTTATTAATATCATCCCATATTATAAAAAGTAAGCATGAAAGGGAAAGAATGAAGCTTTACATTAACATATAGTAAAATTCATCATTCATATACATGATAGGACCAAGTATGATCTCCTTATTTTTTTCAAGAAATATTTTTAAATAAGTGAGATCCATTTTTGATTTTATGTGAAATATGATTTAATAAAAAATATTAGAAACATATTGTTAAAAATTAGTAAGGAATTTTACTTAGGGTTTCTAGGGTTTTTATGCATGAATGAAGTATGTCAAGTTCACCAAATGATTTAAATTATATGGGAATAATGGAATTTTATTCCTATTTTAGTTAAGGGTCTAGATTAATAAATTATTAAGAAATATAGTCTTGATTTGTGCAACTATTTATCTTTTTCACCTTTCTAAAACTAACAGTAAATAAGAAGAAATACAACTTAGCTAGAAAATAGACTGAGACAACTGATACAAAGATTGAAAATGGCTGTGTAGGATTGGGAAGGTATCATAAGCCTAAATTTGGATTTTTTTGGTCAAAAGGATAGGAGCACCAAAAAGTGGTTGCTTTAGGTCTGACACTATTATTCATTCCTATGGCTATTGTCCAAACTAGTCATAGAGACTTGAACCTATTTGGGTAGTTGCATTGTGCCTGTGTGAGTGTGTCTATGAAAAATTGAGCACTATTCATCAATAGAACTCATTATGGATCTAATTTTGGCTTTGAACCCTAACCCTACATCATGATTGATAAAATGAAATTTGATTCACTTGAGGAAGAGGGGGGTTATTGTGAAAGATGTATTAAACATGCAATCCACACTCCTTATGTGGGCATGTTGCCTACATACTAATACTTTGAAGAGGGATCAAGCCATATGTAGTTATCCCACCTAGTATGTTTTGTGTAATAGTGTTATACACATGTAAATGACAAATTGATAGTGTTTGAGGTGGTTTGGGATTGGTATGATGATTTGAGTTGGTTTGTAGCTATGTTGGGTGACTATGTGTAAAGAATAGGGAAGTTTGCCTTAGTGATTTGTTTATATTCTTGCTTGCTTTGTAATTTTGGTCACCTAACTTATAAATTATATTTGAGTGGGATTTTATAGGGAATAATTGATCATGGTTCATATGTATTCATGTTAATCCAACCTAATTAAGGATAAGGATCAGATGAAAATGATCATTGGGGCTCAAAGTGTAAATGGACAAGACCACTAAAAAATGGAAACACTTCTCTATGGGGTACTATATCCCAAATGGGGCACTCTTATCCTATAGGCTTAGGACCTAGGGGAACAAGATTGACACATGGAATACTATCTAGGTAAGGTGGAATGACCATTCAGAAGGTTTTAGATGACTGGTAATGAGCAAAAAGGTGTCTAGAAGGGTCGCAAGAGCATGTAAAAAGGACCTATGGATGGGGTGTCACAAGCCACACTCAAAATAACAATTTGGACATTTTATATGACTACATTAGTTTATTTATTTACTTATGTTTTGTTAAATATGTTTTTTGGTTAATGGGAATTAGTTAGATCTCATAACCAACCCATGACAAACATATATAACGTTTGACTGTCTTTGTAAATATCATCCCAAAATAATAATTTATTAAATTTTGTGTGAAATTATTTATTCATAATTAGTTATTTCTATTCATACTAGAGATAATAATATCTATGACCAAATTTATGCGTTTACTAGTTCTATATCAGTCGGCACCTATTTGATAATATTGTCTTGGTCGATACTATTAGATTAGATTCTTGTTAGGTTAATATTATGATCCACTCAAAAACAATTGTTAAATTAAATATTATGAGTGTAAAAGAATAGATTACAACACATGGGACAAAGATTCCCCTCATTTTAAAGATTTATTGGTGATTTAAGGGCCAAAAACCTCTAAATGATATAGCATGGATAAGTTGTGATTATTTCCACCAGAGGTTCAAATAGTTTCTTCAAAGATTTTTAGGTTTTCTTCTCCAACTCCTTGTGTCATTAGACATTTTTGGCTCCATATGCCTCTTTTTTTACTATATCCTCATATAAATTTTTCTTTAGATTGGCCCACGATGCCTTTGTTACAAATTTCCTAATGAATCATGCTCTACTAAGGCATGTCCAAACATATATTTAGGGTCTCTATACATACTATGTGGCTTCCTCAGTCACTTCTCATACTGTCTGATCATTCATTCTTTCTCTTTTGTGTTTAATAGTCAATCCCTATAGTCAATAAAATAACTCATCTTCACATTTAATTTTTCTTAGCCATTAAAATTAGGTAGCTTAATCAAATTATCATCCATCAATATGATTATTCTTTCCATCAATATCATTATTCTTTGTTTATCCATCAAATTTAGGTTCACTATCTATTAACATCATCTATCATTCACTCAGGGTCTACTATATTATCCATTACAATCTCTATATATTTCCAAATTATTTCATCAAGTGTCTCTTTGATCCTCAAGTTATTTGTTTCATTTATCACTCAGTTTAGGTTGTGGATGCACAAGATGCCATTGAAATCTTAGGACATTAAGGTTAGAAGTCATATTGATAATTTATTGTGTTGAGCTCTTGAAATTATAACTTCTTATACTGTGTCCACGTGTCATAATCATGATATTTAGGGGATTAAAAAATTAAAACTATACAACTGTATATTTCTTGAGATCTAAATTCATGAGATATGGCCATATGTCATAACCATATAACTTTAGGGCTTATAATACTTCAATTTTTTTGATAGACTTACTTTATTTCATGATTTCAACCTATTGATTTTAATACTTTTCACCTGAAACTTTGAATCTACTTATTTATCCCACTAACCACCACTTAGAATTTTGACTACTTGATCTTTGGACACATGAATGGATTGTGGCTCTCAAAGTCTTTAGAATATTTGACTATTGGATTTATATACCTTATAGGCCAAGTCCATCAAATCATGCCACATGGTATGATCTAGAGACTCTAAGGATCTTTGATGGTTCACCACATATTATCTCCCTCCCATCAAGTTTTGATCAAACACAAACTTACCATGTGGATGACTCATGTATCTGAGGTGTTCAAGAGATCATGACTATGTACATCCTCCCTCTAAACCTTGAATACATGATATTATGCCACTTGGTTCAATATAAAATAGTTGTGGGTCAAAAATCTTTAGACTATTAACTATGTTACTTCCTTGAGCTATAAATTTTTGATATTGTGACACTTATCATGATGTTGTTAAGTCATGTAGGAAGATAAATTATGAGCTATGTGTTACTTATTTGAGCCATGAATACTTGAGATATGAACACATTTCACAATATCAATACGTCAAGCTTGGGATAAGTTTAAACTATATAAATGTGCATCTTGAATCACTGAAAGCCAAAGACTTGATCTATTGAATGCTAAAAGTTGATTACTCAAATTGTCAAACCAAGATAAAATAGAGAATTAGGGAGATGATTAGTACATTGATCAAAATAAAAATCCATCTAATAAAGTCCCATTCAAATCATGTAATGATTCAATCTTAACCATGTGGAATGTAAACCAGATTTGATCAAACATTTGATATAAGTAAAGCCCCAAAAATTTAAATAAAGCCCAATTTTAATGAAGACTTGACCAAATAATCACACATATAAGTGAAATAAATTGATTTAAAAACTAAATAAACATTTAAAAATTGGTAATATTATCATTTAAATTAAAATTTGAACCAAATATGTATGGATAAAGATCATAATGTAGTCAAAAAGCTGAATAATGAAGCACAAGGTAAATGAAAAATAACATGAACTAGTTCAAACATTTAAAGGCAAATACATCTAGGCTAGGATGATGGGGAATAAATTGATCATAAAAGAGTGTATATTTGACTTGATATTTGAAATTACATGAAATATATATCTTGATGATGCATACATAAACATGAATTGCTTTTAAAAACTTCAAAAGGTTAGTTTTTGTTACTTTAACTACAAACAAGTATTGTTTAGTCATTGTGAATGAGGATCAAATGAAGCTATGCCAAATTTAAAAAACATGTATCATGAGTTAGGGACTAAAAAAAGAACCCAATCTATGCAAATTGGATGGCATTGATAAATGAATTCATACTAGTATGCAAGAATCTGAAAATAAAATAATTATGCTAAAGCAAGAGGGCTCCCATATGAATAATATGAGTAATGGGGTATTTGGGCCCCAAAAAAATTGAATTTTATAAAGATAATTTTGTTTATAATTTATAACCTAGACTCTAAATCATCAAATATAATAAGAAACACAAAACCAAAAACAAGTCCTTCAAAAAAAATAAGCAAGATAAAACACTAAAGTTTGCCTCAACAATTGACATACTATGTTTCAAATCTTCCTAAGACCATTAGTGTGTGTTAAAAGTGATTGATTCTTTTATAGCTCTTACATTCATGTAAGTAATTTTAATCCTGTATAAAAAAATCATAATCTATGAGAAGGAAAATTTTGGATGTTTGTCTTGGGGGTGAATGGTATGGGCATTGCTCTAATGCCATATAGGTGTCTATAGCCCCTATAGAGATACCTATTGTCCCACTTAAGGCCTTGATCCATTACCAACTAGGCTTAGTCATTGTGATAGAGATTTATCAAATCACCCTTTTGAGGAAAGAATTTAGATTTTGAATTTTGTTCAATATCTTTTTGATTTATTTATTTTGAAAATATTTCATTGTTCATTCCATTGAGGGTTGGGGACCAATCCATTGGTATAATGATAGAATTATAAAATTTATAATCACTAAGATAAATTTAAAATAGTTAGTGTCTATATTTTATTTCAGATATGAAATTAAGTGTAGTTGTATGAGTCTTATAAGAAAATGAAACATTTCTAAAATTCACATATTCTATTTTGAATCACATGCCTTCAAATTTTGGAAATGTAAAAAGAAAATTATAGTATCTTATTTAATTATTTAAGGATGATTCACATTCTAATTTTCAAAAAATAAAAATTCTCATACTTTATCATCAACCATTTAAAGTTCCTGGACTATAGGATCATGAGGAGACAAAATTGTTTAAAATATTGTTGTATAAAATTTTGTCCATGATTTCATGTTTTATTGTCTATTTATCATAAAAGGAAGGAACAATATACAATAGGGAATGTTTAAGAATGCCAAATACTACCCTTTTAGGAGATGATTTCTTATTATAAACATGTGAACAAATCTAATCAATTTTTGAAAAGGCTCATTATAAACTACCAAAGGGTCAAATACACAAATCAAATTTAAACAAATCATGAGGGAAGCACACAAAAAATGGTACAAACTAAAATATAACAAAAAACACAAAATAAAATTAAATTAAAGCAAATATAAAGTTAGGAAACACTAAATATGAAAACAATATAAAAAATACATACATAAAAGAACCATCAGTATCTTCACTTAGAAGTGGTATTATATGGAGTATCCATGAAGTACTACTTTAAAAACTATCCATTAATTGGTAGTGGCATTTCCTTGCCTTGGAGATCTCTTAGATACTTGGTAAATCCCAATCCACAAAGGAATTAACCTAACATGCTAACCCATTATCTCATGGGATTTATCCCATAACAAGACTAAGTCTGAAACATGAAAGGATTTCACTCATGTTTTTGGATAAAACCATCTCTTCATAGCCAATAGCCTAATATTTAATATTTTTTTAAAATCTCCATCCCATATATCTTCTAATTAGATTAGTTCTAACAATCTATATTGGCTTCCTAGATATGTTTCCATGTATTCTTGTATAAACTAATAAGTGAGTTTCTTGAGTTTTATTAGGAAAAATTGGATCTACTTCATAGATAATCAATAAAGAGGAAGTATTCATGCTTTGTTTTGTTAGCCCATATGGCCTATTAGAGAAACACATACCAATTTTATGGGTTTTTATAAATTGATTTCTCTATGGAATTCAACAAATTCTTATTTGTTGACTCTACTAGACCATTTTCCCCATGGATAATAGTTTGAGGATAAAATTCCATGTAATTCCTTTTAGATATGCCCACTCACTCATCTCTATTTATTGGATATTAGGTCCATTTTCATAGACAATGAACAGATGATTCCCAAATTGCATTATAATATGTTCTAAAAATGAAATAACTTCTTCAGTTGTATTATTTCTTGTTGCTTTGGTTTTAATCCAATTTGTACAATAGTCGATGGTGGTGAGAGTGAACTTATGATCAATTTGATGAGTTAAGATTTATGAATCCAATGATGTTTATACCCCATTGAGAAAATGGGCATTCTTAAATCACTAGTTACAAAAGCATGGAAGCATGAGTTACCCTTTTAGCAAAGATTTGGTATGAATGACAAGTTTGCACATGTGCATAAACATCATTTCATAATGATTTCTAGTAATAACTAGTTATGATAATCATGTGTACCATATTAATGACCACTTCTTAACTTATATTGAAATTCATTCATCACCTCTTGCGCTTATTCATATAAATATTTAAAATCAATCCCCTCATGATTATTGTGGTACAACACCCCTAATTGTAACATATAGTGTGTAGCCTTTAGCCTCAGTGCTCTTCTCTATGTCCTATCAAAATGGGTTAGTGGCTTTCCATTAATAAAATAATGGATAATAGAATAATACCATGATTTAAATTAAACTTCAAATTTACTAACTTTAATAATGGAGATGCTAGGATCAACTTCTAAATTAACTTGGATAAACCTTGACTACATATCAATTTTCTAAGCTTCACTTTGATGTCATATTCCTAAAGCTTAGTAACCCAACATCCTCTTATTTCACCTAGCTCATCTTATCTTAGCATTTGATTGACTGTAGGATCTAGAACTATGTTTTGTACTTTGTTCCTCAATATGTAATGATGAGGATTTCTAACTACCTTCACCAATGCATATGAATGTTTATATAAAATAGGGTACTTAAATTTGGCCTCTTTCAAATATGTGCTCATAAAGGCTATGGGGTGTTCTCTATCTTTAAATCATTATGTCAATATAGATGCAATCATATGTTTAAAGGCAAAAGATTAGCAATATAAATCTTTAGCATATTTGGACTGACCAACATAGGTGCTTGCATAATTACATTCTTGATCTCTTGAAACACCCTTTTAGAAGAAACATCTCATTCTACCTTAGCTCCCAATTTTAACATGGAACAAAAAGTTTTAGTTATCTTATTGAAACTAATAATAAACTTTCATATAAAATTATTATTATTATTTTTAAATGGTTTCATCTCTTTCTTACTATTTGGTAACTAAATTTTAGAAATAACACTAGTTTTGATCTAGGATAATTGGCATACTTACTTGGTGATAATGTGGCCTAAAATATATTACCTTGTATTTTAAACAAGATATATTTTTTGGGGTTAAGTGATATGCCAAATATTATATAGCATTAAAATACTTTTCTAATTGACTCAATCGATATGATATGCATTTGGAAAATACAATCAGGTCATCCATGTATACTACTATGCATTTACTAATTAGGCCTTTGAAATTAGTGTCCATAGCTTATTGAAATGTGTCATCATCATTAATAAAATTTAATGACATTTTATTGTAGGCGTAGGTGCCCCTCTTGGTGGTGAATGTTTTTTTGGATCTATATTCTTTGTCCACTAAGATCTGATTATACTATGAGAATGCATCCAAACATCATCTCAGAACTACTAAATTATTAAATGATCCCATTGAGTGAAGGTACGGGATAAATATCTTTATCTAATGCATAATTGAGATTTATGAAATCTATAGAGACATATTTATCAATTTTTATTCCTCAAAAATGCTAGGTTTGCCACCCAATTTAAATGGTGTACAAGGAAGATAATGCCAGATGATAACATCTTCTGGAATTATTTCAATATGAGTGGTTCTAAGATTGGATTTACTAGCCTTTAACACAACCTAAAGGGACTTTGATCAAACTTTAGGGGAATGCTATTGGTCTTAAAATGAGAATAAAACACCTTCAAGTATTTTTAGCTCCATGCTATGATATTTTGATAGTGAAATAAAATCTTTTTAACATTTACTTCTCTTCAACACTACAATCAGATCCTACCACCATGCTTTCTAGCTTTTCTACAATTCCCATGTTGAGAGTCCATGATTCTTGATTAATCTAAGTCTCCTTTATAAATTTAGTTACTATACTATCCAAGTTAAACAATATCTCTAATGATATCATTTATTTTGGTACATGGTTGTATTTTAGCTAAACTATTCCATCAAAATTATATTATTGGTCCTTGAAATTGAGTCTTTCTTCTTCATCAATTACATATGAATTAAAGGCATTTGATTCAAATAAGAAATCAAGAATTTGATTATTATCATCAAAAACTTATAAATGTTTACAATTATTAGGCACATAGAGACAAGAAATTAATTCCACTAAAAGCTTTTTCAAGTCAATGTTGTCTAATGGTGTGAGTTTCACAATTGAGACAACTAAGGAATTGGCCATGGCATTTTATGCACTAAGGATGACTGCTATATCAAAAGCATTAAATTATGTAATCAAGTCCTAGGCATAATATTTGTATTTATTTAAATAAGAAAGATTGCACTAAATTTTGTGTGTGTGTTAGGGTGACAACCAATTTATAATTGTTTAAAACTCTTAATTGATGAACATCAAAATTGATTGCAAACTGTAGACCCAATATCAAGGATTTTTACTCTATGTTGTTGGTATAATGAAACTATAATCTAAAATATTTAATATGTCTCTTATTATTGGAATAATGATTACAATACCATCCTTAACTCCTTGATTAGAACATGCTCTATCCAAATACATTGACTGCATACCTGAATAATGATATTGATCAAACATTTTCTTCTTTTTTAGTTTTTTTGATTTAGACACCTAAATTTTATTTATTGTAAAAATGCACCTTAATTTATTTAATAATTCTTCTTAAATTAATTCATTACATTTACTCTTAAATTCAAATAATTGAATAAGTCAAAATTTAATTATGCATACTTAAATCCTTCTTTTGAATAATAAAATCCATATTTTCCACCTCATCCAAACATCTCTCACCTTTTTATCTCTTATATTGACCAAATACACAACTTTATCAACCTCTTATGACTCATTCCCTAAGTTGTCAAGCAAGTTGACTTAGTCTTGTTGAGTTAGCTAACCAACCCCATGATTTTCTCAACCATTTTGAAATGGTTTTCATCCTCATGGGTGAGGACTCATTATATACCATTGATTATTTGGATCATTTAAAAATTCCAAATGATCCTCCACCATTATATCCTTATCCAAACATCTATAAATACACTTAAAAATCTCTATTTTCAAGTATGAAAAAAACTTAGAATATTATCACATCACAAAATCAATAATTCAAAGTTTCACACACAAGTGAATAAATTAAAATCAAAGACTTAAATTTTCACCAAAATTCTAACCATTTCTCTTTTTAATTAGAGGAGTGAGCACCACATATTTTAGAGAGCAAATCAAATGTATATCATAATGGAGAAAGCTTGTGCATTCAAAGTGTAAAGTTTATAATTGTGTTTTATTTTTTTGTTTCTCTATCATAGTTTGAATTTATCTTAGATTAGAATTATATTACTTTATTTACACATATAAATTTAGTTCATATATTTATGGCATGCTCAGTGGGATCTTCCCTCATATTTTTCATCATTTTAATCTTTTGTTTATCATTTTTTCCATTTAACTAGCATTTCTCATTTGATTTTTGTTGTTTATGTTTACATTTTCATTTAATCTTGCATTTTTACATTTTTGTATAACCTAAAAATTTCTTTTAACATTTTATGTTTGGATATGTGCTCTCTTCTATGTTACAACAAATTCAAAAGCAAAAATAGCGAAATTGTAGACCATAATAATGAAATTGTCTTGTTTTGCCTTTTTTATGTTTTTTATAATATCTACAGGGTTAAAAAATGTTAATAAATAATTAAATAATCATTATTTTTATTTAATTAATCATTTTACATAATAAAATCATCATTTTACACAACACAATCATCATTATTAGCAAAAAATTCATCATTTTCTACAATGAAATCATCATTATTTATAGATAATTCATCTCTGTTAGTAGTGAATTCATCTCTAATAGCAATGTAATTATTTTTCTTGTAATCATGGGTCTATTTATTTTTTACTTTCTGCTTTCTATCTTTTCCCTACATTGATTTTATTATTAATTTCACTTTTCTAATATGTCTATGTAATAATGATTTCATAATAGACGGGTGTTTCTATCTTATTTTTCATGGTTTTTCACTTGTTATATTACAAGTTACCTTGTTCCAATCTTAATAAAATATTCTAAAAACTTGTTTTAAAAAATCTTGCTAAAGAGAAGCAGTAAAAAGAATCAATAAAAAGCCAATTTCTTTATACCAAGACTTTTGATTTTTATTTTCAAAGTTCTTAGTAATTACATCACTTTTAATTTCAATATTTTTGTTTGTGGTTGTGGAAATCATGTATGATCTTTCCTTAGTATTACATTGGTAATGATACTCATAATTAGAAACATTTCCATAATTATTTGTGTTATCCAAATAGTACCCATGTATGCTCTTTCCTTGGTGTTACATTGGTAATGATACTTGGAAATTAGAAATGGATACTTTTATTTTTATTTTTGTAGGGGCTCTATTGATCATGGATTTCATCACCACATAGTAGGCTGAACCCCATTTATTAGTGGGGTATATATATCAAGATCTAGTTGTTTCAATTACCTAAGAATTTATGTGTTTTAATCAAACCATGCTTTGAGGAGATTTCATGCTACAATACCCAAGGTTTCAAAAACTAACTCAAAATATGATATCATTGATTGTCAACACATTGAGACCCCTATGACTATGTTGGGCACTTTAGGATAAGGCCCAATAGTGTGCATATACTTTATCTATTTATTCCATGAATTTCCCCTAGATAATCTTGTTTAAACTTTAAACCTATGATAACCTCTTTTTTCCATTCAACTTTGGTGCATCAGTTGGAGGTTAGTTCTGAGAAGCAACCTTCTATACACCCCCAAAATGAGACTTAGTAGGATATGGTAATGACATGATCCTCCATGGTTAATGGCTTGAAATATTAGGTTGTAGTTGAGAGTATGGATGAGTCAATGATAACAAAAGGCCCAATAGTTGTTCATGACCCTTCATCCTAGTTTTCACCCTTTATGTGAAAATTTATTGATTGTTTAGAATATAAATTTTGTTTGTTGTTTCTTTATATTTTTCACATGCTAAAAACCCTTATGTGAAAATTGATTCTTTTAAAAAGTTCAAATGACATCTTGAAATTAAGTCTTCATATCAAAAGCTTAAAATAATTGGTTCAAGAATTCAAAATTTTTGGTCAAACTTTTTTTTCATATCGTTAATTTGTAGCATCCTTTTTTGAGTCATTTTCCTTTTTTCTAATCATGCCTATTACTTAGCAAAGTGGCCATGTTAAATCCTCATAATTTAAGGGAAGAGCCTTTTGGTAATGACCCCTCTTAATTCCCTAGTCAAGAGCATCATGTAAAGATACATGAAATAACCAAACATGAAGAAGAGGAGGGAGGGGATTATCAGGATGAAGGTAGCCGCAAAACTATCCAACCTCCACCTTCCCTTGATGAGTATATCATGTCCATAAAAAATGAAGTATTGCTTCAAGTATTGGGATTTGGTGCAAAGTTTATATATAATTTTGATGTACATAATTTTCAATATCTCATTGTAAGTAAATATCCTTCTTCTTCCATTCCCAATAAATAAATCTCACAATGATCTTTAGAGGGAAGCAATGCTCTGATTCCCTCATCATAATATGATCCCTAAGTCTCTAAAGATAAAGGGAAATATATTTCACATGAAGAGTCATCCTAAACTAATGGTGGTTTTTCCATGGAAATCCATGTAGATCAAATAAATCAAGAGATTATGAACTTTTAATCTCATCAATCAAATAATCCCTTTAGTAATCCCAACATGAAAGTAAATATAAATTTACCTTCACAACATCATCCAAATAATTCAATTTTGAATATGGCTTCAAACTCATCAATCATGCATTCCACCAATCAAAACTTGATTCCTAATTTATTTTTTCCCATCACGCAAAAAAATCATTCAAAATTGAATATGGTTCTTCCATATAATTCATGTCTAATCGATCAAAATTTTATTACACTAAAATTTGAGTATGCACCCAAATTAACAAGGTTATAATAAAATTAATCCAAGTGCAAATATTTATTCAAACTCATCAATCAATCCAAATTAGAGTTTCCAAGACTCACCAATCATATCCAATCCAAATGAAAATATGAATACCTATTCTAGCTTGCCCAATCAATCATCAAATCCTAGTTTAAATGATGCTTCATGCACATTCAAAAATCTAAATATAAATCATAGGGTACCAAATTAATTATTGCTTGGACTGGCTCCATCCAATCAAAATACCAATCCAACTCAAAAGTAATCTAATTCTAACATAACTTTATTCATTTAAATCTACCCTAAATATTAATACTAACTCAAACCAAAATAAAACACAATCTAGTGTCAACCTTAATTTTTTTCAATCCCAAAACAAATTCTAGTTTAAACTTTAACTAAAACTAAAATAAACCAATCCAGAATCAAAACTAAACTAATTCAAACCAAGGTTTTAATCAATTTAATTCAAACTTTGACGTGCTTCCACAACAAAATAATCCAAGTATGTTTAACTAAACTATATTTGGTGAAAATACTAGTTCTAATCTCATAAACTTCAACACTAACACATTAAACAATCCAAAATTTAACCCAAATCTAAACCAAACAAGCTCAAAATTTACACAACATCCTAATCTTGGTTCTAACCCAAATCAAACCAATTTTGGTTTTAACCGAAACTCAAATCAAATAAATTTTGGTACCAACATAAATCAAAACCTTAGTTATAACCTCAATACCCTTTCCCAACCTCAAAACTTCAAATACGACGTTTGAACTCTTAAAAAATTGAATCAAAAAATTCCCCAACACACAAACCAATTAAAAAATCAATCACCTAATCCTTTATGTCAAATGGACCAACTATCCCCTTTTCTCATGCAAAAATTTCAAAATATAAAGGATAGAGTCCAAGGCTTTCAAGATGGCTCTTACAACTTGAACACATAGTTTAAGTTCAATGAAATTTGTTCATATCCCTATGTTGTGAGTAAAATGACTACAAATTTTCCCAAATATTTTGAACTCCAAAAATTTGATCAGTATAAAGGTAAATGAGATCCAAAGTAACATCTAACAAACTTCTATCACGCATGTGTAGAAATTGCTTATAGTAATTAATTCATGTTGTATTTATTTACTCAAAGCTTCGAAGGCTAGGTCCTTGAATGGTTCTCAGGACTCATAAAAAAATATATCTTCACTTTTGAAGACTTATATGAAATTTTTTTCTAACATTTCTCTTAAAATATTGAAAATTACTTGACCACTCTAAACTTGCATAATACCAAACAATGAAACAACAAAATTTTTGCTTCTTTCCTTCAAAGATGGTGAGCAATGGGAAGCCATTTTATGTGGTCATTTCTATGAATAGAGATATTGTAAATTTTTATGATCAACTTAAAATCATATTTGGGACATCACTTGTTACTTCTTTGCCCAAGATATTTTGATGAGATCATTGAAAAGGGAATTCAAGTGGAAATAAATTTGATCAATAGGGGGTATAATTAAAATCTATAAAACATATAATAATAATTCATCAAAACTAATATATAAACCCAAATTAATTTACTAAAAATAAAAATATTGTTGGAGATAGTGTAATTGATGTAAAAAGATTTAGAATCCATAGACATAAACATATAACCAATCAAATCATAACATCACAATTCTTGGTGGGAAACCAAAATAAGGGAGACCAAAACATAAGTTCACTCAATTGGGTGACATAAAAATGTTTTCCAAAAGTTGGATCATGAAAACATGATTATGTAGCCAAACACAAAACCTTTTGAAGAGAATGTTCCTAAACTTGATTGGTATGAAGAAGATGAATACTATGAATACCATCATATCATAAGCCATTTAACAAATAGATGTATGTACCTAAAACATTATTTTCAAGATCTTGTTGATAAAGGTGATATATAAGTGTAAAGATCATCATCCAAATAATCTAACAATAAAAAATTAGGGATATATCAAGGCCAATTCACTAATCATGAAAAAATTAAGGGTAAACAAAAACAAGAACAACTAGAATCAATTAATGTTAACCAAGCTAGTCATCTATTTGATTCCACAATCAATAACATTAATATGGTACATAGACATGTTAACATTGTTACTTTACCAAAGTGTGAATGTGCTATCATAATGAAACACATAAAAATTACCCTACCAAGTGCATTTATCTTTAATGTTAAATTTAATTACAACATTATAGATCATCTTGAGAAGACACCAACCAATATCTCTATTTTATACCTTCTCAATACTTTCCCTGTGTATAAATATATTTTGTATAAAGTCCTCTAGGAGTCCAATGTTCCTAAAAATATTAATCTCATAAACTTCTAAGCATTAATAAGTTCTTTGGAAATAAATAATCAAGTAACATTTGATCATTCAAATGTTTCTCCTTTAGGTTTAGATCATAACTTCCCATTGTATATAGAGGTTACTATTTATAAACATAAGGTAAAAATGGGTTTTATAGATAATGGTTTGGCCCTTAAATTATGTACACTAAGAATCATAAAATATCTTGGGTATATAATAACAACACTAGAATCAAATATCATAACAATAAAGGTATACAATAGTAATGAACACCAATCTATTAACACAATCCATCTTCCTTTGATGGTAGGGTATGTCATTAAGGAAAAACTTGTTTATGTTCTTAATCTTGATTTACCATATAATATACTCCTTAGATTCCCATGGATCTATTTCATGAATGCCATCCCATATAATCTTCATTAGTGTTTGAAAATTTTGATGCAAGAATGGAAGTAACTATTCAAGGTGATCCTCATCCCTTTCAATATTGTAAACTATTGGAAGGTAAGTATCAAAAACACAACTATCTATTAGTCAAAAATGATAATTTTACCCCTATTAAGAATTATCCTTCATTTAAAAAGTATGTTAATCCTAAAAGTTTATTTCAAAAAAATCCCCTTGGTGGTTGGATTAATAATCCAAATCCTTTCATATCCATTTAAAAGCATTAACCAATGAAATATCAAACTCACCTTCCAAATAATCCTCCAATAAACCATCCATTTAGCATGCTTCTAATAGTCCATCCATTGAGTAAACATCCAATCTATCATCCTCCAATAAAGCATCATCTTACACTTCTCCCCATTTCAAAATAATTGATCAAGGCATCAATAGTTACATTATTAAATATTTTTACACAAGCAAAATATATTCCAATCCAAATGAATATGGTAAACCAAACCATCTAAAGGATAAAATAAGGGTTAAAAATCTTAGTAAGACAAAATTTCTCAAATGAGGCCTTCTTTTTTATGAGCATATTGATGATTAAAATTCCTCCTAGATTTATTATGATGAATTAGCTACTTGATTTTCCACCAATAGATATCCCATTTCAAAATACATCATGTGCAAAATAATGAATTACAAAGGCAAGGGTATTGGTCTCTATGAAAAAGGTGACATTTAACTAATAACACTAAAATACAATGAAGGAAAGCATAGTCTAAGATTTAAACCACTTAACATACATCTAAAAATATCCAAAAGTGACTCTTCTAGTGAGTTAGAAGATGAGTCTTTAGACAATAAGATGGGGTCCATAATTAGCCATTTTGAAGATCTAGCCCTTACTAACCTCTTCCATGAAAACATCATTCTAAAACTTGACCTAGCATATCCTTCTCTCATGTCAACCATTTTCAAAATGATGAAGCTATATCTGAGTTCTTATGAATTAGGGATCAAATTCCTATAGGTGATCATAAGAAAGGTTTTATAATACAACTACCAGATTCAACATATTTTGGGGAATAGAAATTACATCACTAAAATTTTTCCATATACATAAAAATAAGAAGTTGAGGAAGATTTTCATCTTCCTAAACTATTCCTAGCTTATAAATATGAATCAAGTCTATTTGATGAGGAAACCATTCTTGTAAACATCATCACTAACATTGATCCAAAGATTGTAAATCTTGTTATATCACTCAATCAAGAAGAAAGGGATATATTCACATTATTGCTTGATGATTTTTTAGATGTATTTGTATGGTCTTATGCAAATATGCTAGGGTTAGATCTAGAGTTAGTAGTTCACCACCTTGTGGTGCATCCCAATGAAAAACCAATAAAATAAAATATCAAAAAATTGCATCCCAAGATTACACTCTAGTAAAATAAGAGATAAATAACCAATTCGATGTAGGTTTCATATTACCAATTGACTACTCATACTAGATATCCAACATTGTACTTGTGTTGAAGAAACTTGAGGGGATTAGAGTATGCACAAACTTTAATGATATAAATAAATCATGCCTAAAGGATGACTTTCCATTACCTAACATAGATATGATTGTTGATTAAATTATAGACCATGATATGATATCTTTAATAAATGGTTTTCAGGCTACAATCAAATAAAAAATGCTATAAAGGATCAATGTAAACCAACCTTTACAATTCCATGGGGGACATTCTATTACTAGGTGATGCTTTTTAGATTGAAAAATGCTAGGACAACATATTAAATGCAATGATAGTTATTTTTCATGACATGCTTAATGATATTATGGAAGACTATGTAGATGACATTATAGCTAAGTCTAAATCTAGGATAGATCATCCTCAAGTGCTTTACCATATTTTTGAGTGTATTCAAGATTACAACATGAGGTTAAATACAAAAAAATATGTGTTTGGTTTCACATCAAAAAAAAATTAGGATTCATTATTTCATATCATGGCATTGAAGTTGATCCTTCAAAAGTTTTATCTATCATGGATATGCCTCCACCTAAAAAGCTTAAACAACTTATAAGTCTACAAGGGAAGATACAAGCCATCAGAAGATTTATTTCTCAACTTGTAAACATCTATCACCCATTTACCTTTTTATTGAAAAAATATACTCCTTTTAAATAGATTGAAGATTGTGAAAAGTCATTTAATAACATCAATTAATATCTTTCAAACCCACCAATGTTGATGCCACTGATTATAAGTAAATCTTTTTTGTCATACATCTCAGCTACTCAATATGCCTTTAGAGCATTGTTAACATAGCTTGATGATAATGGAAAAGAATGAGTAGTATATTACTTAAGTAGAACATCAATATCATATGAGTTAAATTAATCTCAAATAGAAAAATAATTTTTTTAGTTGTTTTTACTTCCCAAAAACCATGGCATTACATGCTTAACAATCAAACAAAAATTATTGCCAAAATTGACCCTATCAAATATCTCCCATCCAAAACCGCTATAATAGGCAAGATGGATAAATGGTATATGATTATTAGTGAGTTTGATTTAGTATCATAACCAAAGGCAATAAAATGACAAGTTATAGTAAATGTATTGGTTCAAACACCACTTAATATCAAGGCACCTCTAATTGTAGAATTCCTAGATGATGCAATCATATCTATAGATTAATCCCTAGTTTAGTAGCTTTTCTTTGATGGCTCTTTCATAAATCACGGCTAATGGGAAGGCATATTATTGGTAAAACTTGATAGGGATTGTATTTATAAGGCATTACAAAATAATTTCCCTGTATAAACAACATGGTAGAATATGAAGGTCTCATAGTAGTCCTCAACATGATAATTTAGTGGGGAATCTAACATCTCCTTATTTTTGGCAATTCTAAGATCATCATCAATCAAGTAACTAATGAATTCCAAGCATGTGATGATAAACTAATCCCTTACATAAGAATGGTGGATAGATTGAAATCATCTTTCAAATAAATCCAATTCAAACAAGTACCTAAAATAAACAATTGAGCAATAGATGCTATGGAAATAATTGGATCCTTGATAGACTTAAACACAAAACACAACAAATTTATGGTTGAGTACTTAAAGATGCATGCTTATGATATGATAGAATCAAAACTGGTTTGTGAGGTGGTTAGTACCACTTCTCCATGGTACTTTTATATCTATACATACCTTCATAACCATACCCTTCCATCTAATTTATCCTCTAACCAACACAAATCATTTATTCAACACACATCTCAATATACAATCCTTGGTAACACTCTATATCATCATGGATATTATGTAACCTTTATACATTATTTACATTGTAAATATTCTGATTTATCAATTAGATAAGTTCATGAGGGAATTTTTGGAGCACATTCAAGTGGTATGGTCCTTGAAAAAAAGCTTATCTAAGTTGGTTATTATTGGCCAAAAATAAAATATGGTTTATGTGCCTATGTCAAAAAGTATATACCTTGTCAAAATCATGGAGATATTATCCATATTACTTCAAAATATTTACAACCTATCATAACACCTTGGCCATTTTTCACATGGGGGTTAGACCTCATTGGGAAAACAAATCCTAGTTACTCTAATGGACATAAGCACATTATAACTACATCCAAGTATTTTAACAAGTGGGTAGAAGTAATATCACTTACCTATGTGAATAGAAAGAAAATTATTAATTTTATCCTTAACCACATTATTTGTTGTGATTATAGGATTTTGGCAATAGAGAGGAGGTTAGAATAATTGTTAGTTTCACAAAACAAAACAAAATCAACACACTAAGAAGTTAACATATTTAAGCCTAGATCTTAGGGGGATCAGGGTGAAAAAAATACATATGAAATCATAAATAAAATTCTAAGAATGATAAATCCAATACCTTATTTGAGATATCTAAGTGATTCATTGGTGGCTTGCTTGGCTTGTGCTCAAAGAGTCTTTGGTAATGGAATTTGGCTATCTCCTTCTCTCCTTGGAACCATGGTTGGCTTGTGGGTTATGCTTGATTGATGGATTAGCTTATGATTTTGGAATTATAACACTATTACTTTAAATCTTACTATAAAACCTACATTATAACTTTACTCTATCCAAGCTCTCCAAATAAAGAAGCAAATGCTTGTATTTATAGGTTTATAAACTAATGCCAACTCAAAGTGAGCTAAGGTGTAGTTTAAACATGGAATGGGTTAAAACCTAACCTAAGTGAGTTAATTAACCACAATAGAGTTAAAATGTATCAAGAATTAATGATTTACAATGAATAGGCATGGGTGAGATATTTACAAAGGAGTGAAAACTCACAAAAGGTAATCATGAAAACCTAGGATAATCTTGATTTTTGAATTTCCTTTTTTATAATTTCATTAATTTCACATGCATAATTCAACTAGGATTTTAATTAGGTTTATAATTTTATTATAATTAGTATTTTTATTATTTCCAAGACTTAATTTGATTGCATGTGTGCAATTTCCCCATTTAATAGGTCTATAAGTTAAATTGCATGTTGTGATGTTTCATGATGAATAAAGATGAATCTATGAGAGGTTTTTATTGCCTACAATAGGATACCCAAATTAGGGATGTATCAACTAGATTATAAGATTTGATAAATGATGCATAAATAAACTTGGAATGTTTAGTGATTCTTAAAATAAAATTGCAATGGTTGGTAAGAATTGGTTTGAAGTCTAGTCAAGGGCTATTGATGGCCAGTTTTAGGTGTCTATAGTTTTCCCCTATTTGGGAAGGTGTTTCAAGCTATAAGCATAGTAACATCTTCTTAAAGAATGAAAAAGGTATTGTATGCTTATGAATTCAATAATAATGGATGAATTATAGGTTTCCCCTCCAAGGAATAGTTGGCAAAAGTGTTAGTAATTAATCCCTCAAAAGTAGGAAAGTATTAGACCAAATATATGAGATGGGTGGAATGGACTAATTTTCCCATAGGTGATCATCGACATATGTGGGAGAAAAAAGGTAATGATTTTCCCAAAGGTGGTTATAATCATTGAAAAAGGCTTAAGGTAATAAGATATTAATTTTCCCAAAGGCAGTTATAATCAGTAAAAGGGAAAACAATGCTTTACCCATAGGTAGTTAGAATCATTGGTAGGATTAAAAAATGCCCTAGTTGGGTGGATAGAGATAATGGTTTACCTAGAGGTAGTTTTAAGAATTATCACAAGGAATAATGTGCCCTAGTTAGGCATAAGAAAGAGAATGATTTGCTCAGAATAGGTTATGATCATTAACCTTCAAATAAATGGAAACATAATGATTCACCCAAAGGTTATTATAATCATTGTTAATTCAAGTGGGGTGGTATAAAATGATTTTTTTTAAAGGTGATTATAAATATTATACCCTGATTATGGAAAACATGATGTGGAATGTTGATGGCAAATTAGCGCAAAGGATAAAGATGAATTTGGGAAACCTATGAGTAGGGAGTTGCTCATATAAACTATCAAGGAATAAAATTATTTCTTTATTTAATTTCTTTGTTTAAAATATGATTTGGATTAGATCAAGAATGTTTCTAGTACCAAGGAGATATCATTGCTTCATTATCATGTAGACTTCTAGAGTTAATTTTTTTCTATAGAATGTGTTGATAGGTATTATGATAGAAAACCATGATAACTTGGCCAAAATATGCATAAGGACTGATATGTGATCTAATAATCTAGTGAAAATAATATACCAATGATAAAAACCATGATGACAATGTTGACACCCGAAGATGGATGGATTCAATAATAATGTGAAAGGAATCACCAAATGAATGCACATATAATGAATCAAGGAAAAAAATAAATCAAACAAATAGGCAAATAAATAAACAAATAAAAAACCAACAAAAATAAAATAAAAAGAAACAACAAACAAACAATGGGTAGTCATAATGTTGGTATAAATAATATAACATAAATAAGATGATAAATGTTTCCCCTAGATGAGAAGAGACAAAAAAACTAACAAACAAAATAGAGGAATAGAAGAAAAGGAAGGGGGTGGATGAGTTATCTCTAGATAAACTAGGCAAATAGATTCTACCTATATATTTCCATGGACATAATATCCAATAAAAACTTTAGGATGTTCTCCTAATAAATGAGATAGAATAAAATGATGAGAAAAAAACATGATGGATGTGATATAATAATATGGGAATGAGCTCAAAAAATGGTGAGAGCATGGGATGTTGGGCCAATAATGATAGGGAAACTAAATGACAAGCAGTTTCTTGTGATTTAGTGAGGGTTCCTAGAATCTTTAAGACAAAAAAGTGGTTAATGTTTTTATATTTTATAAAATGGTTTTCAAAGTTTTTTTTAGAATTTTGTATGTATCTCAACTCGCTTGAGAATAATGAGACACAAAATGGTCCAAGCTTCCAAAGTGGTGAGAGTGTGGTTTAGATTACTCACAAAATGCTGAAAGCATGAAAAAGAGGTGACTAAGCTGACCTCAACATAAACTGAGTGTTACCTACATAGTCCTAGGATGGGACCTCAAGTCACTATAGTTCTACCTTATAGTGGAGGAATCTGACTAATGTAGTAACCAATTCAAACAAAATAGGAAAAGTTGGCATAATGGCATAGTATGACATAGACATATCAAGGTGGTACTTCAATGCATGATAAATAAGTGTTACCCCTAGTTTTCTCATAAGTAGTTATTACTAGAAAAAAAACATAAGTCAATGATACTAATTTACCCATAGACAGTTATAATTAGTAGTAAGATGGAAGGACATTGATTTACCCAAAGGTGGTTATAATTATTCATAATTGGTATATGACATAACAATAAATGAAGGGTGAAACTATGAAACCTCTATCATATTGCTCCAAAATATGACCTATATTAGTAATAATTGAAATAACTACCAAAATAGATTTGAATCTTCATGATAAAAATGTCCATGTAACTAATGAAATGGAACCAAGGTCAAAGGGCTAGGTAAGGTGGGGTGGAAAAAAACTTAGGTGATAGGAAAGGTATGGTGGAATGGGAAATTGATAAAATGGTAGAATGGTATGGTACAAAGAAGAAAGTTGATATTATGGTACAACTTGAAATGGTCCTTATAGACAATACACCAAGTCACTCAAACATAGTAATGCTTGAGGTGTATAATGTTCATTATCTCGTCAAGTTCATCTCCATATGGTGTATCAAACTTATATGCTCTAGCACCATAGTTTGAAATAATGATGAAAGGACTTACCCAGTTGGGTTTAAACTTAACTTTGTATTTATTCTTGGCTATGGTATTCTTTTGGTTTTATTTAAGAACAAGATCACCAGGATCAAACTCTTTGTATTTCACACACTGATTGTATTGGCCACATAGTCAATTTTGGTATGCTTGAAGATTGTTGACTATGGCCAAGAAATTATCATTAAGTAACTCCATCTCTTGTAGGTGAGATACTAAATATTCTTCATCATCTAGGACATGCTTCAAAGAGATACGTAATGAAGGTAACTTGACCTCAATGTGAAGAATTGTCATAATTCCATAAACAAGTGAACATGGAGTGGCTCATATTGAAGTACAATGATTGGTATAGTATGCCTAGAGGGAAAAAAATATTTGAAGGTGCTAATCATGTTTGGCATCATTGATAATATTTTTAAGGATGTTGATAATGGTTTTATTAGATGCTTTTACCTAGATGTTACCTTATGGGTAATATGCCATGGAAAAACATTGTTTAATCTTGTACTTGGCACATTACAATTTGACATCCTTTTTCTTGAATGATCCACCATTATTAGATATAATTTTGGGGGGGGATACCATAGTGGAAAATGAGATGCTTAAATATGAATTTGGAAATTTTCTTTCTAGTCACATAAGTGAGGGGTATAACTTCAACCCACTTAGTGAAATATTCTATGGCAGTAAGGATATGTTTATAGCCATCGGATGAGGTGGGGTTTATCTTCCCAATGAGATCGAGGCCTAATGTAGAAAATGGCTATGGTGTAAGCATTGGTTTCAAAGTCTTGGCTAGGGAATGAATCAAATTGGCATGTATTTAACATTTATTGCACTTTTTCACATATGCATCTGCATCTGCATCCATCATTGGATAATAATATCTGGTATGTAATGAATTTTTGGATAGGATGCCTCACTTTTGTGCGATTCACATACTCATTCATGAATTTTCTATAATACTAGTGTAGATTATGCACAAATTTAAAAAAAAAGTAGATTTCCATCAAAATTATAGTGGTATAAGGTTAGTTTGAGTAAGGTATAATGTGTGTCATGGTGGACAAAGGCTTTGGATTTTTTGTGGGATATGTCTAGTGGCATAATTTGGTCATGAAGATAGGTGTGTAGGTCTGAATACCAAATGGAGATAGGACCGACAATATCATAGATCATTGTGATAGTTGAAGGTTCATAAACAGACATTGATTTTCAATGAGAAAATGATATCTTTAGCTATATCTATATGTCAAATCAAAGATCCAATAGTAGTTATAAAATCTACTATTCTATTACTAGGCCTTGATATGTGTTCAAATTATACATTGGTAATCTACTATTTGAGAGTGTCAACCATGGCCTTATATGGTACCAACTTGTCATCCTTTGTCTAAAAATGGTCTATAACTTGATTGATGATTAACTGAGAATCACCATAAATTTTTAAATGTTATCAGTTCCATTATACTACCTATCAAATCCCTACAACAAGTGCTTCATATTTGGCCATGTTGTTGGTACAAGAAAAGCTGATTTTGAATGACTTAGGGATTAGATTCCCCTATAGAGTAATAAACAAAAGGCTTGCCCCTAGTACATGTGCTATGAATGATCCATCAAAATATCACATCTAGTGCTAATACTCAAGAGGTGTTTCAATGATGGTCATAATGTATTCATCTAGGAATTGGAATGTTAGAGGCTATGTATCTACAAGGGGTGCTTCAACAAGTTGATCTACAATAACTTGCCCATTGATGGATTTTTAGTTGAAATAATCAATATCAAACTCACTAAGAAGTATGATCTATTTGGCCATGTATCCTTGTAAATTTATTTTAGATAGTAGATACTTGAGTGAATCTACTTTAGAAATGACCATGGTCTTATTATTTAGCATGTAATGTCATAATTTCTAAGCTATGAAGACTATAGCTAAATAGGATTTTTCAATAGGTGTATAATTGTGCTCATATGCTACCAGTATAAAGCTTAAATAATACATGACATTATATTTTCCATTATCATAATGTTGAGATAGAAGTGTCCTCAGGGCTTCATCAATAGCTGATAGATATGGGAGAAATGATTTTCCTAGCATAGGAGGTCACAAAATAGGAGGATTTGCTAGATAGTCCTTTAGGCACTAAAAATCTTTTAAAATTCATCATCCCAGAAATTCTACCCCTTTCTTCAACAAGTATGTGAAGGGATGGCACTTATCAACTAATTGAGATATGAAGCATCTAATAAATTATATTTTTCTTTGTAAATTATGGATCTGTTTCAAATTGGTTAGTTGTAGCATATTTGTTATGGCTCATACTTTGGTTGGGTTGACTTCAATGCCTCTATGAGACGTAATTAAGCCAAGTAATTTTCCTGAAGTAAATCCAAAAACACACTTCTTAGGGTTGAGCCTGACCTCATATTCATGTAGTTTCTCAAATATCCTCCTTAGTATTGCTAGATGATCGGCCTTGGTCTTTGATTTAACTAGTATGTCTTTGATGTAGTCTTCAATAATATCATGCATTATATCATTAAATATGATGGTCATGGCTCTTTGGTAGGTTTTCCCTACATTTTTGAGATTAAATGGCATAACCTAATAACAAAATTTTCCCCATGGAGTGGTGAACATTATTTTATATTGGTTTTCCAGTGTGATTTGGATCTAATTGTAGCCTAAGAATCCATTCATTAATGAAAACATTTCATAACCAGTTGTGGAATTAACTATCATATCAATGTTTGGTAAAGGAACGTCATCCTTGGGGAAGGTCTTGTTTATGTATCTAAAATCAATGTATATCCTGATTCCTTCTAGATCTTACTGATGGGTACAATATTGGAGATCCACTTTGAGTAATCAATTGATCAAATACATCTCACTTCTAAGATAATTTCCAACTCTTTATTTATAATAAAGTAATATAAAGATGTATCTTATGTAATTTTTATTTAACTAGTTTGGCATTAGGATGTACTATGAGGTGGTGTACAACCAAGGTAGGGTCTAAACTAGGCATGTTAGAATGGGCTAAGTTAAATATATCAACAAACTCCTTCAATAGGGTTGTAAAGAATTCACATTCCTCCTCAATGAGGGATGTGCCTAATTTCATCCATTTTGGGTCATCTGGAGTTCTAATGTTAAATTCTATTATGTCTTCCACTAGAAGGACCAAGCTATCTTTTAGAATGGTTGGTAAAGATTTAAAATGGCCTACGATAGTAGAGTCCTCTATTAGGACTAGATCTTCAAGTTTTCCTAGGCATGATGAATCAAAATCTCCCAAGAATATCCCAATGGTAGGGATGTCCATGTAATAAATATAGTTGGAAACTCTTAGATGATTCAATCAAAATCTTGTTATTTCTCAAATTTGAACTCAGACCCGTAGGAAAGTTAATTATTGGTGGTATCCTAAGCTATGTTTTAGGAAGGTTAAACACCCCCATTTAATGGTCCCTAAAATAAGTTTTTACCATCAAATTGGCCTTTCTCTTTACTATTTATTTGGTCCAAAAGTGACTCAAAGAGGTTTTCACTTTGGAACCTCAATGTTTTATTTAATTGTTTACAGCTAAGGGTGTTCACCAATTCTCCAAAATAGGCTTTAGGATTCAACTTGATTGAGAACCCTTGTTTGTGGTCTCCCAAGGAAAATTGTCCATAAGGCCTAAAAAATTATAGAAAGCTTAATCATTTTAAAACTTGTCCACTGGCACTATCAATTCTTGTTGGTCCTAGTTTATCAATGAGGGTAATATAATGAAAGTGGATTATGGAAAATAATTGGTTGAAGAGTACATATGGCATTAAAATCAAACAAATTGGTATGGGCTAAGTCATCAAAAAGGATATGATTGAACTCTATTTCACTATTAGCATCATCATCACTAATTATTAGTGATGGAACTAGAATAAGGTATGTGGGGTCACCCCCAAGTGGTTTAAATCCAAGACCATTTGTTCCTTTGTACTGAGTGGAATAAATTATTTCAAGTGGACCCTATTGATTCAACCCAAGGCCTCCTCCTTCATAAGCATACTTATCCATGATTTTGTTTAAATGGGATTTTTGGCATTGATATAATAGTTAGCCATTTTGTCATTATACAACCATGATTCATCATTTGAAAGAGGTTCTTATCCTTGGCTAGAGGCTGGTACAAAAATAATTGGTGATGGACTATACGTATGGCCTTTCCCCTTTCTTTGCTAGTCCATGAGTGGTTTCACTTTTGGTCTTCCAAAAGACTTAGGGTTCTATGGAAGCTTAGTAATATGAAAGGTATCATGGATCAAGTATTCTCTTTGACCATTAGCCAAGATGGTATAATGATTAGACATTTTATGAAGTGGCATATGGGAAAGTAAATCAAGGGTATCAAGGTCAATGCAATTGGCCTCTGGTGAATCAACAAGTATTCATTTTCCCTTGTCCTTCTTGGCAACTAGATTCAAGCTAAAATGATAGTTATATATTTGGTACTTGGCCTCTAAATGTTTACAATGCTTGTATGAATACAAAATACCATGAATGGTGACCTCCATACCTGAGTGGGGAAATTTGATACATTGGTGAAATGTTGATGGGATTGAATTAATCTCATGTATCCAAGGTTTACCCAAAATCATATTATATAATAATTAGATGTCTAACACATGGCATAGATTATCATTGGTCAAGGGCCCAATGATAACTAACAAGTTAATGGTGCCTTGTGATTCTCATTCTTTATTATCATAGGCTTTGACAGTGATTATCTTTTACTATAAGTTGGTAGTTGTGTACTCAAGAAGATTGATGAGATTTAGAGACATAATATTGAGGTTTGATCCATTGTTAATGAGGACACATTTCACATTATACCACATTATGATATCTTCTATGTATAATGGATTATTATGAAGAGGGCCAAGGGATGACATATCACTTTGGTCAAAGGTTAATTATTGGCCTAGAGCTAGATGTCTAACCAAAGCTTCAAATTTGTCTAGGGATATGTCATTGGGAATTTGGGATTGGCCAAATAACTTAGTTAAGATGTTTTTGTGGATTGCAGATGTGCACAACAAATCTAAAATGGATATTTGTGCTGGCATCTTATGAAATTATTCCACAATATCAAACATCTTTTCTTATATAATGTTAAATGGCTTATTTTGAGCCAAAATATATGGTTGGATGATGGGAGAAGTGGCAGATGGCTATGGGTCTAGTATGGTAATATTTGACCACTGAGTTATTATTGCATAATCAAGATTAGATACATGACCATTATTGATAACAAATGATGGTGGAGGGGGACCAAATAGGATAATTCTTAATTATTGGTACACTTGTACATGGTATTGAGATACTGATGAGTTATCAATATAAGGTTCAAAAGTGGGAATCCCTACTTGTTGATATGCTTGTATGTAGTCACAATTCAAGGAAGGATCATTGACATGGTTGGGTTGACTAGGAATGATTAGCAATGATCTTATTTTATTAGTTAATTGTCTTGGAATAATGGAGATGGTATTAATGTGACATCCTACAATATGGCCTATAACCCTCTTGTAGTCATGTGTAATTACATGGTAGGTCTATTAGTTATTGGCATCATTATGGCCTAGGTTCTGTCCATTCATTTGACATTGTTGGTTCTGCTATTGATTTTGTTGGTTCTACCTTGGATATTGATACTATTCTTGTTGTTATCCTAGATGCTTTTTTTGCTAGTTGTTATGTTAAAGAAAAGGGTTTTGATAAATGCTAAGGTTTTGATTAGATGTGGAAGCTCCATAATCCAATGTGATCTCTCTATTTTACAACATATTATCGATCAAATGTTTAATTTACACATAATGGTACATATTATGGCTAGTCTAAATAGTCATTACCCTCAAGATAGTGTTTCAAAATAGGCTAGTTAGTTAGGTTAGCTGTAGTGAGCTTGTGAAACACAAATTCAATGGGTTATCCAAGGTCACTAAAGATGCAATGGGAAGGCACATTTATCCTTGGAGGAGGGTCTTGTAAAAGGAAAAGTTTTTGTATTTGTTGTGCTAGTTTAGGTTGTTGTGCTTGTTGTATTTGTTGAATGGGTTATTGGTGAGGAGTAATTTGGATATGAGGCATTTTTAGAGTAGATGATGTTTACACCATTTGGACATGTCACAAATTGGTCAATCCATTTCCTACAACATTTTTGTTGTGATTAAACTTGTTGGGTTTGTCATAATTGTTAGCCTAAGTTGGTTACACCTCTTGCACTTAGACTTGGTTCTAATTATGTCCATTGTTTTGGTTTTGGTTCTATCTCTAATTTAATGAGGTAATTTTAATGATCCATTTATTAATAAGGGATATTTTGATCAACAAACCTTTTTCAATGATTTAATTAAAGGTATGTACACATTGTAGCTCCAAATGGTAAGATATCTCACTATGTAAAGTTTTGGTAAACATAATGACTAATTGTTTGCCTAGTAGACTATGGGTGGATTGGCTTGTAAGGGCTCTTCATTGATACAAATAAATTATGAAGTTTTCACTATCCTTCTATTTGGCTTTGATAAAATATACTAATGAAATCTCATGCTCAATATTGTATGAGAAGCATTCCATAAACTTATCTGAAAGATCATTGAAATTAGATACTAAATTCTTGGGTAATTTCAAAAACCATTCCAATGCTTGTCCTTCTAGGCTCCTTAGAAATAATAGTAAAAGGTATATGTTGCTATAGGCCACTAGCTAGCATGAAATACATAATTCCATCAAATGAGCCTTAGGGTCACCTTTCCCCTTGTATTTATAGAATTTTGGTGGTTCTTACCCTAGAGGAAATGGTATCTATAAGTACTCCATGTTGAAAGGGTAGGAATACACATCATCCAACTTAAAATTTTTGGTCTATTTACTAGCTTGGATGGTGGAAATTGCATCCTTCATTTTTTGTAATTATTGTGCAAGGAAACCAATGGGAATATTGGCTTGAAGTGGAGGCTAGGGAAATCACAAGTGGATTAATTTGACTAGGGTATAGTGGAGGCATTTATTGGGGAGTGTTGGTTTGTTTTGGGAATGGACCAATAATATGCATACATGGATTAGGGTGTGATGATTGAAATTGCACATGATATGGTGTTATGTTCTAGTTGGGATGAAGAATATGTCCCTAGCCTTGGGGAAATTGAGGCTAAAATAGAGGGATATGGCTATACTATGCCTATTGAGGTTGAATATGGACATTTTTTTGACTCTTTAAACCTTATTAATTAAGGGTAAATGGTGAACCAAGGCCCTATTATTGAACTTGTGGCACATTTGAAATAAAAGGTGATTATTCCCTAATTGGTAATTATAGAACATTAGAACCTATTATTTACATGAATCTCTCTTGTTAGTAGATGCATGTTAGAGATTTGGAATTTGTTGTTGACTAATAATTGTATGTTATTGATTAGACATTGTTTGGTTTTGTATTATCATGTTGGTATATGATTGAAGAGGTATGTTCATCACTACTTTGTGAGGTATAATATTGGTTTCCCCTTATTGAGGTGGTAGAATGTTTTACATATGTTATGTGGGTATGCTAGATGACACCTATTACTATGGAATGTTAGTCATAACCTATTGTGGTGGCATAACATTAATCACATTTTGTTGAGGTATGGTACTGGTTATTGATTGACTACTTAAGCCTTGATGCTGTGAGCTTTAAGAAGTAACTAGTTGAGGATTAGAGGTAGTTATTTCAGGTTGGGAGGTATAAGCTCCTACTACCTGAATTTGAAAGCCACTCATGGTGTTGACTAGAGGCACATTTTTTTGTTGACTAGTTATTTATGCATTTACACCACTTTGGTTTGGATTAGATGTTGCTTGTGCATTATCCACTAGGTTTGGCTTAGTATGCTACATAGAAGAAGAAGAACTTATTCAATATTTGGGGTATTTAACATGTTTTCTATCAAATTAATTTATGTAAAAGGGTTTATACCCTAATTGTATTGGCCTATAAATTCCTTTAAGACTCATATTAAAGAAGATAACTCAATAAGAGAAGTACTTGACATGTTCATGTTGTTAAAGTTGTATTCTAGGTTGAGGTATGTTTGATATGCTATCTAAATCTAAATAAAGTGGTCATGTATGAGGCCCTTTCTTATGACAAGCATATGAGGGTCCTAATATGGCATCGCCAATATGGCATGAGGATTACTAGAAGAGGCATGTTCATTATTATGATTATAAGGCATGTTGTAAGGCCCTTTTACTAGGATTGGAATGTTTTAATGGGGAAATTATGTTGGAAACTTAGACCCTACATATGTAGCTTTAATTAAGACTTTATCCTTGTTCACAAGAAATTGATGATAAAACAAGTATGGGTCATAGGCTAATGACATTGTAACTTACTAAGGTTTCTATTAAACTTTTTCTACAATCATAGGTACATTAGCAAGGCATTGTGCCATATATTCTTTTTTTTGCTTTGATTATGGAGGTATGTTGAAAAAATAATGGGATAAAGGGTCTTGACTCTATTCCCCCAATTGAGCATTGTAATGGAGATAAGGATCCATCTCATAAACTACATTATCTCTATAAGGGTCTTGAATAAAGTCTTCTTGTGTAACAACATTTACATACCATGGATTGTATATGACACCACTATGTGTATAGTGAGACATGGTTAAATCAATAGGTGAATGTTTCAAAAAAAATGGGTTAGAGTTCTAAAAACTCTAAAAAAGAGTGTCTAAAAATATAAAAGGTTCAAACTCTATCTAAATTGGTTAAAGAATGGAGTTGTATCTCCAAAAAGTTTTATGACAAAACTTGGTATAAAATAATATAACATCAAATGTATAATGTTAAATGTGTCATAAACACAAGGGAAAGTGGATGAACTAAAAAAAATCCAAACTCTATGGACAAAGTGTTCCAAATAGGTCTAATATAGGAAAGTAAAAGTTGTTAGGTCTTTTGGAAAAATACAACATCAAAAGATAGGCTCAAACAAGGCATGTGCTAGGACTTTTGGCTAAACATGGCATCAAAATCTAGACTTAAAATAAAGGGGTATTTAATCTAAAAAAACTTGGAACACTTTGGCATAGATGAGGCACTTGACTTCAGACATGAACTTGATCAAATTGGCATGAGGCACAAAACAAAAGCACTTGGGGATAGACTATTTTCTCCAAAATAGTGATACAAACAAATAGTTTTCAAATTTGAGTAAGGAATTAACCTAAGTTATGCAACCCAAAAGAGAAATATCAGTGTCAAAGCCCCACTTAGATATGGCCTAAATAAAAATCAATCAATGTTTGAATTTGAACTTGCCAAAGTTAATTAAAACCTCAATTTAGAAAACTTAGGCTTTTTGACAAAACAAGCTAGAAAATTTTGAACAACATAACAATAAAAGATAAAGAACTTAAAAGAATACATGGATTTGGTTCAAACATAAAACTTGGATAATTTGGACACAAGATAAGATGAGTCTATGAAATAATTTGAGTAGTGTAATGACATTATCACTCTCTAAAGGTATAAATAATGGTTTTTTTTAAAAACCCTAAGGCACAAACTTGAAATGATTTAGGTAGCATAACATTACTTATTTCAATCAAGTTACAACACAAAAGGTTTTTGACACAAAGTCTAATTCAAAATCACAATATCAAATGGATATCATAACACCTCCTCAAAAAATGGAGTAGTGAAAACAAACAACTCATTTTTGACATGATAAAAACAAACAAAGTTTTTAGACTCAAAGACCAAGCAATAAAGAAAAAAGACCAAATACAACTAAATAAATCATCCTATGCCATAAACTGACAAGGTTCATCAAATGGGGTTGAATAAAACTATAGTTTTTGAATTTCTATATTGGTACCATGCATGGCTAATGCTAGAGATGCCTCACATCAATTGAGTTCATATTGATTAACTTATTATGCAAGGGTCTATTCCTTTACATAACATTCCATCCATGGACTAGTTAGTGGAATCCCTTGGTTTACCATACCTTACTCAGTTTTCATTATGAAATGAGAGATTAGTCACTCAACCCCCTAGCTCTTACAGTATGCTTTCCCTAATTCATATACCCCATCAATGAGTGGGGTTAAAATAATAGTAGGAAATGAAACCCTGGGTTAATGTTTCCCTAAAGAACTCATGAAGAATCTATGAACTCCACTTCATAAACCAAATTGCACATGAAATTAAAACTAATTGTAAAAAATTTACGGTTGCATTTAGATCACCCAAAACATTCAAGTTTTGGGGAGAGCCTAGATAATGTTCTTTCCATGCCTTAGACTAGGCATAAATTACAAGTGAAAAGGCACTTTTGATCAACCAAGTTCCCTATAGGGGATGGGGGGAGAGCATACACACACTCTTCATATTTATAAAACAAACAAATAAGAAATAAACACTTTCAAGATTTTAAATCTAAGTGAATGTTTATTTTAGGCACCAAATTGAGATGTGTGTTAAAGTTTTTTAGCCCCTTGGCTTATTCAAAAAATAAGAATTTGCATAAAAAAGCTTAAGCAAAAGCACCTGTGTTCATTTTAATCACTAAAACTAAAATGTTCAAGACTTAACAAACTCATTTTAGGCACCAAAATGAAGTGTTTCAATACTTAGTCATTTTTTAGGTTCCTTTTAAGCATTAAAAATCAAATGTTCAAGACAACCATTCTTTTTAGGCACAAAAAATGAAATGTGTTAAAGAGTTAGCTATATTCATTTTAAACACGTAAAATGAAATATTCATGAGTCTAAACTTGAAAATGCATACTGTATTCCTAACTTGGACTTGTAAGGCTTAGAGTTTTTCCCCTTATTTTGAAGCACATTCAATGATGAGCAAACAATATTTCAAAACATAGCTCTTAGGTTTCTTGTTTTTAGAACACATAGAATGGTATCAGTCACCTGTGAGCAATGTTGGTTATTAGGGAACCAATGTCATTTGGTAATAGCTAATTTTAGTTGATAAAGACTGAGATCAATTGCCTATGTTCTTGAAGGCAAAACCAAAATGAGGTAAAAATGATAGTTATCTCAAGATTAGATTAAAAAATCCTCAAAACCTGTTATTATATGATTAGATAGGGAATATAAAGGCCAATGAAACCAATAAATAACTAGTATAAGTTGTATGAAGATTCAAAATGTAATTTTTTAAACTGTGTTTTCACCTACACCCTAACCGATGATGGTTACCTAGAACCAAGATCAGTTAGGCATAACCAATGATAGTTAATAAGAACTAATGCTGATTATCCCTGATCGATGTTAGTCTCTATGTAGAATTGAGTTATCATAAAAATAAAAATTATGGCAAAAACAAAGTTAAAACTCCAATTTTGAAGATATTCAATCATTAATTTAAAGATTTATGAGTTACATCTTAGTCTCCTTGATATGTGGGGTGAATTTTGGTGCCAGTGGGTGTGCCATTTTTTATCATAGGTATTTGACAATAGAGAGGAGGTTAGAACAAATGTTAGTTTCACAAAATAAAATGAAATCAACATACTAGCAAGCTAACATCACTAAGCCTAGATCTTAGGGGGATCATGGTGAACAAAATACATATGAAAGAATAACTAAAATGAAAATAATGAAAAATCCATTACCTTATTTGAGAAATCTAAGTGATTCATTCATGGCTTACTTGACTTGTACTCAAAGAGTCTTTGGCAATGGATTTTGGCTATCTCCTTCTCTCCTTGGCATCATGGTTGGCTTGTGACTTATGCTTGTTTGATGGCTTGGATTATGATTTTGGAATTATAACATTATTAATTTAAATATTTATATAAAACTTGCATTATAAATTTATTCTATCCAATCTCTCCAAATGAAAAGGTAAATTCTTGTATTTATAGGTTTAAAAACTAACCCCAACTCAAGGTGAGTTAAGGTGTAGTTTAAAAATGGAATGGGTTCAAACCTAGCCTAAGTGAGTTAATTAACCTTAGTGGAGTTAAAAGGTATCAATAATTAATGATTTTCAATGAATAGGCATAGGTGAGATATTTTGAGATATTTGTAAAGGATTAACAACTCAAAAAGGTAATCATGAAAACCTAGGATATTCTTTTTTTTAATTTATTTTTTTAGAATTTTATTAATTACACATGGATAATTAAACTAGGATGTTAATTAGGTTTAGAATTTTAATTAATTTTGATTAGGTTATTTATCATTTCCAATATTTAATTTAATTGCATGTGTGCACTTGCCCCATTTAATAGGTCTATAAGTCAAATTTCATGTTGTGATGTTGCATGATGAATAAAGTTGAATTTGTAAGAGGTTTTTGTTGATTACGGTAGGATACCCCAATTAGGGATGTCTCAATGAGATTTTTAGCTTTGAAAAATGATGTACAAGTAAATTTGGGACATTCAATGATTATTAGGCTTAATTTTTAATGGTTAGTATTAATCAATCTGAAGTCTAGTCGGGGGCCATTAGTGGCCATTTTTAGGTGTCTACATTTGCCATTTTGGTATTCCCTATACTCTCATTTATAATAATGGAAAATAATTTAAAAATAAATATGTTAAGACTCTTTTCCACACCTATCATATCAAGCACAAATGGTCCACTCCTTATTACCCGCAAAGAAATGTCCAAGTTGAAGAAACAAATAATAATATGTTATGCATTCTTAAGAGAGATATCAATGAATTTGGTCATGACTGGCATACTCAATTATATCCTACCCACCCATGGGGGTAACCCCTTATTCCATTTTTTAATGGTAGTGAGTCTATTTTACCCATAGAGGTTAAGATTCCATCTTTGTGAATATCATTACAATGAAACACAGATGAAGAATCATATTGAACATCATGCCTAAGTGAACTTGACCTCTTCGATGAGAAATAACTCAATGCTTTAAACCACCTACAAGTTTACCATAATCACCTTTGTTGTAGCTATAATAAATAGATTAAAGCTAGGTAATTTACAATCGAATATCTTGTTTTCAAGGAGAATAAATGAAACACTAATGTTGAAAGAGTTAAGAAGGGAAATTTTGAACCTAATTGGTTAGGTCCATACATTGTTATTGCCAAATATGGATTAAGAGCTTACAAAATAGCCATAGAAGATGGAGAGGAGTTTAATGAACCTATGAAAATCATGCACATTAAAAATTTATATGCATAAAATTGGTTCTATATACTGTTATTGGTATGTCCAAAATCAAAAAAATAAAAAACCAAAAAAAATAAAGAAAAAGAAACAACAAAAAGCAAAAATGTGTACATAGATCATCCAAATGTGAAAACTAGTTTATTGGTGCTTTGGATAAGTACCATGGTGAAAACCAGGCTTTTGGCACCATGTATAAAACATTGTCTATAACTACCCTAATTACTTGGGGGATTCACCTTTAGTCATCCATTGTATATTTTTCTCAGTTTGTCATTGTGTTTGTCAATTGTTAGTTGTTTATTCTATAACATTCTAAAGTTTGAGGTTGTTATTACTTTATGTGAAATTACATTCTTTCTCATGATTGTGGAAAATGTCTTACTCCTTATTTCACATAATCCATTAAAAAAAAAAATAATTGATAGAACAACACAAAAACTATACCAAAACATTCCAAAGGCATCGATATGAACACATTTATCTTCCAAATCAATCACTTGTTCTGGTATGGGTCACTCACACATCCTTTTCATCATAATAGTTAACATTCTTCATCAATTATCCACTTTCTCATCACTTCCTATATTGGGATAACTACATGTGGCCCGATATCCCCACATATACTTTGTCTAAGGTGGATTATGTAGGCAATGCTTAGAGGCATGGGGTCTTTAGGGTCCGCTCAACCACCACTTTCCCCATCATCCATTTTCCCAAAATCAAATTAGCTTATCCTTTAATTTATCCAGTAATTATTCATCTCCTAGCCTCACTATTGGCTACAATTATTTAGTCTTTGTTTCATTGTCTTTATTTACTAATTTTAAACTTTTCCAATTTTTTTTTGGTTTGTTTTTCATTATTGTTTTCTATCCCTAACCATTCACATGGTTATTCTCATCCATTTATTTATCCTTAGCCATTAAGTTGGTTATTTAACTTCATTATCTCTATCCATTCAAATGGTTTCTTTATTTTATTTTGTCAAATGTGTTCACTTTGTTTTTTTCATTTCTTTGTTTACTTATGTGTGTTATTATTTTTTCCAATTATTACACGTACAAAATTTTCATTTTATTAAAATCATTTATATTACATCTATTTGCATTAACATTATGTGTGTTTTCAATACCTTAGATTAAAAATCTTTTGTTTTGACATCTTCTTTTTACTTATTGTTTTCTATATGTTTATAAATATTAATTTATGTAATGCATATATAGTATGGTTATGATTATATCATGATGTACTTTACTAAAACACAATTTATTCTTTGTTTTGTTCAAAATTCTTAAAACATCAACATTTATCATCATTATTCAATATCATTAGTGGTATTATGTTTTATACTATATTAAAAATTAGGTTGCTCAAAAAACTCAAATTCTATTATAAATCCAATGCAAAGAATAGAAACAAAAGATATGCAGCAATGTCACATTTTACATCCATATCTAGTCATATTCCAATCATACATCCATAATAACCATGACGAAATAATTAACAAATGTTTAGAAATTTTGGTATTACCCACAACAACAAAATTTCCAAATTCCTCTTGAATTAATTAACTACCCTATTCAATGATTTTGCCTCCATGTTTATCAAAACCACTATTTAAAACTATGAAATAACTTCTTTTGATGCCAAAATTGCCATTTTCATAACATAAATTTAATTTAATCTAAATTTAAACCCTAATAAATGCTAATAAATTCAAAACATTTCAAAATTCAAATCACTTATTAGAGGTCTGCTCCTCTCAGGTCTCTCGAATAGTCTTATTCACTCTGCTAGGTGCTCATATTGTGGAATACAGTCTATGTTTCCTTGCATGTCTTAGACCATATATCTTAAATCATAATTCTTAGCCAATAAACTTGGAAATAAATTTTCATAAATGATTTTATAATCACCATTTTTTATACTTAAATTATTTTATACTACCAAATTCTTTCCCCCCTCCTCTCATCCACTCATTCTTAATTCATTTTTGAAAAATTAAAATAACATCAAATCAATTTATTCCAAATTTGTATTTAAAATCTTAAAATAATATCTTAGCATAAAATCAACATAATCATTTGCAAATTCAATATCATTTTCTATTTATAAATCTATAATTTATTATTTTTAGGATATATCATTCCCACACCCACTAAATTGATCCCTGTGTCATTAGCATTAACAATAAACATACAATCTCTGAATGGTTAAACTAATGTTTTTCAAATCCATACTTTAGTTTTAATTAACTAGGGGTATCTTTTTTTATGCAACAAAAACATTGCAAATTTAACATCAATTCTGACATAACTTGATTTATCATTTCTCCACATCTCTTCATTCACTTATTCTTTTCATCAATTTTGAGCATTTTTCTATTCTATTTTCCCTTGAGGGGGCATCATCACACTTATTTTTCATTCATTCAGGGAAATTTTTTCTTCTTAATCATCAAAACTATAATTCTTATACTATTCTTTGAAACAATATATATTTGTAAAACTCTTTCAAAGAGGAGAAAATTTAGACACCTAAATTTTATTTAGTGTCGAAATGCACCTAAATATATTTAATAATTCTTGTTAAATTAACTAATTACATCTCCTCCTAAATTCAAATAATTAAATAAGTCAAAATTTAATTATGCACACTTAAATCCTTATTTTAAATAATAAAATCCATATTTTCCACCTCATCTAAACATTTTCCACCCTTTTCTACCTTGTTCCAACCAAATCCAAAACTTTCTTAACCTCTTATGACTCATTCCTTGAGTTGTCAAGCAAATTGACTTAGTTTTGATAAGTCAGCTAACCAACCTGATGCTTTTCTCAACCATTTTTAAATAGTCTTCATCCTCATGGGTAAGGACTCATTAGTCACCATTGATCACTTGGATCATTGGAAAAGTTCAAATGATCCTCCACCATTAGATCCTTCTCCAAACATCTATAAATACACTTGTGAATATCCATTTTCAAGTGTGCAAAAATCTTAGAATACTATCACATCATAAAATCAATAAATTAGAGCTCCACACATAGGTAAATCAAAATTAATCAAGGTGAATCAAAGACTTAATTTTACACCAAAATGTTTCCCATTTCTCTTTTGTATTGTAGGAGTGAGCACCACATATTTTAAAGATCAAATTGAATGTATATCGCAATGGATAAATATTATGCATTCAAAGTGTAAAGTTTGTGAATATTGTTTATTACTCTATCATAGTTTAAATTTATCTAAGATTATAATTAGCTTAATTTCTTTACACATCTAAATTTAGTTCATATAGTTGACAAAATATAGACACCTACATCTATAGAAGTAAAATTAGCTTGTTTCTTAACTGTAATATACTTTGTGATAATCAATTTAATGTGAAACTCTTTATCAATTCTAATCTATTTTTTCACTTCTCTCCATGGTAGCCACACATGGGAAAAATTAGTTGCCATATATCCATTGAGTGATCTTGACCAATATCTACTTATTATCATGTCATATGCTTTTGCTATATCAACTTCTTTTATGTTTATGAATTGTTATACTCTTGTTTTAACTTGTAAATATATATGGACAATTAAAAACTCTCCTACAACCTTGAATTCATAATTATCTAACTAAATTTATACTTTATCTGATTTTACAGAGATGAATCCTCTTTGGTATTTTTGGAAAACTTAAATATCATTGGTATTATCTTCAATTTCATTATCTTTCAAATTAGGAAATTGTAAATTCTCTAAAACCATGGATGTATGAGACTTTCATGAACTAGAAAGATTAAAATTACTTGACGTATTATGATCATTTGGCAAAACGTCATATTATTCAAGTTCCTTTTATAAAACATTAAACTCTATACAAAAATCAACATAGTTAAGTTATCCATGTTGGGATGTGTTGTGCACATGACACCAATTGGCCAAGGCAATCTCCTTCATATTGATATTAGGTAATTTGTTAAATGAAAAGTTAGATTTTTTACCATCTCTATAGAAGGGGCTATAATTGCATTACTACATAAAATTTAAGTTATAATTTATACTACTTGAGATACTTGTATTTTTAAGTTTAGAAAAATATTTCTCAATATTTGGACCTTTATTTGGAGTACATTTAACTTAGGTTTGATTGAATCTTGAAGAGAATTCGGTGTATTATTAGTTTTAGTTACAACTAAATCTTATTTATAAGTCCTAGGTATTACTTTATTATTCAATATATTTATAGCTCATAAATTTTAATTATGTGTAACATGTTGTAGAGGAAGTTGATTCATAATTGAAAGAGGTTGTGATAATGGAAAATTTTAATTTATAAGTAGAATCAATTTTAATGCTAGCATATTTGGGAGAACATTGGGAATGGGATTCAACATTTTCCCTAGTGGATAAGTTTCCTATCCAGTTTTATTTATTATATATATTTAATGGGTAAGATAATGATGATTAAATATCTCCTTAGGAAAGTTATGATTTAAGGATCCAAAACATTCTTGAACATTTCTAAGGCTAGCTAGGCATTTGGTCTATACAAGTCTATTTCCTATCCACTTTTATTTCTTCTATGTATGTAAGGGGAAATTTAGTGAAAGTTGAATATCTCTTTGGTAAAGTAGTATTTCAAGGATCCAAAACATTATTGAACATTTCTAAGGCTAGATGTGAATTTGGTCTATACAATTTTGTTACCGTATTATACATCTTCTATAAATGTGAATTAAAATTATGTATAGTCTCATTAGATTCCCTTCTCATGTAATAAAATTACTAATATAAGATGTTTGGATATACTACCTGATTTAATTGGGCTAAAAACATGTTATTCATATGATTCCATCATGTGACTAAATTTTCTAGGAGGTTAAGGAACCAATCATAATCCTGATCAAGCAAGCTGAAAGGAAATGACCTAAAAGCTACATCTTAATGTTCAATATTGATAAATTTTAGATATATTTTATAATATGTGATGTGATATTTTGAAATACTTCTAGTGTTTAGAGTTGAAATTTGGAAGATAACACTTAAGTTTTTTGGGTTAACCATGCACATTACTAAGAACGTTTATAGTTTATCTAACTAGCCAAACTATATCCACTTGGAATGGTATATTGGTGATAAAATGTGGGTATGGTGTGGTTGGATAAATTAAAATTATAAATATATCTCTATCAGATCCAAGACATCTATGAGTTTAAATAGGAGAAATTATTGATATTATATGACCCAACCTCACTCCAGATCATGTGATCCTTGAAAAAGACTCTAGAGTGACAAACACTAATGTGTTTTATTATGGATTATAAGTACATAGTATATGGAAAATTATATGGATAAAATCTAGTCTATAATTGATTAAAATCTCAAATTATCTATAAGTTTAATATTATAAAGAACACAAGATATGAATTATGACACTCTCGTCCCTTTAGCACTAATTTATGTTAGGCTAAAATTGTGACCCACTTAGAGATAATTTTTGAATTAATTATTATGAGTGGAAAAGAGTAAATTTAAAAAAAAAAGGATAAATATTCCCCTTAATTTATATAATCTAAAAATGATCCAAAGGAAAATAAACTCAAAATGATATAGTATGGGTAAGATATGATTGTTTTCACTAGAGGTTCAAATGGTTTCTTCAAAGATTTTAGGTTCTCTTCTTCACCTCCATGTGTCATTCAAAATTTGGGATCCATATTCCTCTTATTTTAATTATATTCTCTTATAACTTGCGATTTATATTATCCCATGATGCCTTTTCTAAAAATATCCCATTGAATCTTTTTCTACTAAGGTATGTCCAAATATATATTCAGGGTCTCAATACACACTATGTAACTTCGTTAGTCACTTCACATACCATTTGAGGATTACTGATTTATCTTTTATGTTTATTTTTTGGGACCTAAATAGATTTTAAGATATAAATATTATATTATTGAACTTAAATATCTATATTCGACCAAAAAACTCATCTTCATGTTTAATTCTACTTAGTTGTTGTAATCAGGGAACATAGTCAAAATTTCATCTGCCCAAATTATTCTTTGTTTATCCATAAAATTCAAGGTCATTGTTTTTTTACATCATATATAATTCACTTGGGATCTATTATATTCTCCATTACAATATCCAAATCTTGTCGTTTATCACTCATCTGATGTTTATTTGATCCTTGGTTTATTTGTTGTATTTATCACTCCCTCTAGGTTTTGAATAATGGGATGTTTCCATGTGGTGACATATCAGGCCTTAAAACTTAGAGGTCATCAATGATAATTGATTATTTTGAGCTCATAAAACTTTGAACTCCTATTATATGACCACATGTCATAATCATGGTAGTCAAGGGTTTGATAAACTTAGAACTACGTAAATGTATGTTTCCTAGGCTCTAAGTTCATGATATGTGCTCATGTGTCACAATAACAAAAATTTAGTAACTATAATAATTTGAACATATTAATGGGAATTATTTATTATATGATTTATACATATCAGTTTGAATTCTTTTCATTGGTGCTTTGATATTCTACATACTTGTCTCATTGACCATTAATTGGTATTTTAACTACTTGATCTCTAGACACATGGATGAGTTTTGGATCTTAGGGGTTTTTAGACTCTTAAAAAGTTATATTTATATACCTTTTGATCTATGTCCATGATATCATGAATGTGGCATGAGCTTAGGACTCTAGGGATCTTTGATGGTTCATTGTATATTATCCCCCTCCCACTGAGTTTTGATCAAACACAAACTTACCATGTTTATGGATCATAGATCTCAGGTCTTCAGGATATCTTAACTATAGAATACCTCCCTCTAAACCTTTACTACATAATATTATTCCATGTGGCATAATATTAAAAAATAAGGTGTAAAAAATCTATGGACTGTTGACTATGTTACTTTCATGATATCTAAATGCTAGAGATTGTAACACTTTTCAAGATCTTAGTAAGTTAGGTAGGAGGATAACTTATGAGTTGTGTGATACTTCCCCTGATCCATGACTAATATATATGTAACCACATACCAAAATATCAATAAGTTGGTCTTAGGATGACTTCAAGATGTAGATGTATGCATGATAAATTATTGAAGGCCAAAGACTTGATCTGTCAAATGTTGAAATTTGAAGACTCGAGCTAACAAACCAAGATAAAATAGAGACTCAAGGAGATGATTAGTATATTAGTAAAAACAAAAATTCATATAATCATGAATAAATCCTAATCAAATCATGCAATGACTCAGTCTTAACCATGTGAAATGTAAACCAAATTTGATCAAACATGAAATTTGATATATGTAAATCCACACCAATATGGTTAAATAAATTGATGTAATATCTAAATGAACATTTAAAAACTGGTAATATGATCATTTAAATCAAAATTTTAATAGAATATATATGAATAAAAATCATAATCTAGTCACTCAATAATGAATCATAAGGCAAATGACAAATAACATGAACCAATTCATAATTTTAGGTAAATACGTCTAGGCTAGGATGATGGGGAAAAAATTGATCGTAGAAGAGCCTAAATTATAATTAAAATTTTAAGTTACATGAATTATGTATCTTTATTATGCATAAATAAAATTGAATCACTTTGTAAAACTTCAAAAGGTCAATTTCTATTACTTGAACTTTTGACATGGATTTTCTAGTCATTGTGAATGAAGGATCAAGTGAAGCTATGCCAAAGTTAACAATTTTGGCTCATGATTTAGGTACTAAAAATTTAACCCAATTTATAAAAATTGAATGAAATTGATAAATTAAATCATATTGGTATGCAAATAACTAAAAATAAAATAGCTATGCTAAAACAAGAGGGTCCCCATATGAAAAATCTAAGTAATGGGGCATGTTGAATCTAACAAGTGTCAGATGATTTTTAGGTTTTTAAACCACATATATAGGGTTAATATTTATCATTAAAACACACACACAATTCTCATCTAGTCTAATTTCACACACATTTATACTCTTAAGTAGTAAATGAGGAGTTATAGGTTTGAGTATTTTCCTTAGAGGTCAAGTCTTGCTTAAAGGTATTTTAGGCTAAATAAAATGAGCCAAACCAAGGAGGTGTCCCACTCTTTGAAAATTAAACTAATTAAATTTATATATTCTTTCAATTTTAGGTTTTCATCCTAAAACATCTCTTATAATGTGCCATTAGAGCCAAGGGGGATATTAATTCCTTAAAAATTCAATCTAAAAGTATCCCTATACCTATTCTCTTTCCTACATTTAATTATTAGATAGATCTAATTTGATTTTGTGTGTCTTCTACCATTGTTTCATAATATCAAACATTTTTGTTTGCATAGTGGTAAATTTCTTATTTCTAGCTAGAATAGTTGGTTGGATGGGTGAAGTGAGAGAATGGGCTTGGTATGTTAATCTTCGATCACCAAGTTATGATTGCACAATGAGGATTAGATACAAGAACATTTTTTCTAACAAATGATAGTGGAGGCGGACCAAATAAAATAAGTCTTGATTATCAATTCACTTTTACATGGTCATAGGTTAATGATGAGTTATTAGTATGGGGTCGAAAGGTAGTAATCTCTATTTATTGGTATGCCTATATGTGGTCCTAGGTCAAGTAAGGATAACTAACATGGTTTGGTTGGCTTTAATTTATTATAAATGGTCTTTTTTGATTGGTATTTGGTCTTAGATTAATGGAGATGGTGAAAATATGACCTATAACCTTGTTAGAGTCATGTGTAATCGCATGGTAGTTCTAGTGGTTGTTGGCATCATTATGGCCTTGGCTCTATCCATTTATTTGATGTTATAGGTTTTGATACTAATTTTATTGGTTATATCTTGGCTATTTATATTATTGTTGTTGTATTGGCTACTATTATTGTTACTATTGGTTGTTATGTTGTGGAAAAGGATTTTGATAAATTCGAGGATCTAATTGGATGTGAAATATCCATAATCCAATGTAATCTCTCCATTTTCCAAAATATTATTAATAAAATGTTTAATTTATACATAATGATGAAAAATTATGTCTATTAACTTGATGATACTCATAAAATTCATTTGTTAGTACCAATTTGGATAGTCAATCTCCTCAGGATAGTGCTTTTGAATAGACTAGTTGATCATATTAGCTATGGTAAACTTATAAAACATAGATTTTATGTGTTTTAAAAGGTCACTAAAGACATGATTAGTAGGAATAGTTCTTTGTGGAGGAGGGGTTTGTTAAGGTAAAGGTTGCTACATTTGTTGCATTGGTCTAGGCTATTGTGTTTGCTACATTTGTTGAAGAGGTTGTTGGTTAGTAGTAATTTGTATATATGATGTAGGTTGAGAAAATGGTGTTTAAAATATTTGGACATGTCAAAACTTGGTTAATCCATTTGACACAACATTCTTTTTATGATTGAACTACTTGTGTTTATCATAATTGCTGGCCTGGGCTAGTTGTGATGCTTGCACTTGGACTTAGTTCTAATTTTGGCCATTATTTTAGTTCAAATTTGACAAGGTAAGTTTAATAATCCATTTTTAAATAAGGGATATTTATATTAAAAAACCTTTGTCAACTATCTCCTTAAAAGTGTGTGTGTACTACAGCTCCAAATGGTAAGATATCTCATTGTGTAGATTTTTGGCAAACACAATGGCTAGTTGATTTTTTGGAAGACTATGGGTAAATCATATTGCAAGGGATCTCCATCAATGGAAATAAATTTCAAATATTTAACCATCCTTTTATTTGGATTGTGTTAAATATAGCAACAAAATCTCACATTCAAGATTGTAGGAGAAGTGTTGCATAAACTTATCTAAAAGATCATCAAAACTAGAAACTAAATTTTGGGTAATTTTAGAAACCATTCCAAAGTTTGCCTTGATAAAATCCTTAGAAACAATAGTAGAAGGTATATGTCTCTATAGGCCACTAGTTGACAAACAACAAATAATTCCATCAAATTGGTCTTGGGGTCACCTTTCCCCTTGGAGCAAATGGTATCTGTAGATACTCCATGTTGAAAGGGTAGTAACACACATCATCTAACTTAAAATTCTTAGTTTGTTTCCCAAATTGGATGGAAGCAATTGCATCCTTCATTTGTTTCATTTATTTGGCTAGGAAACTAGAGAGAACATTGGCTTTAGGTGGAGGCTAAGTGATCACAAGTGGATTACTTTGACTAGGGTATAATGGAGGCATTTTTTGGGGAATGTTGATTTGTTTCATGAATTGACTAAGAATATGTATACAAAGATTAGGATGTGATTTTTGAAATTGTATGCTGTACGATGAAATGTTCTAGCTAGGATTAGGTATGTAGGCCTAGTTATGGGGGAATTATGGTTGAGATGGGAGTATATGGCCATATTATTCCTATTGAAGTTAATTAGGGACTTGATTTTGAATAGTCATACCTTTTTAATTAAGGGTAACTTGTGAACTAAGGCCCTATCATTGAATTTGGGGGATGTTAGGAAGAAAAGGCAATTATTGCTTAATTGATACTTATGGAAATTACAACCTCTTGGCTATGTGAAACATTGTTGGGAAGTAGACACACATATAAGGTTCATAATCTATCACTAAAAAATACTTTTATGTTGTTGATTAGACATAATTTGTGATTTTAATAGTATGTTGGACTATGACTGAAGAGGGATGTTCATCACTACTTGGTGAGGTGGAACATTTGTTGCCCCATATTGAGGTGGTAGAATGTTTTGCCTCTATTATGTGGGTATGTTGGATGGTGCTTATTATTGTGGAATTTTATTCATCCCATATTGAGGTGGTGTAATATTCATCACATTTTGTTGAGGCATGGCATTGGTCAATACTTGATTACTTAATCCTTGAGGTTAGGTGTTTGAATAAGCAATTGGTTGAGGATTAGAGGTAGTTGATTATGATTGGGAGGTAGAATATCCTTCCCCATTTTTTTAAAAAGCATTCATGGTGTTAAATAAAGGCACATTTTGTTATGGACTATTTTTTTGTGCATTAACACCACTTTGTCCTAGATTGGATGATACTTGCATATTATCCACTATGTTTGGCTTACTCTTCTGCATAGAAGTAGAAGACACTTATGTTAAGGTGTGGAGCTAAAAGCTTCACCAAAGGAGTGCATTGCAAAAGTTGCAAGTTTACACAGTCACCAGTGTTGGTCAGGAGTGACCGATGTCGGTCAGGAGCAGTTCAGGAGATGCCGGTGTCGATAGGAATCGGCCGATGTCGATCAGGTGCAAACAGGCAGGAACTGATGTTGGTTACCTATACATCCAAAAAGCTATTTCCATGGACAGAACCGAGTGTTTGCATGATAGAATTAAGTCATAGTCTTAAGTCTGCATCTCTATTATTAGTAAGACTATTTTAGAGCCCTTATTTAAAAGGCATAACTACTGGTTGTAAATGCATGCTCATGTTTCCTAATTTTATATATAGGATTAAATCTTCATAGCTTATTGGACACAATTGTTGAATTGGTCAAGAACAATATAGAAATGTATATGTGAATCATTCCAGGTTGTTGGAGTTGATTGTAATTGAGAGAGAGAGCTCTCGAGGGAAAGAGATCTAGAGAGAGATCTGTACATCTGAGAGAGGTGTGGAAGAAAAGAAGTTTCTTCAATTGTATTTCTTCTGTAAAGAGTTTAATACAAGTTTTCAGGGTGGTTTCTTGTATCTCTTCTTTTTGCTATATTTCTGATTCTAGTTACTTATCTTTCTAGTTTTATTTTGCATTGTATTGCTTTCATAGTGTAATCAACATTGTTGGCTGATCCCCAACAAGTGGTATCAGAGCTCAGGTTCACTAACAGGTGGTTCAGATCTGTGTAGTGTGTATTGATTATAGGTTACTCACAGGGGTTTCTATAGGGATTTCTGTTTGAGTGGGAGAAGCAATGGTAGAAGAAAGTAAACTGAGAATGGAGAAGTTTAATGGCAAAAATTATCAACATTAGAGAATGTAGATAGAGGATTATCTGTATCAAAAAGATCTATACTTATCGTTAGGTGGGATTGTAAATAAGCCCACAAACATGGATGATGAAGAATGGGAAGTTCTTGATAGAGAGGATTGGGGGTCTATAAGACTGAGTCTGGCATCTACTGTGATATCTAATTTATCATAGGCAAAGACAATGGTAGAGTTGATGACTACTTTATCAAATTTGTATGAAAAACCCTTAGCTTCTAATAAGGTATATCTTATGAAGCAGTTATTTAATTTACGTATGCAGGAAGGTGGATCTGTATCTAATCATCTAAATGATTTCCATGGAATTGTGAATCAATTAAGTTCAGTCAAAATAGTGTTTGATGATGAAATTAAAGCTATTTTAATATTATGTTCTTTGCTTGAAAGCTGGCATAGCTAGTAATGGCAGTTAGTAATACTGCATCTGCCTCAAATATTTTAAAAGTAGAGGATGTTGTTAGTGTAATCTTGAATGAAGAAATTCGTAGGAAAAGCACAGAGGAAACATCAGGGAACACTTTAAGTTTTGAGAGTAGGGGAAGGAAAAAAGAGAAGAGCAAGAGGAGATCAAGGTCTAAGTCAAAGGTGAGAGGTAGATCCAAATCCAGAAATGGCAGGAAGCCACAATGCTAGAATTGTGGAAAGATTGGGCACATAAGTAGAGATTGCTGGTCAAAGCCTAAGGAGGACAATCAACATGAAGGAAAAGAAGAAGCAAATGTTGCAGGTATTGCACAAGATGCTTTAATATTCTCTTTGCATAATAATATAGAATCTTGGGTTTTAGATTCTGGTGCATCTTTTCATGCTACCCCCAATAGAGAATATTTTAGCGACTATGTCCATGGAGATTTTGGAAGTGTATTTAGGGGATGATGAGCCTTGTAAAATTATTGGCAAAGGAAAAGTGTAGCTGAAAATGCAGAATGGCAACACATGGGTGTTGAGAGATGTTATGCATGTTCCCAGCTTGAAGAGGAATTTGATTTTTGTAGGAAAGTTAGGGGATGAGGGTTGTACAATAACTCTCACAGTTGAATCTTGGAAGGTGACCAAGGGTGCAATTATAATGGCCAGAGGTAAGAGAGTAGGTACTCTCTATTTATGTAATTGTGTTACTAATAATTCTCCTTCTGTATTATCTACTTTAGATGTGGATGCAAAATTGTGGCACTCAAGGCTTGGCCACTTGAGTGAGAAGGGAATGTCTATTCTTAAGTCAAAAGGTAAGCTTTCAGATTTGAAAATCATAGACTTGGATTTTTTGAGCACTGTGTGTTTAGAAAATAGAAGAGGGTAAGTTTTCTCAAGACTAGGCCAACAAGGAAGAAGCATAAGTTACAGCTTGTTCACACAGACGTGTGGGGACTAGCTCAGGTTGCTTCTATTGGAGGATCACAGTACTATGTTTTGTTCATAGATGATGCTACAAGAAAGGTATGGGTCTATTTTATTAAGAAGAAATATGATGTATTTGAGACTTTTAAGATTTGGAAAGCTATGGTTGAGAATGAAATAGGCAAGAGATTAAAGTGCTTGAGATCTGACAATGGTGGTGAGTTCTACAGTTTTAAGTTCAGAAGTTATTGTTATATGAATGGGATCCATAGGAAAAGGATGGTTCTAAGGACACCTTAGCAAAATGGAGTTTTTGAAAGGATGAACAGAAAAATAATGGAGCGTGCAAGGTGTATGAGATTACATGCTGGTTTGCCCTTAGAGTTTTGGGCAGAAGCTGTTGATACTATAGTATACCTGATTAATAGAGGACCCTCTATAGCTTTGGATGGTGGAATTCTAGAAGAGGCATGGATAGGTAAAAAGGTACATCCTCATTTCTCAAAGTTTTTGGTTGTGAAGCCTTTATGCATGTTGATAAAGAAAATAGAAAGAAGCCGGATGCTAAGTCTATGAGGTGCACATTTATTGGCTATGGCTCTGATGATTTTGGATTCAAGTTTTGGAATCTAGGAACTAACAAGATAATTAGGAGCTGTGATGTTGTTTTCAGTGAAAAAGTGATGTATAGTGATCAGCTTAGGAAGTTGAGTCAATCTGGGCAGAGCAATGGAGAATTGGATGAGGTGACGGTCCAAAATGAGCTCATGGGAAAAATTAATCACAGACAAGAAAACACAGAGACTGACATCGGTTAGGAAGGAAACGACATTGGCAATATAAGAACCGATGTCAATCACACAGTGACTAATGTTAGCCAGGCAAGAACCAATGTTGGTCAGGTAGAACCGACGTCGGCTAGTTACAGGCTTGGAAGTGACCGAGGTAGGTCACTGTCAGAGAATTTGGGTGGAAAGCATGTTGTGAATGAGTCTCAGACGCCCATCAGGAGGTCAGAAAGGGTAAGTAAACCTTCAATTCAATATTCCCCTTCATTATTCTATTTATTGCTAACTAATGGTGGAGAACCAGAGAGTTTTGATGAAGCAATACGGGTGGAATCCAAGAATTAGTGGGAGCTAGGCATGAAAGAGGAGATTGATTCCTTGAGAGAGAACCAAACATGGGATTTGGTTGAGTTTCCAATAGGTAAGAAGACACTAAAGAACAGATGGATCTACAGGTTGAAAGAAGGTGAGAATGGACAGATGAGATATAAGGCTAGGTTGGTAGTGAAAGGATTTGCACAAAAACTAGGTATTGATTTTGATGAGATTTTTTCTCCTGTTGTTAAAATGACTTCTATATGGACTGTACTGTCTTTAGTTGCTATTGAGGATTTGCATCTTGAGTAGCTTGATGTTAAGACAATGTTTCTTCATGGAGATTTGGATGAAGAAATATATATGGAACAACTGAAAGGATTTGAGGTCAAAGGTAAGGAGAAGTTAGTGTGCAGATTAAAGAAAAGCTTGTATGGCCTCAAACAAGCTCCTAGACAGTGGTATTTGAGATTTGACAGGTTTATGACTAAGCATGGCTATAGTAGGTGTCAATTTGACCATTGTGTGTATTTTAAGAGATTGGATAATGGTAGATATATTATTTTGTTGTTGTATGTAGATGATATGCTGGTTGCAGGATCACACATGTAGGATATCTCTGAGCTTAAGGTAAAATTAGGTCACACATTTGCCATGAAGGATTTGGGAGCAGCAAAGAAAATCCTTGGCATGAGCATTAAGAGAGACATGAAAAATCACAGGTTGATTTTGTCTCAAGAGGATTATGTGGACAAGGTGTTGAAACGGTTTAATATGCAGGATGTAAAACCGGTAAGCACACCTTTGGCTGGACATTTTAAATTGAGTAAAGAATAATGTCCTAATTCACATGATGAGGTAGAGTACATGAGTAAAGTTCCATATTCTTCCATAGTAGGGATTTTAATGTATGCAATGGTTTGTACTAGACCAGATATTACCCAAGCAGTGGGAGTTGTAAGTATATGGCCAATCCAGGGAAGGAGCATTGGAAAGCAGTTCAGTGGATCCTTAGATATCTAAGAGGGACCAATAGTAGGCAATTGTGCTATGGAGGTTCAGATAATTCTCTACATGGTTATGTAGATTCATATATGGTAGGTGATTTGGATGGCAGAAGGAGCACCACAAGAAATGTTTTCACTGTTGGTGGAACGGCGGTTAGCTAGATATCAAAGTTGCAGAAGGTTGTCGCCTTGTCAACTATAGAAGTAGAGTATATTGTAGTCACATAGGCTAGCAAAGAGATGATATGGATGACATGGTTCATGGAAGAGCTTGGAAAGGAGCAAGAGAGTTGCAGAATATACAGTGATAGTCAGAGTGCAATCCATTTGGCTAAGAATTCAGCCTTTCATTTAAGAACAAAGCATATGCAGCTTAGGTACCACTTCATAAGATAGGTATTGGAGGATGGTGAGTTGAAGTAGGAGAAAATCCATATAGATAAGAACCCTGTTGATATGTTAACCAAGCTAGTTACAAAGGAGAAGTTGAGTCTTCATTTAACTTCTGTTGGTCTTCATGATTGAGTTGAAGATGGAGGAGCTAGAAGATGTTGCTATACAGGTACTGGTACAGCTATTTATCTCCAAGTGGGAGATTGTTAAGGTGTGAAGCTAAAAGCTTCATGAAAGGAGCACATTATAGAAGTTACAGGTTTACACAATCACCAACGTTGGTCAGGAGTGACTGACATTGGTCAGGAGTAGTTCAGGAGATGTCGGCGTTGGCAGGAATCAGGTGCAAATAGGCAGGAACCGATGTCGGCTACCTGTGCATCCAGAAAGCTATTTTCATAGATAGAACTGAGTGTTTATATGATAGAATTAAGTCATAGTATTAAGTCCACATCTCTATTATTAGTAAGACTATTTTAGAGCCCTTGTTTAACAGGCATAACTATTGGTTGTACATGCATGCTCATGTTTCTTAATTTTATATATAGGATTAAATATTCATAGCTTATTGGACACAATTGTTGAATTGGTCAAGAATAGTATAGAATTGTATATGTGAATCATTCTAGGTTATTGGAGTTGATTGTAATTGAGAGAGAGAGCTCTTGAGGGAAAGAGATCTAGAGAGAGATCTGTACATCTGAGAGATGTGTGGAAGAAAATAAGTTTCTTCAATTGTATTCCTTCTATAAAGAGTTTAATACAAGTTTTCAGGGTGGTTTCTTGTATCTCTTCTTCTTTCTATATTTTTGATTCTAGTTACTTATCTTTTTGGTTTAATTCCTCATTGTATTGCTTTCATAGTGTAATCAACATTGTTGGTTGATCCCCAACAACTTATTTAATGGTAAGGTCATTAGACGTGTATCCAACTGATGTAATTTACATGAATGGATCTATACCCTAATTTTATTGACCTATTAATTCCATTAAGACTCATATTGAAGGAGCTAACTCAATAAGAGGAGCATTTGACATGGTCATGTTATTGAAGTTACATACTATGTTTAGATAGGTTTGGTATGATGTTTGCATCTATATGAAGTGGTCCTCAATGAGGATTTTTTCTATGAAAAGAATACAAGGGTCATAATATGGCATCAACACTATAGATTTAGGATTGCTAAAAGAGGCATGTTTGATGTTTTGATTATAAGTCATGTTATAAGGCACTCATACTAGACTTGGAAAATTTTAATGGGGAAAGTCTACCAATAACTTAGTCTTTATCTTCATATATATAATTAATACTTTTTCCATATTCATAATCAAGTGATGATCAAATAAATAAGGTTCATAGGTTGATGACATCATAACATAATATGGTTACTATTGGACTTATTCTACAACTGAAGGTATGGTAGCTAGGTATTATGTCATTTAGTATTAGTCCTGATTTGAGCATGAAGGAGTTTTGACCAAATAATGGGATAAATTATCTTGGTTTTATTCCCCCATTTGATTTTTTTAAGGTGGATAAGGATCCATCTCACAAGTGACATCATTTCCATAAGGGTCGTGATCAAAGTCTTCTTGTGTAATCACATTTCCATATTGTATATTGTACATGATGGCACTATGTATATATTGAGATATGGTCAAATAAATGGTGAATTATTCATGGAAAAGAGGGGAGAGTTATAAAAACACTAAAAATCAATGTCTAAAAAAAGAAAAAAATGGGGGCTCAAACTTTATCTAACTTGGTCAAAGAATGGAGTTATATCTCCAAAAGGTCTATGTAAAGACTTGGTATAAAATAATATAATGTAAAATGTCTAAAATTAAATGTCTCACACAAATAAGGTCAAATGTATGAACTAAAAAAAATCCCAAACTCTAGGTTCAAAGTGTTCCAAATAGGTCTAATCTAGGAAAAATAAAAGTTGCTAGGTTATTTGGCCAAATGCAGCATCAAAAACTAGGCACAAACAAGGCATGTTATAGGAATTTTGGAAAAACATGTCACAAAAATATAAACATAAAACAAAGGGGGTATTTATTCTAACAAACTTGGAATGCTTTGGCATAGACTAGTCACTTGACTTTAGACATGAACTTGGTCAAATTGGTATGAGGCATGAAATAAAATGCACTTGGAGATAGACTATTTTCTCCAAAAATAAAGGCATAAATAAATAGTTTGTGGATTTGGGTAAATTATTAACCTAATTTAAGCACCTCAAAATATAAATATCTATGTTTAAGCCCAAATTAGATAAGGCATAAACAAAAATTAATCAATATTTGGATCTAAACTTGTTAAAGTTAATTAAAAACTCAACTTATGAAAACTAGGCTTTTTTGAACAAACAATTTAGGAAAATTTGAAAAACATAAGGACACTAAATAAATATCCTAAAGGCACAAATTAATTTAATTCTAAAAATGGAAAATTAGAAACAAGACAAGACAAGTCTATGAAATGATTTGAGCAATGTAACAGCATTATCTCTCTCTAAAGATGTAAACAATTATTTGTTTCAAAAATTCCAAGGCATAAACTTGAAATGATTTGGAAAACATAACATTACCCATTTAAATCAAGTGGTACACACACACAAACACTATTTTTGACACAAAAGACTAAAGTAAAAGCATAATGTCAAATGAATAGTATAACACCTCCTGAAATAATGGAGTGGTGTGGATGCAAAACTTATTTTGACATGGGAAGATAAAAAAAGTTTTAGAATCAAGGACCAATTAATAAAGGAATAAATGATAAAATACAACTAAGTATAACATCTTATATCCTATATCTAACAAGGTTGTATCGTATTATTGAAATTTGTCTATATACATGATCTTAGGAGGATTTTAAGTGTTAGTTCAAAAATAAAAGTGCATGAAGTAGTAGGGTTTTTACACCCCCATTATCGAAAGAGATTATATGGTGACATGGACCTTTGAGATACTCTCCTTTCATCAATAATATTTCCATAGAAAGTGGGTTTTGTCTAAAACTTACAATTTTTTACTATCTAGATGGTCCTAAGTATGGCTAATGCTAGAGATGCCTCACATTAAGTGAGTTCATACCAATTAGCTTAATATGCAAGGTTATATCACTTTACATAGTGATTCCATCCATGTACTACTTATTAGAATCCCCTAGTTAACAATACCTGACTCAGGTTTTCATTACAAAAAGATAGGTTAGTAACTCAACCCCCTAACTCTCACAATATGTGTATCATAATTTGTATACCCCATCGTGAAGTGGGGTTAAAATAATTTCAAGTGATGAAACCTTAGGTAAAATCTTCCTTAAATAAATCATGAATAAGTTATGAAATCCCCTCCACAAGCCAAAATTTCATAAAATAAAACTAAGTGAAAAGACTTTAGGGTTGTGTTTAGATCACCCAAACCATATGGATTTTGGGGAGAGCCTAGACAACATTAATTACATGCATTAGACTAGGCACAAATTTTAAGTGAAAAGGTTATTCTAGTCACTTGAGTTCCCTATATGGGATATGGGAAGAGAATACATGTACTCTTCATTTTGTACAAACAAACAAACAAGTATAAACCAACACTTTCAAGAATTTTCAATATAAGTGAAGTTTTGATTTTAGGCACCAAATGAAATGTTTGATAAAGTTATTTGGCCTCTTGGATTAAATTTGTAATTATTGTGATTATTTTCACAAAACAACTTAATAAAAAACCCTATGTTCATTTTAAGCACTAAAATCAAATGTTCAATATTTAACCAACTTTGTTTTAAACACCCAAAATGAAATGTTCATGAGTCTAAAATTTTCAAATTCATGTTTTGTTCTCGACTTGGTCTTATAAGGGTTAGAGAGTTTCCTTATAGTTTGAAGCAAATTAAAGTATGAGGAAAAAAGTTTTGAAAATATGTCTCTCAGGTTTCACACGATATTTTTCACACATAGATCAATATTGATCACCTATGATTGATGTCGATTACTAGGGAACTGATGCTAGTTTGTAGTAACTGATACTAGTCAATAGAGACTAAGATAAGTTTCCTATGAAATTAAAGGAAAAACTAACATGATGTAAACTCCTCAAAACTTATAATGAGATGATTAGACAAGAGACATTCAAGTCAATGCAACTAAGAAATAACAAGTAGAATATGTATGGAGATTAAAAATGCAAGCTTTTAAGCCATGTGTTTACCTTGCACCCTAAATAATGGTGGTTACCTAGAATTGAGATCAGCTATGTAGAATTGATGATGGTTAGGTAGAAAAAATTTTAGTTATGCCTAACCAATTATGGTCTTTGTGTATTTTGAGTTAGTGTAAAAATAAAAAATATGGAAAAAAGATAAAACTCTAATTTTGATGATTTTCAAGAATTCATTTGAAAATTTTGGAGTTAAATATTGGTATCCTTGGCATGTGGGATGCCCCTATGTACCATTGGGTATGCCATTTGTGATCATAGGAATTTGATAATAGAGAGGAGGATAGATAAAATGTTAATTTCACAAAATAATGAAATCAACACACTAACATGCTAACATCTCTAAAACTAGATCATATGGGATCTTAATGGAAAAAATAAAATTGAAAACATAACTAGAATGAATAATAAAAAATAATATCTTACCTTCCTTGAATCTGCCAAATGAATCATTCATGGCTTGTTTGGTTTGTGCTCAAAGAGTATTTGGCAATGAAGTTTTCTTTGTTCCTTCTCTCCTTGGCACCATTGCGGCTTGATGTTGATGTGGATTGTGCTTGTGGTTTGATGGGCCTTAGATCAATATTTTGGAATTATAACATTATGAATATGAATCAGGCTAGAAAACCTACATTATAACTTTACTATTTCCAATCTCTCTTTTCAAAATCATGGAGGCAAAATCATAGTTGTAAATAGTATTTTGCCTCCATGTTTATTAAAACCACTATTTAAAACTATGAAATAACTTCTTTTGATGCCAAAATTTCCATTTTCATAACATCAATTTAATTTCATCTAATTTTAAACCCTAATAAATGCTAATAAATTCAAAACATTTCAAAATTAAAATCACTTATTAGAGGCCTGCTCCTCTCAGGTCTCTAGAATAGTCTAATTCACTCTGCTAGGTGCTCATATTGTGGAATACAGTCTATGTTTCCTTGCATGTCTTAGACCATATATCTTAAATCATAATTCTTAGCCAATAAACTTGGAAATCAATTTTCATAAATGATTTTATAATCACCATTTTTTCTACTTAAATTATTTTATACTACCAAATTCTTTCCCCCCTCCTCTCATCCACTCATTCTTAATTCATTTTTGGAAAATTAAAACAACATCAAATCAATTTATTCCAAATTTGTATTTAAAATTTTACAATAATATCTTAGCATAAAATCAACATAATCATTTGCAAATTCAATATCATTTTCTATTTATAAATTTATAATTTATTATTTTTAGGATATATCATTCCCACAGCCACTAAATTGATCCCTATGTCATTAGCATTAACAATAAACATACAATCTCTGAATGGTTAAACTAATGTTTTTCAAATCCATACTTTAGTTTTAATTAACTAGGGGTATCTTTTTTTATGAAACAAAAACATTGAAAATTTAACATCAATTCTGACATAACTTGATTTATCATTTCTCCACATCTCTTCATTCACTTATTCTTTTAATCAATTTTGAGCATTTTTCTATTCTTTTTCCCTTGAGGGGGCATCATCACACTTATTTTTCATTCATTCGGGGAAATTTTTTCTTCTTAATCATCAAAACCATAATTCTTCTACTATTCTTTGAAACAATATATATTTGTAACACTCTTTCAAAGAGGAGAAAATTTAGACACCTAAATTTTATTTAGTGTCGAAATGCACCTAAATATATTTAATAATTCTTGTTAAATTAACTAATTACATTTCCTCCTAAATTCAAATAATTAAATAAGTCAAAATTTAATTATACACACTTAAATCCTTATTTTAAATAATAAAATCCATATTTTCCACCTCATCTAAACATTTTCCACCCTTTTCTCCCTTGTTCCAACCAAATCCAAAACTTTCTTAACCTCTTATGACTCATTCCTTGAGTTGTCAAGCAAATTGACTTAGTTTTGATAAGTCAGCTAACCAACCTGATGCTTTTCTCAACCATTTTTAAATAGTCTTCATCCTCATGGTTAAGGACTCATTAGTCACCATTGATCATTTGGATCATTGGAAAAGTTCAAATGATCCTCCACCATTAGATCCTTCTCCAAACATCTATAAATACACTTGTGAATATCCATTTTCAAGTGTGCAAAAATCTTAGAATACTATCCCATCATAAAATCAATAAATTAAAGCTCCACACATAGGTAAATCAAAATTAATCAAGGTGAATCAAAGAATTAATTTTACACCAAAATGTTTCCCATTTCTCTTTTGTATTGTAGGAGTGAGCACCACATATTTTAAAGATCAAATTGAATGTATATCGCAATGGATAAATATTATGCATTCAAAGTGTAAAGTTTGTGATTATTGTTTATTAATCTATCATAGTTTAAATTTATCTAAGATTATAATTAGCTTAATTTATTTACACATCTAAATTTAGTTCATATAGTAGACAAAATATAGACACCTACATATATAGAAGTAAAATTAACTTGTTTCTTAACTGTAATATACTTTGTGATAATCAATTTAATGTGAAACTCTTTATAAATTCTAATCTATTTTTTCACTTCTCTCCATGGTAGCCACACATGGGAAAAATTAGTTTCCATATATCCATTGAGTGATCTTGACCAATATCTACTTATTATCATGTCATATGCTTTTTCTACATCAACTTCTTTTATGTTTATGAATTTTTATACTCTTGTTTTAACTTGTAAATATATATGGACAATTAAAAACTCTCCTACAACCTTGAATTCATAATTATCTAACTAAATTTATACTTTATCTGATTTTACAGAGATGAATCCTCTTTGGTATTTTTGGAAAACTTAAATATCATTGGTATTATCTTCAATTTCATTGTCTTTCAAATTAGGAAATTGTAAATTCTCTAAAACCATGGATGTATGAGACTTTCATGAAGTAGAAAGATTAAAATTACTTGATGTATTATGATCATTTGGTAAAACGTCATATTATTCAAGTTCCTTTTATAAAACATTAAACTCTATACAAAAATCAACATAGTTAAGTTATCCATGTTGGGATTTGTTGTGCACATGACACCAATTGGCCAAGGCAATCTCCTTCATATTGATATTAGGTAATTTGTTAAATGAAAAGTTAGATTTTTTACCATCTCTATAGAAGGGGCTATAATTGCATTACTACATAAAATTTAAGTTATAATTTATACTACTTGAGATACTTGTATTTTTAAGTTTAGAAAAATATTTCTCAATATTTGGACCTTTATTTGGAGTACATTTAACTTAGGTTTGATTGAATCTTGAAGAGAATTCTGTGTATTATTAGTTTTAGTTACAACTAAATCTTAATTATAAGTCTTAGGCATTACTTTATTATTCAATAGATTTGTAGATCATAAATTTTAATTATGTGTAACACGTTGTAGAGGAAGTTGATTCATAATTGAAAGAGGTTGTGATAATGTAAAATTTTAATTTATAAGTAGAATCAATTTTAATGCTAGCATATTTGGGAGAACATTGGGAATGGGATTCAACATTTTCCCTAGTGGATAAGTTTCCTATCAAATTTTATTTATTATATATATTTAAGGGGTAAGCCAATGATGATTAAATATCTCCTTAGGAAAGTTATTATTTAAGGATCCAAAACATTCTTGAACATTTCTAAGGCTAGCTAGGCATTTGGTATATACAAGTCTATTTCATATCCACTTTTATTTCTTCTATGTATGTAAGGGGAAATTTAGTGAAAGTTGGATATCTCTTTGGTAAAGTGGTATTTCAAGGATCCAAAACATTATTGAACATGTTTAAGGCTAGATGGGAATTTGGTCTATACAATTTTGTTACCCTATTATACATCTTCTAGAAATGTGAATTAAAATTATGTATAGTCTCATTAGAATACCTTCTCATGTAATAAAATTACTAATATAAGATGTTTGGATCTACTACCTGATTGAATTGGGATAAAAACATGTTATTAATATGATTCCATCATGTGACTAAATTTTCTAGGAGGTTAAGGAACCAATCATAATCCTGATCAAGCAAGCTGAAAGGAAATGACCTAAAAGCTACATCTTAATGTTCAATATTGATAAATTTTAGATAAATTTTATAATATGTGATGTGATATTTTTAAATCCTTCTAGTGTTTAGAGTGAACTTTGGAAGATAACACTTAAGTTTTTTGGGTTAACCATGCACATTACCAAGAACATTTATAGTTTATCTAACTAGCCAAACTATATCCATTTCGAATGGTATATTGGTGATAAAATGTGGGTATGGTGTGGTTGGATAAATTAAAATTATAAATATATCTCTATCAGATCCAAGACATATATGAGTGTAAATAGGATAAATTATTGATATTATATGACCCAACCTCACTCCAGATCATGTGATCCTTGAAAAAGACTCTAGAGTGACAAACACTAATGTGTTTTATTATGGATTATAAGTACATAGTAGATGGAAAATTATATGGATAAAATATAGTCTATAATTGATGAAAATCTCAAATTATCTATAGGTTTAATATTATAAATACCACAAGATAGGAATTATGGCACTCCCCTCCCTTTAGCACTAATTTATGTTAGGCTAAAATTGTGACCCACTTAGAGACAATTTTTGAATTAATTATTATGAGTGGAAAAGAGTAAATTAAAAAAATAGGATAAAGAGTCCCCTTATTTATAGAATCTACAAATGATCCAAAGGAAAATAAACTCAAAATGATATAGTATGGGTAAGATATGATTGTTTTCACTAGAGGTTCAAATGGTTTCTTCAAAGATTTTAGGTTCTCTTCTTCACCTCCATGTGTCATTCAAAATTTGGGATCCATATTCCTCTTATTTTAATTATATTCTCTTATAACTTGCGATTTATATTATCCCATGATGCCTTTTCTAAAAATATCCCATTGAATCTTTTTCTACTAAGGTATGTCCAAATATATATTCAGGGTCTTAATACACACTATGTAACTTCGTTAGTCACTTCACATACCATTTGAGGATTATTGATTTATCTTTTATGTTTATTTTTTGGGACCTAAATATATTTTAAGATATAAATATTATATTTTTGAACTTAAATATCTATATTCCACCAAAAAACTCATCTTCATGTTTAATTCTACTTAGTTGTTGTAATCGGGGAACATAGTCAAAATTTCATCTACCCAAATTATTCTTTGTTTATCCATAAAATTCAAGGTCATTGTTTTTTTACATCATATATAATTCACTTGGGATCTATTATATTCTCCATTACAATATCCAAACATTGTCTTTTATCACTCATCTAATGTTTATTTGATCCTTGGTTTATTTGTTTTATTTATCACTCCCTCTAGGTTCTGAATAATGGGATGTTTCCATGTGGTGACATATCAGGCCTTAAAACTTAGAGGTCATCAATGATAATTTATTATTTTGAGCTCATAAAACTTTGAACTCATATTATATGAACACATGTCATAATCATGGTAGTCAAGGGTTTGATAAACTTAGAACTACGTAAATGTATGTTTCCTAGGCTCTAAGTTCACGATATGTGCTCATGTGTCACAATAACAAAAATTTAGTGATTGTAATAATTTGAACATATTCATAGGAATTATTTATTCTATGATTTATACATATCAGTTTGAATTCTTTTTATTGGTGCTTTGATATTCTACATACTTGTCTCATTGACCATTAATTGGTATTTTGACTACTTGATCTCTAGACACATGGATGATTTTTAGATCTTAGGGGTTTTTAGACTCTTAAAAAGTTATATTTATATACCTTTTGATCTATTTCCATGAGATCATGAATGTGGTATGAGCTTAGGACTCTAGGGATCTTTGATGGTTCATTGTATATTATCCCCCTCCCACTGAGTTTTGATCAAACACAAACTTACCATGTTTATGGATCATAGATCTTAGGTCTTCAGGATATCTTAACTATAGAATACCTCCCTCTGAACCTTTACTACATAATATAATTCCATGTGGCATAATATTATAAAATAATGTGTAAAAAATCTATGGACTGTTGACTATGTTACTTTCATGATATCTAAATGCTAGAGATTGTATCACTTTTCAAGATCTTAGTAAGTTAGGTAGGAGGAGAACTTATGAGTTGTGTGATACTTCCCCAATCCATGACTAATATATATGTAGCCACATGCCACAATATCAATAAGTCGGTCTTAGGATGACTTCAAGATGTAGATGTATGCATGATAAATTATTGAAGGCCAAAGACTTGATATGTCAAATGTTTAAATTTGAAGACTCGAGCTAACAAACCAAGATAAAATAGAGACTCAAGGAGATGATTAGTATATTAGTAAAAACAAAAATTCATATAATCATGAATAAATCCTAATCAAATCATGCAATGGCTCAGTCTCAACCATGTGAAATGTAAACCAAATTTGATCAACACATGAAATTTGATATATGCAAATCCACACCAATATGGTGAAATAAATTGATGTAATATCTAAATGAACATTTAAAAACTGGTAATATGATCATTTAAATCAAAATTTTAATATAATATATATGAATAAAAATCATAATCTAGTCACTCAATAATGAATCATAAGGCAAATGACAAATAACATGAACCAATTCATAATTTTAGGTAAATACGTCTAGGCTAGGATGATGGGGAAAAAATTGATCATAGAAGAGCCTAAATTAGAATTAAAATTTTAAGTTACATGAATTATGTATCTTTATTATGCATAAATAAAATTGAATCACTTTGTAAAACTTCAAGAGGTCAATTTCTATTACTTGAACTTTTGACATGGATTTTCTAGTCATTGTGAATGAAGGATCAAGTGAAGCTATGCCAAAGTTAACAATTTTGGCTCATGATTTAGGTACTAAAAATTTAACCCAATTTATAAAAATTGAATGAAATTGATAAATTAAATCATATTGGTATGCAAATATCTAATAATAAAATAGCTATGCTAAAACAAGAGGGTCCCCATATGAAAAATCTAAGTAATGGGGCATGTTGGACCAAACAAGTGTCAGATGATTTTTAGGTTTTTAACCACATATATAGGGTTAATATTTATCATTAAAACACACACACAATTCTCATCTAGTCTAATTTCGCACACATTTATACTCTTAAGTAGTAAATAAGGAGTTATAGGTTTGAGTATTTTCCTTAGAGGTCAAGTCTTGCTTAAAGGTATTTTAAGCTAAATAAAATGAGCCAAACCAAGGAGGTGTCCCACTCTTTGAAAATTAAACTAATTAAATTTATATATTCCTTTCATTTTAGGTTTTCATCATAAAACATCTCTTATAATGTGATATTAGAGCCAAGGGGGATATTAATTCCTTAAAAATTCAATCTAAAATTATCTCTATCCATATTCTCTTTCCTAAATTTAATTATTAGATAGATCTAATTTGATTATTTGTGTGTCTTCTACGATTGTTTCATAATATCAAACATTTTTGTTTGCATAGTGGTAAATTTCTTATTTCTAGCTAGAATAGTTGGTTGGATGGGTGAAGTGAGAGAATGGGCTTGGTATGTTAATCTTTGATCACCAAGTTATGATTGCACAATGAGGATTAGATACAAGAACATTTTTTCTAACAAATGATAGTGGAGGGGAACCAAATAAAATAAGTCTTGATTATCAATTCACTTTTACATGGTCATAGGTTAATGATGAGTTATTAGTATGGGGTCCAAAGGTAGTAATCCCTATTTATTAGTATGCCTATATGTGGTCCTAGATCAAGTAAGGATAACTGACATGGTTTGGTTGGCTTGAATTGATTATAAATGGTCTTGTTTGATTGGTATTTGGTCTTAGATTAATGGAGATGGTGAAAATATGACCTCTAACAATATGACCTATAACCTTGTTAGAGTCATGTGTAATCGCATGGTAGTTCTAGTGGTTGTTGGCATCATTATGGCCTTGGCTCTATCCATTTATTTGATGTTATGGGTTTTGATACTAATTTTATTGGTTATATCTTGGCTATTGATATTATTATTGTTGTATTGGTTACTATTATTTTTACTATTGGTTGTTATGTTGTGGAAAAGGATTTTGATAAATTCGAGGATCTAGTTGGATGTGAAATATCCATAATCCAATGTAATCTCTCCATTTTCCAAAATATTATTAATAAAATGTTTAATTTATACATAATGATGAAAAATTATGTCTATTAACTTGATGATACTCATAGAATTCATTTTGTTAGTACCAATTTGGATAGTCAATCTCCTCAGGATAGTGCTTTTGAATAGACTAGTTGATCATATTAGTTATGGTAAACTTATAAAACATAGATTTTATGTGTTTTAAAAGGTCACTAAAGACATGATTAGTAGGAATAGTTCTTTATGGAGGAGGGGTTTTTAAAGGTAAAGGTTGCTACATTTGTTGCACTGGTCTAGGCTATTCTGTTTGCTACATTTGTTGAAGAGGTTGTTGGTTAGTAGTAATTTGTATATATGATGTAGGTTGAGAAAATGGTGTTTAAAATATTTGGACATGTCAAAACATGGTTAATCCATTTGACACAACATTCTTTTTATGACTGAACTACTTGGGTTTATCATAATTGCTGGCCTGGGCTAGTTGTGATGCTTGCACTTGGACTTAGTTTTGATTTTGGCCATTATTTTAGTTCAAATTTGACAAGGTAAGTTTAATAATCCATTTTTTAATAAGGGATATTTATATTAAAAAACCTTTGTCAACTATCTCCTTAAAAGTGTGTGTGTACTACAGCTCCAGATGGTAAGATATCTCATTGTGTAGATTTTTGGCAAACACAATGGCTAGTTGATTTTTTGGAAGACTGTGGGTAAATAATATTGCAAGGGATCTCCATCACTGCAAATAAATTTAAAATATTTAACCATCCTTTTATTTGGATTGTGTTAAATCTAGCAACAAAATCTCATGTTCAAGATTGTAGGAGAAGTGTTGCATAAACTTATCTTAAAGATCATCAAAATTAGAAACTAAATTTTGGGTAATTTTAGAAACTATTCCAAATTTTGTCTTGATAAACTCCTTAGAAACAATATTAGAATGTATATGTCTCTATAGGCCACTAATTGACAAAAAACAAATAATTCCATCAAATTGGTCTTGGGGTCACCTTTCCCTTTGGAGCAAATGGTATCTGTAGATACTTCATGTTGAAAGGGTAGTAACAAAAATCATCTAACTTAAAATTCTTAGTTTATTTCCCAAATTGGATGGAAGCAATTGCATCCTTCATTTGTTGCATTTATTTGGCTAGGAAACTAGAGGGAACATTGGCTTGAGTTGGAGGCTAGGTGATCACAAGTGGATTACTTTGACTAGGGTATAATGGAGGCATTTTTCGGGGAATGTTGATTTGTTTCATGAATTGACTAAGAATATGCATACAAAGATTAGGATGTGATTGTTGAAATTGTATGCAGTACGATGAAATGTTCTAGCTAGGATTAGGTATGTAGGCCTAGTTATGGGGGAATTATGGTTGAGATGGGAGTATATGGCCATATTATTCCTATTGAAGTTAATTAGGGACTTGATTTTGACTAGTCATTCCTTTTTAATTAAGGGTAACTTATGAACTAAGGCCCTATCATTGAATTTGGGGGATGTTAGGAAGAAAAGGCAATTATTTCTTAATTGATACTTATGGAAATTACAACCTCTTGGCTATGTGAAACATTGTTGGGAAGTAGACAAACATTTAAGGTTCATAATTTATCACTAAACAATACTTGTATGTTGTTGATTAGACATAATTTGTGATTTTAATAGTATGTTGGACTATGACTGAAGAGGTATGTTCATCACTACTTGGTGAGGTGGAACATTTGTTGCCCCATATTGAGGTGGTAGAATGTTTTGCCTCTATTGTGTGGGTATGTTGGATGGTGCCGATTATTGTGGAATTTTATTCATCCCCTATTGAGGTGGTGTAACATTCATCACATTTTGTTGAGGCATGGCATTGGTCATTACTTGATTACTTAATCCTTGAGGTTAGGTGTTTAAATAAGCAATTGGTTGAGGATTAGAGGTAGTTGATTATGATTGGGAGGTAGAATATCCTTCCCCATTTTTTTTAAAAGCATTCATGGTGTTAAATAAAGGCACATTTTTTTATGGCCTATTTTTTTGTGCATTAACACCACTTTGTCCTAGATTGGATGATACTTGCATATTATCCACTATGTTTGGCTTACACTTCTACATAAAAGTAGAAGACACTTATTTAATGGTAAGGTCATTATACATGTATCAAACTGATGTAATTTAAATTAATGGATATATACCCTAATTTTATTGACCTATTAATCCATTAAGACTCATATTGAAGGAGCTAACTCAATAAGAGGAGCATTTGACATGGTCATGTTATTGAAGTTACATACTATGTTTAGATAGGTTTGGTATGATGTCTGCATCTATATGAAGTGGTCCTCAATGAATATTTTTCCTATGACAAGCATACAAGGGTCTTGATATGGCATCAACACTATAGATTGAGGATTACTAAAAGAGGCATGTTTGATGTTTTGATTATAAGTCATGTTATAAGGCACTCATACTAGACTTGGAAAGTTTTCATGGGGAAAGTCTACCAATAAATTAGTCTTTATCTTCATAGATATAATTAATAATTTTTCCCTATTCATAAGTAAGTGATGATCAAATAAATAAGGTTCATAGGTTGATAGGATCATAACATAATATGGTTACTATTGGACTTATTCTACAACTGAAGGTATGGTAGCTAGGAATTATGTCATTTAGTATTAGTCCTAATTTGAGCATGAAGGAGTTTTGACCAAATAAGGGGATAAATTATCTTGGTTTTATTCCCCCATTTGATTTTTTTAAGGTGGATAAGGATCCATCTCACAAGTGACATCATTTCCATAAGGGTCGTGAACAAAGTCTTCTTGTGTAATCACATTTCCATATTGTATATTGTACATGATGGCACTATGTGTATAGTGAGATATGGTCAAATAAATGGTTAATTATTCATGGAAAAGAGGGGAGAGTTATAAAAACACTAAAAAGCAATGTCTAAAAAAAGAAAAAAATGGGGGCTCAAACTCTATCTAACTTGGTCAAAGAATGGAGTTATATCTCCAAAAGGTCTATGTAAAGACTTGGTATAAAATAATATAATGTAAAATGTCTAAAATTAAATGTCTCACATAAATAAGGTCAAATGGATGAACTCAAAAAAATTCCAAACTCTAGGTTCAAAGTGTTCCAAATAGGTCTAATCTAGGAAAAATAAAAGTTGCTAAGTTATTTGGCCAAATGCAGCATAAAAAACTAGGCACAAACAAGGCATGTTATAGGAATTTTGGAAAAACATGTCACAAAAATATAAACTTAAAACAAATGGGGTATTTATTCTAACAAACTTGGAATGCTTTGGCATAGACTAGTCACTTGACTTTAGACATGAACTTGGTCAAATTGGTATGAGGCATGAAATAAAATGCACTTGGAGATAGACTATTTTCTCCAGTTTGTGGATTTGGGTAAATTATTAACCTAATTTAAGAACCTCAAAATATAAATATCTATGTTTAAGCCCAAATTAGATAAGGCATAAACAAAAATTAATTAATATTTGGATCTAAACTTGTTAAAGTTAATTAAAAACTCAACTTATGAAAACTAGGCTTTTTTGAACAAACAAGTTAGGAAAATTTGAAAAACATAAGGACACTAAATAAATATCCTAAAGGCACAAATTAATTTAATTCTAAAAATGGAAAATTAGACACAAGACAAGACAAGTCTATGAAATGATTTGAGCAATGTAATGTCATTATCTCTCTCTAAAGATGTAAACAATTATTTGTTTCAAAAATTCCAAGGCATAAACTTGAAATGATTTGGGAAACATAACATTACCCATTTAAATCAAGTGGTACACACACACACACACACAATTTTTGACACAAAAGTCTAAGGTAAAAGCATAATGTCAAATGAATAGTATAACACCTCCTCAATTAATGGAGTGGTGTGGATGCAAAACTTGTTTTGACATGGGAAGATTAAGAAAGTTTTAGAATCAAGGACCAATTAATAAAGGAATAAATGATAAAATACAACTAAGTATAACATCTTATATCCTATATCTAACAAGGTTGTATCGTATTATTGAAATTTGTCTATATACATGATCTTAGGAGGATTTTAAGTGTTAGTTAAAAAATAAAAGTGCATGAAGTAGTAGGGTTTTTACACCCCAATTATCCCAAAATATTATATGATGACATGGACCTTTGAGATACTCTCCTTTCATCAATAATATTTCCATAGAAAGTGGGTTTTGTCTAAAACTTACAATTTTTTACTATCTAGATGGTCCCAAGTATGGCTAATACTAGAGATGCCTCACATTAAGTGAGTTCATACCAATTAGCTTAATATGAAAGGTTATATCACTTTACATAGTGATTCCATCCATGTACTACTTATTAGAATCCCTTAGTTAACAATACCTGACTCAGGTTTTCATTACGAAAAGATAGGTTAGTAATTCAACCCCCTAACTCTCACAATATGTGTATCATAATTTGTATACCTCATCGTGAAGTGGGGTTAAAATAATTTCAAGTGATGAAACCTTAGGTCAAATCTTCCCTAAATAAATCATGAATAAGTTATGAAATCCCCTCCACAAGCCAAAATTTCATAAAATAAAACTAAGTGAAAAGACTTTAGGGTTGTGTTTAGATCACCCAAACCATATGGATTTTGGGGAGAGCCTAGACAACATTATTTGCATGCATTAGACTAAGCACAAATTTTAAGTGAAAAGGTGATTATAGTCACTTGAGTTTCCTATATTGGATAGGGGAAGAGAATACATGTACTCTTCATTTTTTACAAACAAACAAACAAGTATAAACCAACACTTTCAAGAATTTTCAATATAAGTGAAGTTTTGATTTTAGGCACCAAATGAAATGTTTGATAAAGTTATTTGGCCTCTTGGATTAAATTTTTAATTATTGTAATAATTTTCAAAAAACAATCTTAATAAAAAACCCTATGTTCATTTTAAGCACTAAAATCAAATGTTCAATATTTAACCAACTTTGTTTCGAACACCCAAAATGAAATGTTCATGAGTCTAAAATTTTCAAATTCATGTTTTGTTCTCGACTTGGTCCTATAAGGGTTAGAGAGTTTCCTTATAGTTTGAAGCTAATTAAAGTATGAGGAAACGATGTTTTGAAAATATGTCTCTCAGGTTTCACTCTGATATTTTTCACACATAGATCAATATTGATCACCTATGATTGATGTCGATTACTAGGGAACTGATGCTAGTTGGTAGTAGTTGATACTAGTCAATAGAGACTAAGATTAGTTGCCTATGAAATTAAAGGAAAAACTATCATGATGTAAACTCCTCAAAACTTATAATGAGATGATTAGACAAGAGACATTCAAGTCAATGCAACCAAGAAATAACAAGTAGAATATGTATGGAGATTAAAAATGCAAGCTTTTAAGCCATGTGTTTACCTTCCACCCTAAATAATGGTGGTTACCTAGAATTGAGATCAGATATGTAGAATTGATGATGGTTAGGTAGAAAAAATGTCAGTTATGCCTAACCAATTATGGTCTTTGTGTATTTTGAGTTAGTGTAAAAATAAAAAATATGGAAAAAAGATAAAACTCTAATTTTGATGATTTTCAAGAATTCATTTGAAAATTTTGGAGTTAAATATTGGTATCCTTGGCATGTGGGATGCCCCTCTGTACCATTGGGTATGCCATTTGTGATCATAGGAATTTGATAATAGAGAGAAGGATAGATAAAATGTTAATTTCACAAAATAATGAAATCAACACACTAACATGCTAACATCTTTATAACTAGATCATATGGGATCTTAAAGGAAAAAATAAAATTGAAAACATAACTAGAATGAATAAGAAAAATTATATCTTACATTCCTTGAATCTACCAAATGAATCATTCATGGCTTGTTTGGTTTGTGCTCAAAGAGTATTTGGCAATGGAGTTTTCTTTGTTCCTTCTCTCCTTGGCACCATTGTGGCTTGATATTGATGTGGATTGTGCTTTTGGTTTGATGGGCCTTAGATCAATATTTTGGAATTATAACATTATGGATATGAATCAGGCTAGAAAACCTACATTATAACTTTACTATTTCCAATCTCTCTTTTCAATAGGCAATGGCTTATATTTATAGGCATAGGAACTAACCCCAACCCAAGGTGAGTTAAGGTGTAGTTTAAATATGGAATGGGTTCAAACCTAGCCTAAATGATTAATTAACCTTAGTAGAGTTAAAATGTCTCAAAAAATCATGATTTTCAATTAATAAACATGGGTAAGATATTTTGAGGTATTTACAAAGGCTTGACAACTCATAAAAGGTAATCATGAAAGCTAGGATATTTCATATCTTTGAATTTCTTTTTTTAGTAATTCATTAATTACACATGGATAATTCAACTAGGTTCTTGATTTTATATTATGTTATTAATTAATTTTGATTATTCATTTAACTCTTTTAATATTTGATATCATGTGTGTCCTTTCCCTACTTAATAGGTCTATAAGTCAAATTGCATGTTGTGATCCCACATGTTGATTAGAGATGGATTTGTGAGAGGTTATTATATAATATGATAGGATACCCCAATTATGGATGTCTCAACATGATTTTTGGCTTTGAAAAATGATGCACAATCAAATTTGGGACATTTAATTATTCCTAGGCTTAATTTGTAATGGTTGGTAGGAATCAGTTTGAAGTTTAGTCGAAGGCCATTAGAGGTAAGTTTTAAGTGTCTACAATTAACTCAACTCAAAATTAGAAAATTAATTAAATTTAATTTCCAATAATGAACTATTATTATCCTAATCAAGCTAATTGGACCACGTAGGTAAAACCACATAGTGGGAAAAATATTACACTAACACCCTTCTTAAGTGTAGATTAAGTAGGTAAAAGAATTGGGTCCTAGAATAGAGGCCTAATTAAGTACCCAAGTACATATATATTATTTCCCAAAGGAGGAATAAGTTATATTTACTTGAACCCCAAGAAGAGATTGAAAATGAAGATACTTACTCTCAATGAAGGGTTTGGTGGATATATCAGAAATTTGTTCCATTGTCTAAATGTAGTGAAGATCAATAAATTGATCATGGATGAGATATTGAAGGAAATTCATGTGAATATCAATAAGTTTGGTCTATTGATGACGTACCATATTATTATATATCTATATTGTGTTTTGGTTGTCACAAAAGATGAATGTTGGTTGACAAAAGTAGATTCCAAAATTAGTGAAAATCCCCTAAAGCAAAATATCCTTAGTGGTAAAATTAATAGACTTCATGTATTATACCTTAGTAGAAGATAAATAAATGGTAGTCTACTTTTATTAAAAAATTAATTGAACCTCAACCGATGGAGTAATTATATCTTGAAGTAGACTTATAATTTTGAATATCACCAACCCAATCTAAATATGTATAACTAATCAAGTTGAAGTCGATGCCTACTCTATAGTGAATTAACCTCAAGATTCACATTAGATAGAAAAGGAGTTAGAGATAAATTAAAATAATCCATGTTAAATTGTGTAATTAAATCAATAGCATACTTAGATTATGCAATAATGATCCTGGAGTTAGAATGAAAAATTTCAATCTGAAAGAAGTAACACAAAAATCCCTAGTTAGTCATTGAGAACCTATAAAACAAAATAGTTTTCACTACTATTATGGTGGATGAACTCCCTATGATTGATAGATCATCCACATAGAGAACTATAATCAATAGTGAATAATTTTGCTATAAAATGTAGACATTTAAATTAGAATGGTAACTGGGGAACTCAACTAAAAGGAAAAATGAGTCTATCTTGGTATACCAAGCTCAAGGAGATTGTTTGAGGCCATATATAGATTTTTAAAGTTTTAAAACTAATGAGTAATCTTCCACAAATCCTTATGGTTTCTCCATGTATATTTCCTCTTTGAGGTCACCATGAAGAAAGACACTCTTTATATCCATTTGATAAACATCCTAGCAATGTGTTGTGACAATAGTGAGAGTGATTTAGATCAAGTTTATTTTGGAAACTAGGGTGAACATCTTAGTATATTCAATGTCCAGTACTTATGAAAACCCCCTTGCTACCAAACATGCTCTGAAATTGTCTATAAACCCATCTATTAGAAATTTTATTTAGTATATCCACCTACATAAAATAAGTTTTCTTTCGTTAGGAAGAGGGACTAAATCCCAAGTCTTGTTCCTTAGCAAGGAACCATAATCCTCTTCCATATCAGTATCCCACTCAAGAGTGCCTAATTCCTTATGAAATTATTATAGATCAAAAGAATATGTAATAAAAGCATGTGGACAATTATATAATTATGAAAGAGTTCATGCCTAATTCCTTGTAAAATGATTATAGATCAAAAGAATATGCAATAAAAGCATGTGGAACATTATATAATTATGTAAGAGTTCATCAAGTGTCTAATGGATTTCCAACCCATTGGATAACACTTTGTAGTGTTGATCTATCCCAGAGAGGACTAGTGATCAGAGAGTCAATAGGGGATTCTTTTTCCTCTAAAGATATTCTAAGAGGAGGATGTGAGTCCTCATCATTACTCTCATCATCAAAACTAGAAGAAGAATATGTGTCATTAGGAAAATGATTAAGTAGGTCTGAATCATCATAACTATCATCAAATCCCATTGCATCTAAGGAAGATGGAGGAGTGTCACATGTGGAATATGGAAGAACATCTTGAAAGTGAACACTTATTTTAATGAATAACCCATGAGCGATGGGATGGATAAGCTTGTATCCCTTAACATACTTGGGATATATAATGAAGATGCAAGGTTGACTATAAGGTTTCTATGATTTACATTTATTATTTGGAATATGGGCCATAAAGGATACTCAAACACATGGAATCGTTTCACTATGGGTTTTTTACCCTTAAAATCTTCAAAAGGAATCACTACCTTCAATTATTTATGAAGAGCTTAGTTATAGATATAAAAAGCACATGTGATGGTCTCAGCCCAATACTAAGGTACAAGAGACTTGGAGTGTAGTATATAGTTCGCCATTTCCTTCAACGACCTATTATTTTGCTCACCAATATTGTCTATGTAAAAAACCTCGATGGCTTTACTTAAAAATTTTATACAAGCACCTTGAAGTCTTGAAAATAATCAAATACCTCTATTTTTTTCTTAAGAAAATACACCCAAGTATACATTGAAAATATATCAATGAAAATAAACATGTATTTAATCCTAATGAATGAAGGTTTTGGAAATGGACCAATAATGTCATAATGGATAGGCTTAAAGATTTGTTTAAGTCTTCATTTTTTGCCTTTCATACTTCTCTTTAGGATGATTACCAAGAATGAAACCTTGGAAAAAAAATTAGAAAAATTAACTCATGAAAACCCTAAAAATATGTCTTGATGATATTGAGTTCCTCTAGGTAGTGATAGTTGAGATGGCTAAATTGCTTGTGCCATAATTTACACACCCCATATGAATTAATTAGTAGTGTAGTATAGGGTCAATTAAGATAAAAATGTGAGAAAATATAAAATCATGTATTAGAATCACAACCACTAAGAGGTCAAGGGTGAATCAATGTGCAAACATTTCATTCAATTTCATTCCTCATTCTTTAACCATTCAAACTAGCATGGAGATATATCAAAGAATAGAAGAGTAATCACATAAGTATGAATCATGATATCAATAAATGAACACCAAATTTATGTGGGAAACACTAATGGATAATAAAACACACTATCACACCACTTGTACTACTATTTTTTACATCATGAAACAATATTTAGTGAGACACCAACCCCATAAAGAGTTCCAACCCCTCACTAGTTAGGCACCAACCCAACTAGTCCTTTAGCAAGATCCAACTTGAAATGAGGATCCAACCTCATAAGTTAATTGGAAAAAGTAAACCAATACAAGGAAATTATGGTAGACACAAATTAAAAGGTATCTCTAATTCCCTCTTGACCAAGCACCAACCTAGCTAAGACAAGCTTGATTTCCTCAAGACACCTTATTGCTTTCTTAATAGATGGTGATCTCTTATTCAACTCTCTCTCTCTCTCTCTCTCTCTCTCTCTCTCTCTCTCTCTCTCTCTCTCTCTCTCTCTCTCTCTCTCTCTCTCTCTCTCTCTCTCTCTCTCTCTCTCTCTCTCTCTCTCTCTTCTCCATATACATTCCAATCTTTGTAATACAGCTATAACAGTCATATAATGAATATACTAATGGTATCTCATCTCATTTATCTCACTTGAACCTTCTACACTTCTCAAATAGCCTTCTAGGCTCACTCACTCCAATATGCCTCTTCTAGGCTCATTAGGTAAATTGACCTTGTCATCCATCTAAAAAATATCTATTAGATGTTAATAATGATTTATTAACACATATTTCCTCTTCTTATGGTCTTTAATGACCTGATTCTACTCCTTTAAGAGCTCTTTCTTTCGCTTATATCCACACTTCTCTAACAAGCTCAAATCGGCCAATTAATCATTGCTTTTATACCCATCACTTGATCTTACCCATATTGGTCATCCAAGGACCTTAAAACAATTGGATAAATATTTAAATATGTCATCATACACTTTTCACAAAAGAAACAATCAATCCATAGGTTTTTCATACCCCTAAAGGGCCAAAACCTCCATTAGGCCTAAAGGAGACCTAATGCAATTAGGTTTGTCTTAAGCACACATTACACTTGATTCACTTAGAACATATTTATCCTCAAAAAACACTTTAAAAAATTAAAAAAATTATTAAATATACCATTTATAACATACTAATATTTCAGGGACACCGCTAGAAATGATGCTCAGGTGTATAACTCCTTTGCTAGGACCATCTTGGAAAGTGTTACAATAGCTCATATTAGTGTTGTGGAGAAACCCCTATCTAAATTTTAAAGTCAAATTTCTACCAAATGGAAGGTTTTAAACCTTATCCTTGGGCATGATAATTCCAAAATTCTTTAGAGACTTCATACTAAATGGATACCACCTAAACCCAATTGGATGAAACTCAATTTTGATGGGGAATCCAAGTTGAGTGGTAAAGCAAGTGGAGGATGAACTAATAAGAAATTAAAAAGGAGGGATGTCTACTGTCTATGCTAGTGGCATGGGTTGCCAAAGTAATAACTATGTTGAAGCTATGGCCTTACTTTGGGGATTAAAGTTAGCTATATCCCTAGGAATCAGAAATTTGAATATTTAGGGAGATTCTAAGTTGATCATAGATGCCATTAATAAAGCATATAACATTGGTATCCATCTAAAAGACATCATTACAGACATCCAGTTTCTTTTACAAAAGTTTTCTAAAGTTGAGATTACCCACACCTATAGTGAAGGTAACAGGGTCGCTGATGCTTATGCCAACCTTGGTCAGCAATTCTCAGGATGGAGGTTATGGTGACAAGGCGATCATATACCCCCAAACATTAGAGACATCATTCAGAAGGAGATGACAGAGCATGAATGATGCACATTGATTATGAAGATAGCTTTTAAAGGTGGTCCACATGGAGAAGGCCATGCAGATCATGGAAGCGGTGGGTAATCCAAGGAATGCTGACAATGTAGACAATGAGAATCTTAAGGATCTAGTTAATTATATAGTTATTTAGTTTCATCCTTTTTGACTCTGGTCTTTCTAGTGTTTTGTTTTGCTTTTGACTTTGTTTCTTTGCTGTGCCATTGGTTTGGTGTTGGCATCTTTTGTTTGCTAGCCTTCCTATATTTTTTTACTATATAGGGTTTGGCCCCTAGTTTTCCACCTTAATTAATAAAAAACATACTAATATTTCCATGCCATATATAATTTCAAACCACAATTTGAACCATGTTATTAGACCTACTCACCATTAGCCCTTTACATACAAGAAAAGTCTATCTTATAAGACTAAAGTATAAAATAATTTTTTTAAAGAAAAATATGATAAAATCACATTAATAGAGTTTAAATTACCTCATTTTAACCATATAATCCATAACACACCTTTAATTAATCTCTAAGCACACAAAAACACTTTTACAATAAGATCACTCTATTCTGCCAGAAACTACCAAAACATAGTCAAGAACTTTTGGCTCTTAAAAACTGTAAAATAACTTATCATTAATATAAATAAATTCACATGAATATAATATACTTATGTAATAAATATATTTTTATTATATCATTCAAATATATCCAAATAACCTCTAACTCATCCCTACAAGATGACTATTCAAATTACCTGAGTGCTTTGAAGACACAGCCATGTAAAAGTTCATCTTTAGAACTTGTAATGGAAATTTAAATAATTATCATGCACACAAATATCTCTTATAATATATATATATATATATATGTAAATATATATATATATATATATCATATTCCAATATTTATATCTCAAAATATAGTGACAATCATTGGCCTTAAATACCAATCTATCAAAGCCACTTTCTCACAGTCCTTACATAATCTGATAAGTCATTTTGGCTTCCACATTACAAATTATTAACCTAGATATCCAAATTAACTAAATAATTAATATGTCATTTAAGTCTCAAAAAACATTAAAAAAAACTCATTATATATAATTAATCTTGTCGTAGAGTCTCAAACCCTTCACTTCACTTGGTAAACCTAGAACAGTCATTCAGCCTTAAAACATAGTCATGATGAACATGACTTCCAAAACCTATAGGATCAAAATAATAATATTATAATTAAATTATATGATCCTAATTAAACCTTAAAAAATCTTAAAACATAAATTTATAGAGTTAAAATGACACATATGGGACATATAGATAAAACTCTCAAACTTACTCTTTCACTATCCATCTCCACTCAAACAATCCAGCTTGAGAGCACTATTTTAACTATTTACAATGAAATCCAATAATATAAAAAAATTAATAGGATGAATAGATATTTAAAAATTACCTCAATAAATTATATCCTTAATCTACTGAAACCAATCCCTAAATAATTTCTCACTCTTGCCTAGTTTTTGCTCACTTTTTTCACTGTTAGCCATTTTAACAATAGATCAACTTAGGTGACCAAAATGGTTGACAGAAAGTCTATAAAATGTCAAAATACCATCATATAAAAAAATAGCAACTCTTTACCTTCAACCTCCATCCACTTGCATGCATTGACCTTGTCAACCCTACTTTTAACATCAAATTCTTCAAAATCAAGCATATTTCTATAGCTTCCACTCACTACCCTAATAAACCACTACCACCTAGAGATTCCTGATGGAGTCATATAAAATATCCAAACATAAAAATTGTATTAAAAATATTTTCTGTGCCTTTTCTAGCAATATATCTCTAATTGGGTCACCTTGATGGTTTTGAGAGGGTTTTAAACCAGTTTTGGTGTTAGTGATTATTCATAAAATATTACCACTCAAATGCCAAAATAATTCTTGAATATGTAATAAAATACTCTCACCAATCTATCCTAAAAGACTCAGGATACCATTCATAGTTTACATGTGCCAATGAGCATAAATAATTCCTTATTGGTTTTAGAAACCTAATGTTGTGAGCTAAAGAGACTTCAAAACACCATTTCATGCATTCTACTTCTCCTCAGGACTTAAATCTTCATTATCAATCTTAGAAAAACCTATTGCACCTCAATACATGCTCACATGTGCTTTATTACATATAAAATTGACCTTGACCCCTCATTAGGCCACATTAGGTCTTTATGCATGTTAGACCTTAAACTTCTAGTCACACTTGGCTATTAAATGTACTTATAAACTTATTGATTTATACTCAAAACCTCATCATAATTTCAAATGACATCATAAAGATCTCAAAAGCTACAATCATTATTCACACAAGTCTCACACTACTTATCTCAACATGTTATTAAGCCTATTCCATCACACTAGGTCTCTTCATGCAAGAATTAAGCCTCAATACCTAGCCTTGGAGTTCTTATAAAGACTTATTTTAATGATACACATGTTTTACATAGTTTCCAGCATTATCTAACATGATCTACCACTGATTACTCACCTTCAAACTCAAATATATTTGTATCATCACCATGCCTTTAGTCTAATCACATAGACCTTCTAATTACCATACCTCTTGGAGACCCTCCTATAATTTTATATGCATTATAGAACACATTCTCATTCCATTTTATGCTCAAATAAATCCACAAACAACTCACAAGCCTTATCTTACTATGATTTATAACCATACCTTACACTAGCAAGCTTAAAAAGTCAACCTCATCCTTAGGATTCTTTTATCATCAATGATAGGATCAATCATATGACATAAATGATAACTTTAAATAATCTCCCCTTTTGTCATTGATGACAAACCACATTGATAGGAAACTCACAAATGAACTGATCCAGATAACTTTCCCCATTAATCTGATCTCTCTCCCCCTTTGACATTAATGACAAATGGTATATATAACTACCACCTTATATTTAATTATTCTAACTCAAAAAAGATACTAGAGAAAATTTAAAAAAATCTTACCATAATGATTGAGATACTAACTCTCACCTTAATGTGTTTCTCATCAAATTGACACATGACTATCATGACTCCACAAACCTTCCTTGTAGCTCATCATCTACTCTGGATCCTACCTAATTCCATTCATATCTTTATCTAATCCTTGGACCTATTTACTCATAGAGCTCACAACATATGCACCTAAACTAAATTTTCACTATCAATTACTCAAATTTTCTCCCCTATCACCATGCTTATCTACACTTCCTTGACTTTAATATGAAATTTTGAACTATTCTTTGATCTTACTAGACTATAATCATATGAAGAGACCTTAGGGTATCATTAGTAAAGTCTTCCCCTATGTATATTTTCACCATAAATACATGCTTCAATAGGCCTCATACCAACACTAGGTCCCATGGAGACCTATCTCAAAAATATCCACTCCTTATTTCTCAATACTAACTTATTGGGTCAACAAGACAACCTTAGATAGTTATTAACAACTCCATATATACCTCATTAAATTAAACAACTTCCCTTTAGGCATCACAATCCATCATGGATCAAACCACTACAAGGCACCTTCTTGGAAATATAGAGTGAATTTCTTATTAAGAACAACATAGAAATTTTATTATTCTTAGGCATCTTCATGTCATGCTAAAAAAATGATCATGATGAACATGACTTCCAACATCTATATTATCATAATAAATATATTATAATGAAATTGGATTATCCTAGGTAAACCTTATAAAAAATTCAAACAAAAATTTATATAGGTCAAATGACATATAAGGAACATATAGATCAAACTCTGAAACTTAATCTTTTACTATCCATTTCCACTTAGACAAGCCATCTTGAGAGCACTGTTTTAACCATTTACAATGAAGTACAAATAATATAACCAAATTTAATAATAGGAATATGTATTAAAAATTTACCTCAAAAAACTATATCCTTCCCTAATACATTTCAACCAATCCCTAAATACTTTATCACTCTTGCTTGATTTCTCTCACTTTCTTCAATGTTAGCCATTTTATCCATAGGTCAACTTGGATGACCAAAATGGTTGACAAAAAAGGATATAAATTGTACAAATACAATCATATACAATAATACAAAGTATTTAGCTTTAACCTCCATCCACTTTCATGCATTAACCTAGTCAAACCTACTTGTAACATCAAATTCTTTAAAAATAAACATATTTTTGTAGCTTGCACTCACTGCTTAGACAAACCACTACCACCTAGAGATGTCTGATGGATTCATATACAATATAAAAACATAAAACATGCCTTAAAAATCCATTTTATGCCATTTCTAGAAATATATATCCAATTGGGTTACTTTGAGGGTTTTGAGAGGGTTTTAGACCAGTTCTAATGTTAGTGATTATTCATATAATATTGGCCCTCAAATGTAAAAATAATGTAGAGATGTAATAAAAAACCATTCCTCATATCTCCTAAAAGACTTAGGATACCATTCAATGTTTGCACATGCCAATGAGCATCAATACTTCCTTCTTGGTTTGAGAAAGCTTATTTTGTGATCCAGAGAGACTTCAAAACACCATTTCATACATTTTCCTTCTCCTAAAGAATTGAAACTTCATGAGAATTATTAAAAAAACCTATTAAACCTAAATAAATTCTCACATATGCTCTATTACCTTGAAAACTGACCTTGACCACTCATTAGGCCATACTAGGTCTTTATGCACGTTAGACCTTGAAGTACTAGTCACACTTGGATATTGAATGTTCATGAAAACTTATTGATTTCTACTCAACACCTCATCCTCATGTCAAATGACATCATAAAAATATTAAAATCTACCATACTTCTTCACACAAGTCTCACACTACTTATCTCAACATGTTATTCATCTTGTTCCATCACACTAAGTATCTTCATGCAATAATAAAACCTCAATACCTGACCTTGGAGTTCTTATAAAGACTTATTTTCCTTATACACATGTTTGAAATAGTTTCCAACATACTATAACATGCTCTAGCACTGATTACTCACCTTTAATATCAAATACATCTTTATCATCACCATGCCTCTAGTATAATCACATAGACCTTCTAAGTATCATACCTTTTGGAGACCTTCCTACCATTGTAGATGCAATATAGAACAAATTATCATGCCATTATATTATTAACTAAATACATAAACAACTCACAAGTCTTTTCTTATTATGCTTCATAAGACATTCCATTGGATCACCATACCTTACACTAGTAGGCTAAAAAATTCAACCTCATCCTCAGGCTTCTTTTGACATCAATTATAGGCTCAAGAACAAGACATCAATTATATATTATAATAATATTCCCCTTTATCATTTATGGCAAACCAAATTGATAGGAAATTGATAAATGAACTGATCCAAACAACTTTCCCCATCAATTTGATCTCTCTCTCCCTTTACATTAATGACAACGAGTCTCTATAGCTACCACCTTGTCTTTACTTATTATAACTAAACAAAGATACTAGATAAAATTGACCAAAATCTTACCATAAAACTATTGAGATGCTAACTCTCACCTTAACTTATTTCTGATCATCTTGACACATTACTATCATGAATCCACAAACCTTCCTTGTAGTTCATCATCTGCTCTTGATCTTACTTGAGTCCATTCATTTCTTTATCTTATACTTGGAATTTTTTACTCATATAGCTCACAACATATGCACCTCAACTAAATTTTCACTATCAATTACTTAGCTTTTCTCCCCTATCACCATGCTTATTTGCATTTCCTTATCTTTGATCTAATATTTTGAACTATTATTTGATATTACTAGACCATAATCATATGAAGAGACCTTAGGGCATCATTAGGAAATGACCCCCTATGTCTATTCTTCACCATAAATACATGTTTTATTAGGCTTCATACCAACACTAAGTCCCATAAAGACCTATATCAAAAATATCCACTCATTTCTCAATACTAACTTCTTGGGTCAACAAGACCACCTTAGATAGGTATGAACAACTCCATATATACCTCATGATAATAAACAACTTCCCTTCAACATCACAATTCATCATGTCTCAAACCACTATAAAGTACCTTGTTGGAAACATAGAGTGAATATCTTGTTAAGAATAACATAGAACTTGTATTATTCTCAAGCCTTTGAACATCTTCATGTCATTATATATAAATGATCATCTTCAAAACTTTTTTCATTTCCTTTAGGGCTCAACCAATCTTTAAATATTAATCTTATAATTAAATCCAGATCATGGATCATATGATCAACATACTAGCTCTAAACTGAGACCTCTTTTACAAAACTCATAATATTGGTTATCTTTAAATCACTATTATGGTACTTCCAACAATTCATCATGATTTATCTATGAATACTTCCATCAAGTCATCATTCTTCCTCTATGAATTTATGAGGTCACCAACACATCAATACCATACTTCTTTAGACAACTCTGTTATATATTATTCATTACCATATTGGTCTTGTAGACCAATTCCCTTACTCTTATGTTGTTCCTATTTTATATTAGACTTCTAGACATAGTATTGTGCTTAAAAAAGTATGCCATTCCTTTAAAACATGATAAATATATTTTATTATCATGCACATAGACCAACAAATTATTTTTTGAACTTTGAAATCTCTTTGTCCTTACTAAATTACAGATACTGTTGAAGATCTCAATGCACATATATTCAACCACCATATAAACAAGGATATACATCCATACCTTTATACCTCATAAACACTCAAATATACCTCATATCACCAATAATTCTCATCAACATACTTTTACTCATCTATGATAGCTTCACAAACTCAACTCAACTCCTCTAGATTGATGATCAACTCATCCTTCACTTGCAAACCTCTTTGTGATGAAACATATCACCTCATATCATCTTGTTTCAAGGATTAAAAAAGATTATTTCAACCTCAATATTGATGAAAATATATAGGATAAATTATCAAATCCTACTATAAAATTAAACTATCTTACATGTTTTTATGTTATTCATCATGCTTTAATGGACCTAGCAGGGGCTAGGACTAGGTCTAGGTACAAACCTAAACCAGGAAAAATCTTCCTTATACCATGTTATTTGATCAAGTGGACCAACTTGGAATTATTATGATGTAAAAACCTTATTATCATTCAAAATATTCCAAGATTCAACAAGCATCCAAAAATCTTTCTTCTTCCACAAGCCGAAGAACATTTTGATCTTACAACTCACCTTCATAAGCCTAGCCATTTTGTGCTTCAAGAATCACCTTCAAGACATAAATCCTCCTCTAAAATACCTGATTTGATACAAAATTTTTGGAGCACAACCATTGAGGGTAGTGAATTAGTGTGCAAAAATTTCATTCAATTCCATTCAACATTCTTTAATCATTCAAACTAGCATAGATATATAACAATGCATAGAAAAGAAATCATATAATCATGAAGCAAGATATCAACACATAAACACAAAAATTATGTGTAAAACCCTCATGGGGAATAAAACCCATTGTCACACCACTTTTATAAGTAATAAAAAAAAATTTAGTGAGGCACCAACCCCACAAGGAGCTCCAACCCCTCACTAGTTAGGCACCAACCTAACTAGTCCTTTAAGAAGATCCAAATTACAAGGAGGCTCCAAACCCCTAAGTGAATTAGAACCAACCTATACATTTCAAAGATAATTATATATGCTTTAACCCATAAGGAATATGAAATTCCCTTTTGACCATGCACCAACCTATCTAAGACAAGCTTGATTTCCTTAAGATACCTTATTACTTTCTCAACTGATGGTGATATCCTCATTAGCTCTCTCTTTCTTCTCTATCTACATTACACTCTCTATCATACACCTAGAACATTTATATAATGAATCTACTTATATTATCTCATCTCATTCATCTCACTTCAACCTTTTAGCCTTCTCAAATAGCTTTCTAGGCTCACTTGCTCCAACATGCCTCTTTTAAGCTCATTAGGTCAATTAACATTGTCATCCACATAAATAAGATATATTATATGTTAATAATGATTTATTTATTTTCATAATGTTCATTAATTAACTTATTCTAATCCTTCAAGATCTATTTCCTTCATTTATATCCACACTTCTTTAACAAGCTCAAATAGGCCAATTAGGCCTTACTTTTATACCCATCACTTACTCTTACCCATGTTGCTTAGAAAAGGACATTAATACACTTAGATAAGTCTTGAAATATATTATAATATACATTTCATACACAAAAAAATAACTCCATAGGTCTGTCATACTCCTTAAAGGCCAAAACAACCTTTAACTCATCTCTATAGGATGACTACTCAAACTCCTTGAGTGCTTTGAAGACAGTCATGTAGAAGTTCATATTTAGAACTTGTAATGTAACTTTAAATACTTCTCATTAACATCCATATATCCTCTATTATATATATATATATATATATATATATATATATATATCATATTAAAATAGTTATATATAAAAATTTAGTGATAATCATTGGTATTATATACCAATCTCTCAAGCCACTCTCTCATAGTCCTTACATAGTCTGATAAACCATTTTAGATTCCACACTAAAACTTATTAATATATATATTCACCTTAAATAAATAATTAATAGGTAATTTATGTTCCAAAAAACATCAAAATATTCATTATATACAATGAATATAATTATAGAGTCTCAAACCCTTCATTTCACTTGGCAAATCTCAAACAATCTTTTTGCATTAAGACATAGTCATGATAAACATGACTTCCAACACCTATAGGATCACAATAAGGATATTATAATTAAATTTTATGATCCTAAATAAATCTTATAACAACTTAAACCCCAAATTCATATAGGTAAAATGACATATATGGAACATATAGATTAAACTCTAATACTTACTCTTTCACTATCCATCTCCACTTAAACAAGCCATCTTAAGAGCACTATTTTCACCATTTTAAATGAAATCCAAAGAATATAACCAAAATTAATATGAGTAATATTTATTTAAAATTTACTTCAAGAAATTATATCCTTCCCTAATCCACTATAACCAATCCCTAAACACTTTCTCACTCTTACCTGGTTTCTCTCACTTTCTTCACTTTTAGCCATTTTAGTGATAGGTAAACTTGGGTGAAAAAAATGGTTAATAAAAAGGATATAAATTTTCCAACTACAATAATATATAATAATAAAAATTATTGACATTCAACATCCATCCACTTGCATGCATTGACCTAGTCAACCCTACATATAACATCAAATTCTTCATAAATAAGCATATTTTTGTAGCTTCCACTCACTACCCTAATAAACCACTACCTCCTAGAGATTACTGATGGATTCCTTTGCAATATAAAAACATAAAACTTTCCTTACCAATCCATTTTGGTCCATTTATAGCAACATCTCTCCAATCAAGTCACTATGAGGGTTTTGAGAAGGTTTTAGACTAGTTATAGTGTTAGAAATTATTCATACAATATTACCCTTAAAATTTAAAAATAATTCTTATATATGTAATCCAATACCATTCCCCATCTCTCCTAAAATACTCAAGATACCATGAAAAAATTATACATGCTAATTATCATCAACAGTTCCTTCTCAGGTTTGGAAATATTATTCTATGAGCTAGAGAGACTTCAAAACACCATTTCATGCATTTTCATTATCATCAAGACCTAAAAATTCATTATAATTCTTAAAAAAATCTATTACACTTCATTTCATGATCATATGTGCTCTATTACCTTGTAGAATCACATTGACCCCTTATTAGGCCACACTAGGTCTTATGCACATTAGACCTTAAATTGATAATCACACTTGGATATTGAATGAACTTGGAAAATTCTTGATTTTTACTCAAAACCTCATCCTCATGTAAAATTAAATCATACCAAAATCACAAGCTACCATCCTTCTTCACACAAGTCTCACACTACTTATCTCAACATGCTATTATTGTTTCATCACACTGGGTCTCTTCATGCAAGAATTAAACCTCAAAACCTAACCTTGGAGTTATTATAAAGAACTATTTGAATTATACACATGTTTGACATAGTGTCCAACATATTATAACATGTTATACCACATTACTCACATTCAAGCTCAAATATATATGTATCATCACCATGCCTCTAGTCTAATCACATAGACATTCTAGGTACCATACCTCTTGGAGACCTTCTTGCCACTTTATATGAATTATAGAACACATTATCATGCCATGATATGTTTAATTAAATCCAAAAATAACTCACAAGTCTTATCTTACTATTATTCATAATACATTCTATTAAATCACCATACCTTAAACTAGCAAGCTCAAATAGTCAACCTTATCCTCAATCTTCTTTTGACATCAATGATAGGCTCAAACACATGACATCAATAACAAATTTCAATAACAAGAATAGTGATATACTTTCCCAAATTCAATAATGGAGTCACTATCTACTTCCGTAATGAACTCAACTTTATTTCATGAACTGATGTGAGTGATTTGATAAATAAAAAGATTGGTGGATAAAGAGGGAACACATACAACATCATGAAATGCCCCATCAATTAATTTAACAAATCCTCTCCCACTAAATTTTGTATAATTTTAATCATATAATAAAATATGAGGTAGATAACAAAGCTTTAAGGATGAGAATATGTCCTATGATGAAGCCATGTGGTGTAAAGCATTGAAATTAGTTACCCATGTGGAAGTATAGGACACAAATACAAAAAATGTTTTACCCTTATCTTTACCCTTTTTATTGTCTTTGTCCTTAGAATAATCTTTTGATGATTAAATTTGATTTTAATAATCAAGGACACTAATATTGTTCTTCCCGAGAATCTTAATTAGTTGGTCAATCTAATTAGTCATGCATTTTAATTCATCATGCCTATATTTTTATAGTAGACATGAGTGATTCAGTTTTCCTATATGAAGAAGAGGTCTCTTTCGATGCTTTAAACATAAAATTAGATTTTTAACCCTTTATTTACTCTAGGTACTTATTGTTCTATTTCTTCTCCTTACTTCAAAAAGCCTTATGTTTGTCATGACTTGTAATTAAGGCATGTAATTTAGATGACTTTAGTGTAACCATTTGAATAATCTTGTCTTACTCTAGATTTAAGTCAACAACAAATTCAATCAAATATGGCATAGTCCATATAGTTCCAAGGGCATGTTTGGTGGAATGGACAATAGAAACATAGATATAATAGTTAGATCCAAATTTGTAAACGATGGAATGAATCAAGATGCTATTTTTGTCAATGTTGCATAGTTTCAATTGTAACCTGATTGATTTGAACTTTGTGAATAAGTCTTGTATAGTATCAAAGTCACTTGGGATAAAATTGATGAGATCATTTTATAACTCATGACCCCTCATTATGTCTTAATTCTCAAAGATTTTTTACACTATGGTCTATCCTTCATTAGGATTAGTAGTAAATTTGATATGAGAGACCAGGTCAAAAGACACAGTAGATAGTAGGCTTCATTACTTCTATTAAACTACTTCACCTTTTCTTCCTTAAGTATTTATTATTTTTCTATACCCATCATGATTTTGTTTAATATTTTGCTTCTCAATATAATTTTCACTTTGAATTTCCACTCATTATATTTAAACGGTGTAAGAATTAGAATTGAACTCTAATCCATGGTATAGAAGGAAGTATGTGTTGAGCTACATGTTTTGAAAGGCTAGGAATATAAAACCCCATAAATATGTAGATGTTAAAATTTATAAGGCATGATAATATTAATAATGCATAGATCTCAAAAAAATCTCACTTTATAAAAATGACACCCCAAAAGGACAAATAGGTTGAAAGTTATGTGCATTTGAAGTTCTTGATGGCAAGGGAAATCTTCAGTTTGCAAAATTTGAATTTTTTTGGATGTACACAATTTTGAGATGATCTTTTTTGGAATTAACTTCCCAACAAAAAACCTAAGCCCTTTTACAAAAATATTTAATTAATTTTGGGTTAGAAGTGATAAGGGGATTAACTCCCATGTGACTAGGGGATAAAACCTTAAATGGGTGTTCCCCCTCTAGTTTTTGATTAATTTGATTCATGTGAGAGTGATGTCACTCAAAAAAAGACTCCAATTTTTAAATTATTAATTCCAATTTTCACTTGATCAAATTTTAGGTCTCTTGGATGTCACATGATGTAAAGAGGCTAGGCAGGGATTGGCTTGTACAAGAACTGGGGTCAGATTCCACTTAGACTACATGTAGGGGTCAAAGTATACCTACATTATAAGTAGGTATGTTGGAATTAACAAAGGGTTTTTTCATTATGGTTAGAGTATTTAGGGGTTGTGAGTAGGATATTAAAGTTATGATAGGTGTGTAAGCAAGGTTGTCAAAGTTTGTTGATGTTACACATAGGGCCATCAGGTTTTACTTAGGTTATAAGTAGGTGCATATGGTTTTGATAGGAATGAAAATAGGACTATCAATTTATAAGAATAATGTGATCAACCCTTCATATTCCATTGGGGCTAATAATAAGAGGGTCATTTCTCAACCTATTATTTTGTAAGCACCCAAAATTCTACCTAGCTACTAAAATTAGTTGAGGGTTGAAAATTCTACCGAGTTTAAAAACATCCAAAAATATGGATTTTTTATGAATTATAAAAAACTATTAAATACCCACTTGGTTCTTGACAAACCTAGAAAAACCAAGAAATGGTTTTTCTTCAAAGTCATTGGATGTATATATTTTAAGAAAATTCAAAAACTAAAGTTGAAACCTTCCAAAAATGGCCAAAAATTGACTATCATGAAACTAGGTCATGTTTACAACCATTCTTAGGGTTTTTACACCTTATAAATTCAATGACACTATCTTTTTTTCATTTAAAGACTCTATATATGTATATTTTCATGATTTTTTTAGAAACCCCACCAAACCCTAGAAAATTAAAATCCATGAAAAATCTTGATCAAACTAGAATGATAGATAACACAATAAAATTGATGGCATTCATCTACCATCTAAGTTCTAATAACATATTAGAGTGCTCCATAATCAAAGATCAAACTAGATAGGGTCAAATTCACACATTTAAATCTATATGGAATAGTTAAATTTGAGGAACAACTAAAAATGGAAGAAGCTTGTCTTCAAAACCAAAAAGGTTGTATTAGCATCATTAGACAAAAATTACATAAGATACATTATATAGTGAGGAAATAGGTCACCCAAAAATGTAATCAACTCAACTCATAGTTAGAAAATAACTTAAAGTTCATTTCCAATAATGACCTATTATTAACCTAATCAAGCTAATTAGACTATTTAGGTCAAACCACATAGTGGGAAAAATCCTACACTAACAAATCCATCTTGATGTCCAACAATTAACATTTCAAAAAAAACCAATGCTATTACCTTTTACTCATCTCAAGATAAAATTCTCCAAGCATCTAAACTAATAATTTGACATCCCCAAGTAGTAATAAATATATCCACTCATCCTTAGGTCTCTAAGAGATTAAAAAAATAATGTTAACACCTCAACATTATAACATTAATCCTAAAAATCATTTTCCTCAATGATAACCCCAACATAATCTATTGGTGGCATATCAATTTGGGACATTCTCATGAAGACCTCAAAAAACTAGCCTAAGACCACATGCAAGGTGAAAATTTTGACCATGATGCTTTCAAACGTATGGTATTAAGCTTCCAATGTATAAAAAAATCATGAACGAAAACCTCAAAAATCTAGTGTAGCATCCAATCCTAAAATAACACCCATGAATAAATTTATAGTGAATGTTATAGAAAGTTATGATGAAAATTATATCAACTCAAAATATGTCAATGTAGAAAAATTAAACTATTGGTAAAATCCCACACATAAGGACCCCACCAAAAAACATAAGAAATGATAATGAGAAAATGAAACTCATATATACAAAAACTACTACAACTACCAATGTATCACCTATTCCATTAATATAAACTAAACATCAGGAGCAGTCTCCTCCTATCATAAAGTATTCCAAATCCTATCCTAACTCTCAACCAAAATAATTCTATGATACTCATCCAATCAATATAATTTCTTATATGAAATTAACACCAATGTCTCAAACCCAATTTTTTTTTGAATGAATACTACAAATGTACTAATAGAATAATTATTCTCAACAAAGATCAGAAGAAGGGTTCAAAATATAAAAATATTTTAGGGATATTTATTATTGAGTAGACCTTATAGTAAAGGATTCAACCCTCACTACATATTAATCTTGGGAGGTATAAGGTACTTTTGTACTCTTATAAATTTTGAACCAAATACATATTAATCTGAGTCCTTTTTTTCATAATAATAACTGAAAAAGACTCATTTATAAAGAGTCCATAATTCTTAGAAGTTTAATGCAAAAACAATAATAACAATAAGTAATATTCCTAATATTCCCTCTAAAAATAACATGGTCATATTAGTTCCCAAAGTTATATAATAATAATTTACATAAACATCTTATTTCCAAAAGTGTAAGATAACATACAACTATTTATTATAAATTAAAGATTAAATTAAGAATAATAATGACTCTATTAATCATGGAATCCAAAATGTTAGCTACAAGATGTAACCCATAATAGATATTTACATAAGCATTCATATAATACACACATGCCACACAATGCTACATGATTGAACCACTTTGCATTTGATATTAAGTTCATTACATTTTTTCTAGTTTCATTTCCATGAAATCACCTTACGATAATCATTACATTATTTATATATTAATTCTGAGCATTAAGATAAATTCAATACAATAAAACTAAGGTTACTAATGAATGTTAAGTCATTATTCCATGAAAACCAACTTAATATAGGCTTGATTAATAACCAAGATGCTCTCCTCAACTTTTTATATATCTCATAGATATAACCTAGTTCAATGGTCATAGATATCATTAATTTATCCATAAAAATTGTTACATATAAATAATATTTAAATGACATTATAATATGCACAATTGAAAGATCATATTAAACTCAAAGAAATTTAACATATTTGCCTCCAAGTTCTAATATACAATAAGATTCCAAAACTAAGCATTGTAAATCATCACCATTATGGTTACTCTTTTTTATTAAAACAAAGTTATTAATCAATTTAATGAAATGATATATCCACCAATATGAATATTAGACCTTAGTAGTCCATTACCAAATAAATATGAGTGGAACCCAATGATTTTTTTAATCGAGATAACTCTCTATCTTGAATTACATTCATTGGATTCCCCATAAATATTTGAATTAAGTTACTAGTTTACATGAGTACATTTAAAAATAACCATTTCATCTAAGATTAAAAATCACAATAGAGAAACATCAATATTTTGCTATTATGAAAACTATTGCAAAGGAATTTAATTATTAATATATTATCATTTTCAAATATCTACTAATTTATTCAAAGAGTACAACCCTTACACTTGTATTTCAAACTCTGATTTTCAACTTAACTTTAATTAAATTTGATAAATGAAATCATGGAGATTTAATGTACCCTAATAGTTTATGCCATAAACTATGTCAAGGAATAGTGTTAAATTAAATAAAGTTTACACCAAATATTCCTACAAGTTTATTCAACCAACTATTCCTTATAATACTGAATCTAATTTCCTTGAGGTACGAAGGTTAAAAAAATTAAAAAATATATACACCATCAACCCCCTTTTTGATTCAATTCATAGTTTAAAAAACCACATGAAATAATCATCCCACAATTGGGTAATCAAGAATATAACACCTTTCAGTTATATAAAATAGGAAATCACAACACAAATGTAAACCTTGATATATATTCCATTTGAAAGAAAATTTGTAAACAAGACAACTTAACACCAAACTCTTTATTAATGGTAGTTGTTATCAAAATAAGAACTCAGAGTAGTACTCAAGTCATAATACTACCTTATCAATTAAAACTTCAATCATAAATAATAAAATAATGATTTTGTGATCCAATAAAAAACAAATCATTATACACAGAAATTGATTAACCCAAAATGCCTTAATATTTTTCAAATTAGAAATACATAATTCAATAAAAATAGATACAATAAACTTTAAACATCGTAAAATCATAATAAAACACCTTAACCAACATGACAAATTACCAATCCAATCTCCAATAAATTTAGCAAACATGAATACACTACAACATTATTAAATTCAAAAGGAGAAGTAACAACTTATCAAGTTGTAAAGAACAAATAATTAATATGTTAGATAATAGAGTATATATAGATTCTCATTCCAATCCAAATAATCTAGGTTCAAAGTCTCAAGTCCTAAGAATAATAACCAAGGAGAATACTTCACAACCTTTCAATATCAACAAACCTAGGTTCATATATATAAATAAGTATGTAGTCGATAAAAATAAATAAGTCAGCCATAAATTCTCAAATCATGAAAAAATGACAAATGCAATAGTTAAACATATACAAAATTCTTTGATACAACATATATCCCTTATGGTACTCCATAACCCATATAATTATTAAAAAAATGATATTATTATCACATATCTATAAATAGTCCATAGATGATTACTACAAGTCATTTCAATATGGATTCTCAAACTGAGACTCCATACAAAACCCTATTAAGAAAAAAAGATGATAATAACAACAAAATGTTCAACTCTAGCATTCCATTAGGAATTTGAGAGAAAATCCATTGTAAAAATGAAGCAAAAACCTCCTAACAAGTCCTAATGAGCCCCTGATTAGTAACCCTAAACCACCAAACCATTAGTGGGATGGAGAAATAACTGACAAGGATATAGGCATTCAATTTAAATGAGTTTAAAAAGATCAAAAAACTTAAAAAACAACTCAATAGAGCATGAAAAAAATAAAACCAAAGCTTTTAGCACACCCAATTCTTTATCCATCAAAATACCACCATAATGCCATGATATTTTGAGTAGGAAACCTATAAGAAGAAACCCAATTATAAGGTTTAAATTAAATCATGAAAACCTAGTTCATATGCATGCTCAATCATAGAAATAAAATGGATAGAGTCACAAACTAATTGCATAATGAAATTGAAGGTAATATGCATAACCAAATGTAAAAGCATTAAAATGGACTCATTTTCCCATATTTTTACCAATTTCACTATAGATGAAACTTTCCATAAAAACACAAAATTAATTACTTGATATGAGGAATTAAAACTCTATTACATTCAAATATCCACAATAAGGACCCAAAACCAAAACTTATGTGTGTACCACAACTAACAAAATACCACATTTTATTTCTCCATCCTATACACATTGGCAATAAAATCCACCCCAAAAATTAGGAAGTGGTGGAATGGAAACTTAACTCCATCTTAACCATGTCTTCAAGTTTTAAGTGGTAAAAAAAATGGCCTCCATTAATGGTCAAAACACATAACTAAATAAACAACCTACAAAAACCTAGGACAAGGCCAACTAACTTACTTTCTATATGGAGGTGAGTAGGATTTACTTAATCCATAGTTCCAACATTCCAAAAAAAAAAAGAAGGTTCTAATATATTACTAACAAAATCATCAACATACTCAACACCGACCATAATTCAACATCGAGCCACTCAATCTAGATCCAAATCCAAAGTCATCAAAAGAATTCCCACAATAGTATGACTATGCCACATAACAACTTGACATAAGTATTTTTACCTAGTTTATGAAGGGACTTAAGATAATAAGATTAAACAAAATAACCTTAAATCAATACCACCATATCCAAAGTCATCACATAAAGCTTAACAATGCAAGGATTTACCACATAGATTACTAGAATGCATGTCAATCTAAAACACCTAAAGACATAATAAACACAACCTTAAAACACCAAAAAATGGTCAACTAATTAATCAAGATCAAATTAAGACCATCTAAGAGAATGATACAAAAATTGAAATGACCAAACCAATCATCACCTCTTTAAATCATCAAATACAAGTTATTCCAGCAATTCTTGAGTAGCCACAAGCTCTCCCTCATGACCACTTTAATAATGCAAGACTAAATGTGTCATTATTTGAATTCCACAATCAAATAAGACTAAACTAAAAAAATTAACTTAACAACATAATGCCATCAAAATACTAAAATAATTAAACAATTAACTAAACAAAACATGACGATCTTTTAAAAACTCATTTATCATGTCATAAATATATTAACAGTCATTTCACAACCTTGTTTAGCTATATTACTGATCTAGCCTAGCTTATAGGTAAACCATACAATCACCCAAAGATGAAATCAATAGTATCCATGTGATAACTATATAAATAAACATAATTGCATAATTATTAACTAATCAACTGAGATTAATTAGTTATAAAATATACCAGAGCCATCTCCACATATAAAATAATGTTCTAAGTTAATAAAATCTGATCTAGATAAACGTGATCATAGCAATATATCAAAACAAATTTAAAGATCTAAATAATAATAAAAATAAACCAAGTACAAAATGATTTCATGAAAACCATGCCTTGAAAAATTCCTCTTGTGTAACTCATAATAAGATCATATTATGTTATAAAATTTCTCATGTAAATATCACAAACTATAGAAGAATCTCCACCACAATTTGAACATGAACAACTTAGTCAAGATCCAAAAGGTCTAACACCTAATGAATTACATGAAATATAAACCATATCTCATCCTTTATCAAACACTAAGCTCTCCATAAATTTTCTAATGGATGATATGATCAATTATGAATTTATTATTGAGTTGAAGACCCTCCTCTATTCATTCATGTCATGACCAATGATACTCTATTATGAAAGTGATTTTAGATTAAGGTTCAAATATTGAAATATCTTTCCTATGGTAATTAGTCATTGAGATATTATCATAATGACCTTAAGAAAAAAGGCTTAATTACCATGGGAAAAAAATCAAAATCACATTCTATGTATTTGGTTTCCTATAACCATAGGAATCAAGACTTCATGAATAAATATTATGGTCCTTGATATTCCACTATCCTATAATATCCTCTTAAAATGACCTTAGAATTACTATATGAGAGCAATAATGTATCCTAAAATCCAATAGTTAGAATTCATCCACAATAACATTTGTTATAATCATGAATCCAATCCAAACACATGGGATCTACCACTTGAAAATCCTTTAAAATAATTTATAATTTCCACGAAAATATGATAAATATTGCACCAAGAATCGAGTCATCAGTTTTTGACATGTATTTTGATCTACATCTCACCATTATAGACTTTGATGATAATTATAATAATGAGATTAAACATGTTTTTAACACTTTTAAGGTACGACAATACATTATCAATTTCCTTCCCCCATCCCTTCTAATAACAGATAAATATTTTCCCATATTTCATAAATAAATTAAGAAAGAATCCTCTCATAATGCTAATTAGGCCACATATGACAATCATGTATTCTAATGTGATGATAATGAAGTTTCCAAGATCTTACAAGACCCCATATCAATCTATCTTAGAATGTTGTATCACATTGGCATATCAACCAAGGATGATCCTCATGATGGTGGTCAATAAAACCATAATAAAGAACAATCTTGAAAAATTATACCATCTTATAATGAAGATTTCATTGTTTCCCAAGATCAAATTAAACATTTGGATGTACTTAATTATTGAAAGACCATTGTAAAAATACATGTATTCAACCATGAAAACATGGTACATATTTATTATGATCTTAAAAATCCCCAATTTGACTTTAGTGATGATGAAAAATGAATTTATACCCTTCAACCTTCTTGTCAATCCTCCCTTAGAAGATCAAAGATGGATACTTTAGAAAATTTTAGATTTTGATAAGTGAAAAATGTAAATATTAATATTTGAAATCATCACGAAAAGATTATAATCTTTTTTACATCATCAACTAGGTTTATGATCAAAAAGATACAAAAAATTGTAATACCATCATCCAGGTTGATGATGTTTAGTCACAAACAACAAATTATGACAGTATTGACTAGGATAGTGACATTGAATCACATAAAAAAAAACTCTGATGCCATTTACTAGGATAATGATATTTAGTTAATTATAAAACAACCTTACATTATAATCTAGGTTGATGTTGTTTAAAAAAAATTTAACACCATCGACTAGACCAATGATGTACCAAAATTGTTTGAAACTCCCTTTATAACCTTACACATTTCATTGGATTCCAAATTCATAAATGTTAGATACAATCATGAAGAAAATGATAGTAAAGTTAATATATTCATCATTTTAGATATTGACATAAAATGTAATGGTTAATTACCTATATTACCTATTAATGAGGCTATCATATAACTCCATATATATAAAGATCAACTCCTTTTGAAACATTATAAGCTTAGACATATTGCAAACACCTTATTTTCATATTTTTATTGTTAGCACAATTTCAATGAATAATTAAATGGGCAAGTTACCACCTAAACCATATCAATTTGAGTAAGATAACACTATGTTACTTGAGGAAACCATTTATATCATTCTAGGAATGATAGAAGAACCTCACAGTTAAAATAACAACTTATTTTAACCTAATGAGTAATATCGTTATTGTGCCTTGCTGAATTTGAGGATATCTTTGCTTGAAATATTCTAACATGTTTTACATTGATCCTAAAATTAATGTTTATAACATCATTAATTACCTCAATACAACCACTATTTTCAAAATTAGTGAAATTCATTTGAATAATTCTTTAAGATTTGTCACAATGAAATCTCAAAAATATTAAACACTAAGTTCATCAAACTTGTCAATTACTTTGAATGGATCTCCAACATAGTCTTCTTTTTAAATAAATAAAAATTTAGTCATACACATATATATTGACTTTTAAAACATCAACTTGGCATGTCCAAAAGACAATTTCCCATTACCATCCATCAATTCTATCATAGATTTTATTGTTGATTATGAGTTATTATTCTTCATGGATGGTTTATATGGATTCAATCAAATTCAAATTTCTCCCAAAGATAGACATAAGATAACATTTATCACTTAATGTAACATTTATTACTACAAAAAATTTCTCTTTGGCCTTAATAAAACTAGGGAAACTTACTAGTGTGACATGAATTATATTTTTCATGCACTCATTCACAAATTCATCAAATATTATGTGGATGATATCCTTGAAAAATTGAAACTTCATAAGGATCACTGCCATGATCAAATTATTATCTTTGAGAAATTACAAAAATATAATTCAAATTAAACCCTAAAAAGTGGATTTAGAGTCAAATTTGACATTATTATATCATTTATGGTATCTAGGTGAGGGATTAATGTTAATCCTTAAAAAATAAAAGCTTCTATCTACATGCCTAAGTCAATGGCTGTGTCTCAAATCCATACATTTCTTAGCAAATTAGAGATATATTTACCCCCAAAATTTCTTACCAAACTCTTTAAATGAATTAAATACTAAAGGAAGATGTAAAAATTGAGTGGAATTATGGTTTCTAGCATGAATTTGACTCAGTGAAAAATTCCTTTCTAAAATCCTCTACATTATGGCCGTTGTCTTGTGAATTTTTTTCATCCTCTATAAATCATCTACCATAGTTTCAATTAGGGTAATGTTTGAACATAAATATGAATCTATAAAATAAAATAACATATTATATAATATACACATGTTAATTTTAATATGATGCCCATTATACCATATTTTAGCATGATTGTCTCTCCATATATTTCTCTACCTACAAGTTTCAACACGACATCTTATATAAAAAGACTAAATAATCACCCATATAGATCACATTTTCCATTTTTATCTAAGGCCTTCTTGAATGGTATAAAATTAAAAAATGGATGGTGATTCTTATGTATTTTTACCTTAATATTATCACATAAAAATTAGTCAATGGATAAATTATCACCAATAAATTTACCTTGGCACCTATTCCCACTAAAATTCCAATTCAAGACACCCTACTTGATGAATATGTAATATTCATTAGGTGTGTTGATCAATCCATGCCCATCAAAGACATTTTCAAAAATTCATGATATAACTTGAGGCTCAATCCCTAGAGGAAAGTGAAATTGAAATTTGTCAACCTATAACTACGAAATAAAGAAAACAAGAAAAATAATAAGGGATTATAATGGAATTGCATGATGATAATTTCACCCTCATATTTGATGGAGGTAAATACTTGAAAGGATCCCAATAAATTTGTGTCTTCCCTAATCCTTTAAAAAAATCATCCCTCTCATAATTTGAATCAAATTTGATGTCACTAATAAGTCGGTTGAATAAGTAGACTTAATCTTTAAAATGAAAACAACTATCAACATGGAAATAACCCACCTTAATGTTGAAGGTGACTCCCAAGTAGTTTTTCAACAAGTCAATGGAGAATACCAATACAAAAATGAAAAAAAAAACTTAAGAATATTATGATTTTATCACTAACCTTAGTAAATATTACTCATTTTTATCTATTGAGGCAATCCAAAGATTAAAAGATTCTATCCCTAAATTCCCTTTCCTTAGTTTCTCTTTTTTCATCCACACAAAGCATTACATGATAATTAATTTATTATACACATGCACAAATATAATTTCATTGCAACTCCTAGAAATTATTTCCTAATTTTTGACATTGAGGATTTCACCAAAATGTAAAGCTTTTGGTATAAGAACATCCATTATCTTAATAACTAAACATACCATCCTAAGGTTGATTACCATGAAAATAATAAAAATTCAAGATAAGGATTATATGTTATTAAGAACAAACACCTATACTATCAGATCTTTGAAGGCACCCTTTTTATGATGCATAATGAATATGAGTAAACATTTCTTATTAACAAATAACATGATATAATTTGTAGGGGTCACTATAGTGTACATGCTACTACCAAAAAAATCCTATGCATGGGTTATTATTGGCCAAAATTGTAAAAATATACCATTGCATTTACAAACTATTTAGGTCAGCATACCCACATTTTTGAAAAATAAGGACCCTTATTTCAAATTTTGTAAATTTATGATTGAATTGAAAATTCCATTTGATCAAAGTTCTTTATTTGAATATCATCCACACTAATTGCTTGATTGAAATTTTAGCATAATCTTCATTTGATTTTATCTAATATTGTTAAGGGTTATTTCATGTGGTTTCATGTTGTAGGTTTAATGGAGTCCTAATTGTGTGAATAGTGTCTAGGTTTTTATACATTGATGTTAATTTGACCCTTTATTTTGATCAAACCTTGGTGTTTTAATTGATTAATTAAATCTATGTTTAAATCATGTAAAAAACCTTAGTATAATATGTTTTATCCTAGGTGCTTTGAAATAAATTCAAATTGGCAAGGGATGAAATTTGTGTAGGAACATTTTATTATGCCTTAGGCTTGGTTTAAATTTTATCCTAAATTTATAATTAAGTTTATTAACATGACTAAATCATTAGTCTAAAATTTAATGCTAAGTCCTTTATATCTTGAAACCTCACCTATTTTATTTATTGTTTGTAGGGACTAATTAAATATGGGGGAACTTTTATTATGTTTTAAACTTAGTTTAAATTTTATCCTAAAACTATAATTATGTTTATTAACATGACCAAAGCCTTAGTCTATAACTTTATCCTAATCTTTCTTTATGTTCCCAAGCCCTTTGTTTATTTTCATTTCATGTAGGAATGAGTTAATGTGAAGATGCAAAGTTTCAAGATCTTGGGAGCTTGAGTCAAAGATCAATAGTATGCGAGCACCCACCCAAGTTAAATTGTCAAATATATTGAGATGAAGAGTGAGAGTGACAAGTGTCATGACCTCAAAGATAGATCAAACATCTAATGATGAGCAAAGATTCAAATTGACAAATAGCTTGTGAGGGAATGTGAAAGGGACAAGTGTCACAATCTTGATGAAGAAATAAAATAAATAAATGGTTTGTGTTAGACCTTGTAAATAGGGAATAGAAGGAATCAATGATCTACATTATTTAATACATCCTATAGATTGATAGTGAGAATGAAGGTGGACTTTTCAAAGGGCCCAAGAAAATGTAGTAGTGACACATCCCATAACCATTATGAATTAGATGGAGATCAACAAATGGTATTCAAGATTATAGATCAAGATTAATGGTATAGAGGGGGTTAATAATTCAATGATCCTAGATTTAATGTAATGCTTCCATGTGGTGAGAAGGTATTAAATAATGGAGTGTGTTTGTAATGTACTTAGAGATCCCACAAAGCTGCTAAGTGCCACACTCTCTAAAGCTCAAATGAAAGATCAACAACCTGTGATGAAGTAAAATCTATAGGAATTTATAACAGATCAATGGTGTGAATTTATCAAGCTTAAAGATTGCATCAGGTATTGATATGCATCCAAAAATGATAAATAGTCATATTTTAAATAAATGAGCAAAATGACATGGCCATGCCACATAAGCGAGACATGCTAAATTAGAGATCTTGTGAGACCCAACATAAAGAAGGTATAAATATACAATCTAAATGAAATCTAAGTCATATAATATCATAGTTATAATTTTCCTACCACCATTAAATCCCTATAAAAACCTTCAAAAATCCCTAAAGTGTATAGATTACCCTAATTTTCTCTTATATTTACTGGTTCAAAATGAGAAGAATTGAATTATTACCTCAAATTAGATAATTAGATCAAGATTATAGTAATGTCATCTCACAAACATATTTCAAATCAAGATGTTAAACTATATTTAACATCAGATGCCAAAGGATGAGTGTTCAAGGACATTGAGTTTTTTGTTATTTCTTTAAACATGGGGGATAAAAATTGGTCTAAATTATTCTATAAAATTGAAAACCAACCAAAAATTACCAAGGAGGAATAAAATATTCTCTTTGTAAAAATTCTCTATGATGACATTATAGAAATATAAATGACTGGACATCACTAAGAAGCTTCAAAGCCTGAGGTACTCCACTGCATTGATGTTCTTTCCCCCATTTTTAAGGAAGCTAAAATAGACAAGGGTATGCTAATTAATGAACATAATTAGAGGAAAGTTTATTAAATTTATGCTGTTGCATTTGAGTCTTATTACAAACTTCCCAAGGCCTAAACTGACCTAGCCTTAATTAACTCATGGGATAAACAACACAACATGATGAACACCTTAGTTATATGGTTATAATTTTCTAACCAGGTCTTTTTTGACCTTCATAAGAACATCCTAATAAGTCAATTCAAACCAAGGGTTGGGATGGTAATGAAAATGTTAAGAAAACTATATGGATGTGCAACCACAACATATGTTGATCTAATTTGGGTACCCATGGTCTATTTCATTATTGAAAAAGTGATAGTTCACTCATTACATGAGATAATTAACATCTCTTTGAGTAGACAAATATACATAATTAGGCATAAGAAAAGAATGAGTTTTTCATGATGTCTTATCTCCTAGATTCCCTATGTACAACAACAAATATCCCCAATTAGAGAGAATGGTATCCAAATGGGACCCATCCCATTTCTCAATACTACTCTAAGTTGCACATTTATAAATATAAGGATCACATCTAGTTAATTTTTTATTGTGTCTACCCAAAATTAAGTGAAGCTATAATTAGTATCCCTGTGTCAAGAATTTGTATTATGATCAAGAAATCTATTGAAACAATGGGGTATATATGGTTATACCCTAACTACACTACCATAAGGATTGAGAGAATTTGGTAGGCTCCTCTAAATCTATGAACTCATGTACTTGACAAACTAGTAGAATAAGAGGTAGAATACCAATTATTATATGATATAGATGGCATGTGAAAAACTAAGAGGAAGGGTCTCCTACATGATTTCCCTATGAAAATTGGTAAGATCATGATTAGACAATGGGACCATATTGAGGTTGCATCAAAGAATAGGTTGTATTTCAACCTAAAAATGTATGATTTTAGACAATGGGACCCATATGGGAAGGCAATGAACATTTGAAACTCAAATATATTTTTAATGTGTCATATGAAAATGAACCTAGTTAATTTGATTTCATATACATTAAAACATCCTCATACCTTAAATTCACTAAAAGGTTAAAGGAACACAATATAAAACCTAACTCTAGATTATATAGAGATCAAAATATAGATGATAGGTGGTAATTGGGCCCTAGGTAGTACTACTTGATTGATCTTGATCCTCCCAAGCTTCCCTCAACAGAGACACAAGCTAATAAAAGGCCAAATGAGATTGCTTTAATTTCATCAATTCTTAAATATTCTAAGGAACTAGAGCATGAGTTACCATAATAAGAGGTACATATGATATCACTTGACCCTAAGGAGTCTATTGAGGATGAATTGAAAATGTTATCCATAACTTATGGTATAGACTCAGATGTGGAAGAAGTAAATATTAAAGAAGAAGATAAGAAAGATAAAGGAAAATCATTGGAATTTATGGTAATTGATCCTCCTAAAAAAAGTAGAGATGGCCATTATGCCAAAAGTGAATAATCTTAAAGTAACCATCACTCTTCCCTTGAAGGAAGAGAATTTTTTTATTGAATAAAAAATTTTGTATGGGCCACCTATCCTTGAGTGGTTCATTTATGAACCTAGATTGGATAAGTTTCCCACTTATCATCCATGGGCTATGGTGAAATCCACTACAATCTCTATAGAGAAAGAAATGAAACCATGGATAGTAGCTCTACAAGAAGAGGAGGAAATAATATTGGCTACTCTAAGACATTCAATAGACCAATCAAAAATGAAGGTCCCAATCCCACATGTGACCTAATATTCAATTGAAGTCAAATTTGATCTAGAGACTAAAGGATTATAAAGAGTGATAGAGAAAAGGCTCATGGAAGGAGGTGAATAAATTATGTACCAAAAAGTGGAACCATTGACTAGTTTGACTCAAAAGGAAGGACAAAGGCTTGGTGAAGATCCTATTTTTGAGGAAGATGTTCTTGAATTAGATCAAGCACAAACATAATAGTTTCAAGCTACTATCAAAGGGATAAATCAATAAAAGAAGAACTTATATGAGTAATCTATTTTATCTATTCTAGGATATATGATAAATAAGTTTGAGGCAACTGTATATGATCTATTCAACTCCTTGAAGGTAGTAAATAATAAGCAAGATACAATTAACATATAGGGTACTTTGGCTTCAAGCCATGTTGGCCAATGGAAAGATTCAAGAAACAAAGTGAAGGATTTGATCACTATTTTCATAGAGGACCAAATTATTGGGTTCAAAATAGTCATCTTGGCACACTTGAATATGGCTATGTCTATATTGATAGATACGATCAAAGATTTGAAAAAATGGTTAAAGGAAATGGGAGATATTTATAATGATATCAAGCAATTTGAAAATAGGATGATGCACATATTAGGGAGCCTAATAAAGGATCCAATTATACTTAGTCATATGGGATTGATCATAGATGAGGAGTTCAAGCATAGGTAAACTTATTTCATGAAATAACTGAAGAATCAAAACCAAGGTAAAATAGGGGTAGATAAAAAAAAGATATTGGATATGATCCTATCTACAGAGGAGAAGATAAGAGATGCAAGGAACATCAAAGAATATTTTTACAGGGATGACAAGGACCTCAAAGTCCTAGAAGATCAATAAAATTAACTTTTCATGGAACCCATCATGAACCTCAGGCTAATTGATGAGCAACATAACAAAATAATGAATATCCTATAGCAAAGATAAAAGACTACAATAATAAGTGCTTCTTAAAGTTAAATTTGTTGACTTTAGCATATTATTTTTTAATTGAACATGTATATCATTTTTAAAAAGGAATATTATTTATTAAAATCATGTGCATCTTTTAAATCACATTGCTTATAGGTCATTCCATTTAGAAAGTGTCTAGTTATAGAAAGTTGTAAAAGGATAATTATCCATGACACTTGTATAGCTATCATCTAACATGATTTATTGACATACCTCCTTAGTATTCTATAAAATGGGTATTATCATTAGTAAACAAGAGGTAGTTTTTGGAGAAAAAAGTTTATGTAAACTTTGAGAAATTAATACAAACAATGAATTCTATAAATATTATCCATTATTTGTTTGTGTGTTTGCTATTATGGCTACTCTCTCAATTATCTATTTGGATGTCTAGATTTGAATTTTTTTATAGATTTTTTATGTGTTAATATGAATATAGGGTTGTTAATTTATGCTTAAACTAGGTTAATTAAAGGATTTTAAGTTCATTTTACTTTCCATCCTTTCTTTACAGATGTGCTAATGCAATTTGTTTATGGAAGTAAATCTTTAAAGTGAACTTGATTTTTTATATGCACTATTTCACTTTTATTTAGATATTTTCCTGATATGTGTAGGATATGTGCCCTTTCAATTTCATGTCACATATTGGTTTATTCCATGTCTTGATGAAATTTAAGCTCTTTCATAATGTCTAGATTGAAAATTAGAACACCTTTTTTCTACCCTACTCTTCATTTTATCCATTTTTTGATCAACTCACTTTAGTTTAGCTTCCATTGTAAATATACATACTATATTAGACTTTAGATCATAGTTTTTCATCATAATTCAATATACTTAGTTCAGATTACCTTCTTACTTCACAAGCTAGATTTCAGACCAAAGTTTCTCCCAACAACTAGTTTTATTATCATTTTGTGAAATAGTTATATTATTTCACTAATATGACACCAAATATTTCAATAATATCACAACTAACTACTCATTCAATGGATTATTTGAATCTATAAATGAGAAGATTATTTCTTAACACTATGTAAACCTTGTGATACACTTCTAGGAATTAATAGGCAAGTTTCACTGGTGCTAGAAGGAGGGCCTTAGCTAAGGCTTTAAAAATAAAAAGTATATTTACTAATTTTGGTGAATTTTGTTCAAATATTAGTTGATTATTTGCATATTTGTGTTATTCTTATCCCAATTACTTAAAGATAATTGATATTCATGGTTTTAGACCTATCCTTAGGCTTATTTAGCTAAAGATAGTTATTCTTTTAAGATTCATGATAAATTATTGTGAAGGTAGTTTAAGCTCTTAGAATCTGACATATTTAAGGTTAGTGATAGAAATTTTGTTCTAAGATTGGTTTATTCTTTATAAATTTAGGTTTATTTGAATATATAAGCGTAAATATCACTCATATTGTCAAGTTTGGAGGTATATATAAGATAATTTAGTTAAATATAGTTGTTCTTTGTAATATTTATTTAAAAAATTAGCTTAACCTACAAATTTGATCATTGTTCTTGGCAAAGATAAGGTTTACACATTTTATTTTGAACATGATTCAAAGTTTACAAGCTAGAACTACCAAGAATCAGGACTAGGTAATGTTTAGAGACAAACATACCTCTCCTTTCATTAGAAGTTCATAAGAAAGCAATAATAGATAAAGGTAAGACTAGGGTTTATAAATCCCAACCTACTTCACCTACTTTTGGTACTCCTATATTCAATCCTTATCAAGGTATGGCTTGGTTAGGTGGATATTCCATTAATGTGCCCAGTCAGGTACATTACTTACCTAGAAATCCTAAGAAATATTTACCTTCTTTCAATATTAATGGTGTGTTTATTGTTGAATAACATATTAAAAGCTTAAAAGTTAATTTAAGATTGTTGAATGTAATTCATGAAGATGTTGCATGTAGATTTTTTCCTTTTACTTTCAAAGATGCAACATATGATTATTTTCTCAACCTTCCTAAGAATTACATTACTATTTGGAATGATTTTAACAGTATGTTCATTGATCAATTTGGAAAAATAATCAGTCTTTGTATCCTTTATCAATAATTCACCACTGTGAAAAGAGATTCAGGTGAAACCATTGGAGATTTTCATGCCAATTTATAGAAGATGTTTATCAAAACCATAGCTCTCTATAGACCTGATGAAGTTTTATCTTTAGAAATATATAAGGATGATTTAGAACTCATGACTTTTATTTTAATGAAAAGGTTTGTTGGAGTTATAAACACATTAGCCTTAACCTATGTTGAATATGTGATAATAATGACCAAGTACAACCCTAGGGTCAACTAGCATATGTTATCCCTAATGTCAATTATAATATGCCTATAATGAATATCATTCACAATTCTAATCAAAACATGCCTAATTTAAATTAAACACTAGTGTTGAATTAATTACCCTTGAGTCATGTTCATCCTGGTCAAAACCTAAGAATTTTGAATACCAATTGAAATGGATTTCATCCAAAAGATCAAATAGCTTTGGTGCCAATAAATAATAACAATAATCAATTTCACAACTTAGGGGCACCTAAAATTGAAAATGACTCCATACTCAAAATGGTTCAAAAATTGAGCATTGATATTCTTCCATTGTCAAAACAATTAGGTAACACTGGGGAAAATTCTATTAGAAATTATTCTTATCAAAGATTCAATAGACCTACAAATAGGTTTCATAATGGAAATAATAACAACAAAAATGATTCATCTACAAATAAGAACAATCTTTAGATAAACATATGTGATGTAGCTTTAACTAAATAATGTAGGGTTCATAACACTTCAAAGCATGGTGAGTTAGATTATATAGAGTTTTGAAATGATTTTAAGTTATTTCAAGATGAATTAGATAAATTTAAAAGTGGACCTAACATATATAATACTATAGGTACATTTGGTTTTTCAAAGTCATCTAAATTTTGCTAATACATCTCTAGTGGTGGAGACATATGATTTTACATTCCAAGATGAGAATGAGCCTAAGGATTCTCCTGAAGAGATTCATTCTTTTCAATAGTATCTAAATAAGAATTATCCTTTGAGGAATAGAGATCAGAATCAGCCATTGACTACTTCAACTCAACCAAATAACTTTGATACTCCTTTAGATCCTACAACAAATAACAATCTAGAACCTCCAAAGGGAAGTACCTCTAGAAATAATGTTGATGCATCTATTTCTTCAACTAGGAGTGGATATAATATAGTTGAGGATATGAAAAAGATTAAAGATAATATAATTCTACATGAGTTGACTCAAATTACTGAACAAAGAGACTTATTGCTTGAGATCTTTATCTAAGAATCCTAATAAATTACAAAATCGTTATAAATTCCAATGTTGTTATGTATAAAAACAAATTAGAAGTCCTACCATTCTTGCTAATGATTAGATTTTTTGGTAAAAACTAGCATAATTGTTTGTTATATTTAGGTGCCTCTACTAATATCATGCTAAAAGGTATTTGTGAAAAATTTGGTTTAACTCCAATTAAGTCTATATAGTGTAGTTACTCAATTATACAAATCACGAGTTAAAGTAATTGGTGAATTGTTAAACATTTATATGCAACTTGATATATATCTAAGAATATAATAATTTATAGACATTTAAGTGGTGGGCATTCTAGATGCTTATGGGATGTTACTCAATAAATATTGGACAAAGTCTTTAAATGGGTACATGTCTACTAACTACTCTCATATGTGGCTTTCATGGAAGGGATTTCCCAGTCAAATCAAGATAGAGAGGGAACCAAAGACGAAACACATGATCATTGAGTATAATACAACAAATGAAAAGGTCAACATGGTCAATTCTAAGTTAGGAGTTCACACTCTTGACACTCATAAGGTATGTTACTCTAAAAACTCTCATGTTATGCCTAGAATGTGTAAAATATACTTTGATGGTGCTATATGTCAATCTAGATCTAGATTAGGAATTGTTTTAATAAATCCCACTAGGAAAGAATTTAATACCTCTTATAGATTTCAATTTCCTTGCACTAACAATTTGGTAGAGTATGAAGATTTAATCATAGGATTATAATTTTCTATCAAACACAAGGTCAAATAACTGATAGTGTATGGTGATTTTGAACTAGTATTTAATCAAGTTAGAAGCAAATACTAATGAAAATTGTCTTACCTTAAGAAATACAAGTTGAGAGTGTGGGACTTTATAGATTACTTTAATGTTTTTAATGTTATCTCAATTCCTAGAGAAGAGAACAAGCTTGTTGATGAGTTGGCCTTAGTTGAATCCAATATTATGCCTAATAAAGATTATAAACTAGGCAACCTTAGCATTTAATTGGTTCTTTGTCTCTTAGTTCCTGATAATGTCAATCATTTGCAAGTATTTAGTGACGATCAACAAATCATAAAATTCATGAATAACTCAAAAGTATTTGAGTCTCATATTATTTATGAGGTCAATGAAAATTATCTTGTTGAATACAAAGTTGATGAAAAACTTATTCAATTAAATGACAACAAAATTCCTAAAGGCATGATTGCCTTAGAAAGATTATTTGACGTAGATAAACTAGTTGAATTTATCAAAGTTCCTGAGGTGAATGGGAAAGATTATAATGTATTTGAACTTAGGAATCCTAGTCAACCCCAGTTAGTAAATATTAGTACAACCTATATAAATGAATAATTGATAAATTATAAATATTTTTTGACCAAATGCAAAGATGTTATAGCATGGTCCTATAAAGAATTAAATATCTTTGATCCTAGAGTCATTACCCATACCATTTTAGTAAAAGAAGATTACAAAAGTTTAGACAAAAATAAATACCTAACTATCCTATTTTAGAACCATTTATTTTTAAAGAGGTCAAGAAGAAATCAGATTCAAAAATAGTGTTTCCAGTTAGACATTATACCTAGGTAGCTAGCTTAGTACCAGTTATAAATAAAAATAGAGAAATTATATTATGTATAGACTTTAGAAATTTGAATAGAGATTATAAAAAGGATAATTATCCTTTAACTTCCCTTGACCAAGTAATTCAAATTTTTACTAGTTCTACTATGATGTATTTTCTTGATGGTTTTTGAGGATATAATCAAATACTTGTCAATAAAGATGATAGAATGAGGACTACATTCACAACTAAGTGGGGAAATTTTGCTTAGAAAAGAATGCCTTTTGGGATAATAAATGTAGGAATAACTTTTCAAAGAGATATGTAACATGCATTCCAAGTTCTCATAGGTAAGTTCATTATCATATATATGGATGATCTAATTGGGTTTTCTAAAAATAGGGAAGATTGCATCATGCATTTATAATAGGTATTTGAACATTGTAGAAGCCATGGAATTTCCCTCAATCCCAAGAAAAACATTTATGTGTTACAAAAGGGAAGTTAATAAGAAATGTTATAACCAAGGATGGGATTTATATAGACCTTGATAGAGTTGATACCATATCAAAGATAGAACCTCCTAACAGTAGAAAAGAATTAAAGTATTTCTTTAGGAAAAACAATTTTGGGAGAAAGTTCATTTCTAGTTTTGCATAAATTGTGAAGCTATTGAATGGCATGTTAAAGAAGGATGCCAAGGTCACATAGAATGAATAAATAATGAAATCCTCTAAGGACATTAAATAATCAATTGGATAGGCACTGATGTTGATAAGTCTTAATTTCATAGAATATTTCTATCTCTATTATTTTACTTATAATAATATAATAGCTGTTATTTTAACTTAGAAAATAGATAAGTGTGATCACCCTATTGAATTGATGAGAACTAATTTTAATAATTATAAGTTAAACTATTCTCTTATTGATAAATAAGCATTAGTTTTATTTAATACTATTAAGAAGTTTAGACACTATATTCTTAGGAGTAAAGTGAATGCAATATTGCCTGACCCTGACACTAAACTAATGCTTAGTCAATATGAAGTAGGAGAAATAAGAGGTAAGTAGATGTCTATTCTCTAAGAGTATGATATTGAGATGCAAACTACCAAGTTGGTATGGTGTCAAGGATTGATTCAATTAATAGCTAAAAGCAATTATAAAGTGAATGTCATACATGTGGACCAATAATGTTTTCAACCAAATGATTGGTATGATGCAATTATCCATCTTCTAATTAATGGTTATTATCCAACATAATTGAGTAGAGATAAAATAAGACATTTGAGGCTCAAGGAAACACATTTATTGATCAAATATGGAGTACTCTTTAGGAAAAATTATGAAGGGATATACTTGAGATGTGTCTCAAAAGAAGAAGCAATTGAGATCTTGAGTACTTTTCATGAAAATTTTAGAAGTGGACACCCTTTTGGAAAGATAACAGCTCATAAGATCATGAGGGTAGGATATTATTATCCCACCATCTTCAAGGGTGCCTATAAGCATGTCATAGAATACCATCAATGCCAGATCTTCAACACTAAGGAGACAAAAGAAGCTATGCCATTAAGACTAGTTATGATTGATAAACCTTTTTCCCAATGGGGATTAGAATTTTTAGGGGTGATCAACCCTAATTATTTAGATGGAAAAAATAATGTGCTTACTACTACTGATTATTACATAAGATGGACAGATGTAATGCCAACTAAACAATGTATAATTGAATATGTGATCAAGTTCTTAGAAGAGAATATTTGCACAAGGTTTGGGACACCAGTTTCATTAGTTTGTGATAATGGATCTGCCTTTATATCCATTGAGATGACTAAGTGGGCCAATGATAACAACATAATTCTCAAGTTTTCATCAAACCATCACCCTCAAGGCAATGGAGTTTTAGAATCAACAAACAAAAAATTGATGAAAGCCATTAAAAAGTATACAACAAACAAAACAAAAACATGACATAAATTACTTAAATATGCTCTTTGGGTAGACAAAACTAGAGTGAAGAAATCTCTAAAAGCATCACCATTTCCACTGGTATATGGTCAAAAACCTATATTTCTCATTATTCTCAAGCTACCAACCTACAAGTTCATGCAAGAGTATATGGATGAAGATCACTAATTTGCAAATTCAAGGCTACTTGTCATCATACAAATGAAATATTCAAGGGAGGAAGCATTTACCAACTTCAGTAGATATCAAACCACAATCAAAAGATGGTTTGAGAAGCATTAAAAGATTAAGATGTTCAAGTAAGGAGACCTAGTTCTTATTTGGGATAAAGGCTCAAAAATACAAGGAAATCATGGAAAATTCACTCCTTTATGGATTGGCCCATATCAATTTGTTGAGACTTTGGGAGACAACACATTCAAACTCAAAGACTTATAGGGAGTAGAGTTCACTTTACAAAATAATGGGAAACAACTCAAGAAAAAACTATTTGATGTACCACCACAAGTCTTCATGGAGTGATTTGTAAGACTATTTAGAGTTAGTTTACATAGGCTTAGATTAGTTTCTTTTATGTTCTTTGTTTATATATAGTGCTTGTAAATATTTTTTTACTTGTTCTTTGTTTTACTTGTTGTGTGTTTCCTTTATTTTTTTTTGTTCCTTGATTTTAATAAGTCTATTTCAAGGTATTTTTCAAGCTAAAACACATGTAGTTTCTCAAAGTAACTTCACAAATCAATAATGTATGTGTGCACCCTAGCCATTGGTTGATCATGGATACTAGAAATTAGAGCTTGATGTTATAGTTTTTAAAAATTGGTGAGGATTGATATCTAGGTTAATTGTTCCTTAAAATATAAAACCTTATTATGATCTAAGTTTGTGACTAATAAGGATTGCACATTTTGAGTGAAAGTTTGAATCATTAGATCAAATTCATGTTAACACTTAAAGAATAATATTGCTTGGGATGAATTTTATAACCAAGGATGATTGTTTGAAAATCAAACATTTATCCAAATCCTAAAACCTAGCCAAGTTTAGTTCCCAACCTTTGCTAAAATCTAAATATACTTGAAAAATACAAAAAAAAGATCTCTATTGAAAATTTGAAAGCTTTATAATCAAAGGTGATTTTTGTAACCTCCATCAGGGCTATGGATGCCTAGATGGTAGTGGATCAAGGCCTTGAGTGGAGTAAAAAGTATCTCTATCAGGGATATAGATGCCTAGATGGTAGTAGAGAAATATGCAAGCCTTCCCTATTCTAAAATCATGATTATTAATGAATATCTAACTATGATATAGTTTAATTTTAATGATGAAGGTCAGAAAGTCTAGAAGTTGTTCTCTAAATCCCATGGTAATTAATTAAGGAATCAAATTACACACTCAAAATTAATAATTTTTGATGTTTGAGCCTAATTATACATATGTAAGACTTGTTTTAATTATGAATTTATCTTAATGATGGTACTTGATCATTTGGGATGAATAGTCTAGTTACTAGTTAAAACCAAGAGTATCTAAGTTCTAACATTTTTCAATGGTTCCCCCAGAAGTCACCATTTGTTGAGGTCAACATACCCCCATTTTTGACATATGAGAACCCTTATTTCAACTTTTGTAAATTTGTGATTTGAATTGAAAATTCCACTTGATCAAAGTTATTTATTTTAATATCATCCACACTAATGGATTGATTGACATTTTAGCATAATATTCATTTGATTTTATTTAATATTGCTAAAGGTTGTTTCATGTGGTTTCATGTTATAGGTTTAATGGAGTCCCAATTATGAGAATAGTGTCTAGGGTTTTATACATTGGTGCTAATTTGACTATTTGTTTTACCTTGGTGTTTTAATCAATTAATTGAATCTATGTTTAAATCATGTAAAAAACCTTGGTCTAATATGTTTTAGCCTATGTCTTTTGAAATAACTTCATATTTGCATGGGAATATTTTAATATGCCATAGGATTAGTTTAAATTTTGTCTTAAAGTTTTAACCATGTTTATTAACATAACTAAAGCCTTAGTTTAAAATTTTATGCTAAGTCCTTTATATCCTGGAACCTCACCTAGTCTATTTTATTATTTGCATGGACTAATTAAACATGGGGGAATTTTTATTATGTTTTGAATAGTTTAAATTTTATCCTAAATTTCTAATCATATTTATTAACATGATAAAAATGTTAGTATAAAACTTTATCCTAGGTTTTATTTAAGTTCCCAAACCCTTTGCTTCTTTTCATTACCCATAGGAATGAATTAACATGAAGATGCCAAGTGTCAAAATCTTGTGAGTTTGAGTCAAAGATAAATGGTATGCAGGCACCCACCCAAGTCAAATTTTAAAATATCTTAAGATGAATCATGAGATTGATAAGTTTCATGGCTTGATGAGTGAAGAATCAAATTGTCAAAGAACCTGTGAGGGAATGTGAAAGTGACAAGTGTCATGATCTTGATAAAGCAATCAAATAGATCAATGGTTTGCATTAGGCCTTGTGAATGGGGAAAAAAATAAATCAATAATCCACATTAATTTGTACATCATAAAAATTGATGGTATGAATAAAGGTGGACTTCTCAAAACACCTAGATCAAATATGGTAGTAACACATGTCACAATTGTGATCAATTAGATAGAGATCAATGAATGACATTAAAGCTTCCAAATCAAGATAGATGACATGGAATGGGTTAAAAATTTAATAGTCTTAGATCAAACATAATGTTGTCACATGGAAAGAAGATGTTAAGTGATGGAGTGTGTTTGCAATGTATTTAGAGAGCTTGCGGAGCTGTTAAGTGGTGCACTCTCAGGAGGTCAAATGAAAGATCAATGAAATTCAATGAATTAAAAGTAATAAGACTTTTTAACATATCAATAATTAGAATTTATTAACTTTCAAGATTGTACAAGGTATTAACATGTGTCAAAATGAAAAATAGTCATATTTTAAATAAATGAGTAGAATGGCATGGCCATGCCACATAAGTGAGATATGTAAAATTGGAGATATTTTGAGATCCAACATGTGGAAGGTATAAATATGTAATCCAAATACAATATAAGTCACATAAGATCATATTTTAAATTTTCTTTCCACCATTAAAGGCTTGCATAAACCCTCAAAAATCCCTAAAGCATATGTATTTCCCTAATTTGCTCCTATATTCATTGGTTTGAAATGAGAAGAATTGAATTAATGCCTCCAATTGGATAATTTGATAAATATTACGTCAATGGAATCTCACAAACATATTTCAAAGCAATATGTTGAACTATATTTAACATCATATGCTGAAGGGCGAGAAGTCAAGGATATCAAGTTTATTAATGATGATTTGAACATGAGGGATAACAATTGGCATAAATTATTTTGGACAATTGAAAAAAAACCAACAATCACCAAGGAGGAATAAAATATTCTCTCTACAAAAAGGCTCTATGATGACATTGTAGCAATATAGATGGCTAGACTTCACTATGTAGCTGCAAAACCTAAGGTAATCCATTACATTGATGTTATTACCCCCATTTTTAAGGAAGATAAAATAGAAAAGGGAATGTTAATTAAATGAACATAATTATAGTAATTTTTTCAACATTTTTGCTATTGCATTTGAGTCTTATTACAAACTTCCCAAGCCCCAAATTGAACTAGCCTTAATTAACTCATGGGATAAAAACACATGATTAAAACCTTAGATATATGCTTATAATTTAGTAACTATATCTTTGTTGAACTTAATAAGAACATCCTAATAAGTCAATTTAGATTAGGGGTTAGGATGGTAATGACAATGTTAAAAAAATTGTATGGATGTCCAACCATAACATATGTTGATCCAATGTGGGTACCCATGGTCTATTTCAATGTTGAAAAAGTGATAGTTGCCCAACTAGGTGAGATAATTATCATATTTTTGAGCGAAAAAATATATGTAATCAGGCATAAGAAGAATAATGAGTTTTTCATAATGTATTATCTCTTAGATGCCCTATGTGTAACAAAAAAGATCCCCAATTAGACATAATGGTCTCCAAATAGAACCCAAACTATTTCTCAATACTATTCTAAGTTGCACATTTATAAATATAAGGATCACATCCAATTCATTTTTCATTGTGTCTACCTAGTATTGAGTGAAGCTATAACTAGTATCCCTATGTAAAGACTTAGTAATTTGATTAGGAAATATGTTGAAGCAATGGGGGATATATGGTAGTACCCTGAATAAACTATCCTAAGGATTGAGGGAACTCAATAGGCTCCTCTCAAGCTACCCATTCATGTACCTGAAAAACTATAAGAATAAGAGGTAGCATATTAGTTGTTCCATGGTATAGATGGCATATGTAAAACTAAGAGGAAGTGTCTCCTAAATGGTTTCCCTATGCAAATTGTTAAGACCATGTTCAGACAGTGGGATCATATTAAGGCTCCATTAAAGCATAGTTTGTCCCTCAACCTATAAATGGATGATTTTAGACAATGGGACCCATATGGGAATGCAAATGAACATTTGAAACTCAAAGGTATTTTAAATGTGTCATATGAATATGAACCTAGTTTATTTGATTTCATATACATTAAATCATCCTCCCACTTTAAAGTAACTAAAAGGTTAAAGGAGTACAACATAAGACCTGAATCTAGATTATAGAGAGATGAAAAGGTAGATGATAGGTGGTTATTAGACCCTAGGCATTACCAGTTGATTGATCTTGATCCTTCCAAGATTCCCTCAATAGAGACACAAGCTGAGAAAAGGCTAAATGTGATTGCTTCAAGTTCATCAATTCCTAAATCTTCTAAGGTAGTAAAACATGAGTTACCACAACAAGAGGTACATATGATATCACTTGAGCCTAACAAGTATATTAAGGATGCATTGAAAATGTTATCCATGGCTTATGATATAGACTCAAATGTCTAAGAAGTAAATATTTAAGAAAAAGATAAGTATGATAAAGGAAAATTACTAGCATTGATGGTGATTAAGCCTCCTAAAATAAAATTAGAGATGGTCATTATAACAAAAGTGAATAATCTTAAAGTAACCATCCTCCTCCGTTGAAGAAAGTTAACTTTTTTAGTGAAGAAAACATTATTTATGGGACACCTATCCCTGAGTGGTTCATTTATGAACCTAGATTGGAGAAGTTGTGCAGAAATTTCCCACTTATTATCCATGGGATATGGTGAAATCCACTAGAATATATATGGATAAATAAATGAAACCATGGATAATAACACTAAAAGAAGAGAAGGAAAGTAGATTGGCTACTCCTAGCCATTCAACAGACCAATCAAAAATAGAGGTTATAATCCCACATGTGACCCAATATTTAGTCAGAGTCAAAATTGACCTAGACACTGCTACATTAAAAAGAGTGATAGAGAAAAGGGTCATGGTAGGAGGTGAATAAATTGTGTATTGAAAATTGGATCCATTGACTATTTTGACTCAAAGTGCATCTTGGATAAGCAAGAAGATAAAAAAAATTGGGAACAACAACATGTCAAGTATGAAAAGCCACAATTAATGGAAGACACTACAAGGAATAAATATATTTAAAAGAAATATACATGCATATACTATAAATATTCATTCAAAGCAACCTTTGAGTTTTGTCCCTTTTCCCCTTGGGAGTATGATGCAAGAACATCACTCATGGAACATGTTTGAAACTTTTATCTAAATAAAGTTAATCAGGGGTCTATAACATGCTTGGGATGTTTTATCAGTGATAAGAGTCTAAACATGTTCCTTGGAATGATTTCCAAGTGATTAGTAGCGTCTAGGAAGCATAGGAATTCAAATGGGAGTTTTCCTACCAAATTACACAATTTGAAATTTTAAATATTTTGGCTTGGAATGGTTGTTTTGTAAGGTTATTAAGAGGTCCATAAGTTTTCAAATGAATAATTAAAGTGATTAAATACCCTTAGGTTTATATACTCATCCAAAAGGTCATACTTGTATGGAATAATCCACCTTGATGTTTGTGTCAAGGGAAAACACTATTATAAATGACTACTAAGAGCTAGTTAGGTTTTGAATTCAATTTCCACGTTGGGTTTGAATAATAATGGGCTCCAATCCCAATAATAAACATTTAAATAATAATCTTGAATTTCAGTGAAGATCTGTAACCCTTTTTTTTAAAATAACGCAATGGTAGATGAATGAGTTTTGAATGATCCAAGAAGGAAGGTTGATAATACTATGTTTTCATAATAATTAATTTATTGGTGAGTTAAAATTACATTGGATAAGTATATTAGTGCATTTTATTTGTTTTGATTCACATTAATTTGCATAACAATCTATATAACCTTGTTGAGTATTTCTAAGCATAGACAGTTAGCACAGGGTATTGTGAATTAGCATAATAGAGGTGTCAAAAGTATGGTAAAGGAATATAAGTTTTAAGGAATATTTTCTTGAATTAGCTCAAGGATAGACAAAATAGTTGAAAGATACTATCAAAGGGCTAAAGTAATAAAATAAGAACTTACAGGGACAATCAAATTTATCTATTCTAAGAGATATGATAAATAAGTTTGAGGCAACCATGTATGATCTACTCAAAATCCTTGAAGGTAGTAAATTCCAAGTAGCATATGGTTAACAAAAAGGGTACTTTGGCTTCAAGCTAAGTTAGCCAATGACAAGATTCAAGAAACAAAGTGAAGGATTTGATCAATGTTTTGATAGAGGAACAAATTATTGGGTTCAAAATCGTTAGTTTGGTACACTTGAATATGTCTATGGATATATTGATAGATAAGATCAAAGCTTTGAACAAATGGTCCAAGGAAATGAGAGATATTTATGATTATCTCAATGAATTAGAAAAAAATATGATGCACATACTATGGAACCTAATCAAGGATCCAACTATGCTCAGTCCTATGGGTTTCATCATGGATGAGGAGTTAAAAAATAGGAAAAATTAGTTCATGCAAAAAGTGAAGAATCAAAGCCAAGGAAAAATAGGGTTAGATAACAAAAAGATCTTGGATATGATCCTATCTATAGAGGAGAAGATAAGAGATGTAAGGAGCATCAATGAAGATTTAGATAAGATTGAAAAGGACCTAAAGGCCTTGAAGATCAAGAAAAGTAACTTTTCATGGAACCCATCATCAACCTCAAGATGATTGATGAGAAATATAATGAAGCAATGAAGATCCTGTAATAGGGAAAAAGACTACAATAGCAAGTGCTTCTCAAAGTCAAATTTGTTGACTTTAGCATATTATTTTATAACTAAACATGTATATCATTTTGAAAAAGTAATATTCTTTTATTAAAACATGTGCATCTTGTAAATTCCATTGCTTATAGGTCAGTCCATTTATAAAATATCTAGTTTTAGAAAGTTGTAAAAGGACAATTATAAATGACACTTGTACAATTATCATTTGACATGATTGATTGGCATACCTCTTTAGTCTTCTATAAAATGGGTATTATCATTTGTAAAGAGGAGGGAGTTTTTGGAGCAATTTTTTTTTGTAAACTATGAGTAATTAATATAATCAAGGAATTATGCAAAGATTATCTAGTATTTGTTTGTGTTTGCTACTATGTCTTCTCTCTCAATTATCTATTTAGATGTCTAGATTTTAATTGTTTTATATATTCTTGATGTGTTCATATGAATGTAGAGTTGTCAATTTTTTAGTAAGCTAGGTTTATTGAAGGATTTTAAGTTCATTTCATTTTCCATGCTTTCTTTATAGATGTGCTAATGAAATTTGTTTATGGAAGTAAATATCTAGAGTGAACTTGATTTCTTATTTGCACTATTTTACTTTTCCTTAGATATTTACCCAATATGTGGTAAGATCTATGCCTTTTCAATTTCATGTCATATATTGGTTTACTACATGTCTTGATGAAATTTAAGCTCTATCATAATGTCTAGATTGAAAATTGGAACACCTTCTTTCTTCCCTACCCTTCTTTTTGTCCATTTTTTGATCAAATCACTTTAGTTTAGCTTCCATTGTAAATATACATACTAGATTAGACTTTAGATCTTAGGTTTTGATCACAATTCACTATACTTAGTCTAAATTACCTTCATACTTCACAAGCTAGCTTTTAGACAAAGGTTTCTCCTAGTAACCAAATTCATTATAATTTAATGAAATAGTTGTATTGCTTCACTACTATTTCAACAAATATATCAAGAATATCACAACTAGATACTCATGCAATGGATTATTTGAATTCAAAAATGAGAAGAGTGTTTCTCAACACTCTATAAACCCTATGATACTCTTGTAGGCATTAACATAAACTAATGCAACCATTTCAAAATTCATGATGATCTTATTCAACACCATCCAATTTAACTTAAAACACTTTAATCATACCAACCCTTCTCCATGTGGGGGTTACTCTCATTATAAATCTATCTCAATCAAAAGATGACCATACCTTCATTATTAGGGATATGGAGTAATTCACCAAGTGACTCAAAACTATGACACTTGTCAACATTGATATATTACCTACATACAAAATCATCCTTAACTAGTTTTTTTATGATTTTTAATTTTCCACACCATTATTTTTGATAATAATGGGAATTTGAAAAATAATTACATGAAACAAATTTACACAAAATTCAAGATTACACACAAAATTTACACCCTTTTACATCTAAAATGAATTGGACAAGGTGAAGTGAGCAATAATGTACCTAACATAATATTTAAAAAATCCATTCTATATCCCTGCATAAAATATCTCAAAATTTGTTTTACCCCTTGGATACATTTCACTAGTATTCTAACTTCCATCAGGGAAACCATTCTCTCTAGTTTACACATCTAAAGTCATCTTACCACTAAAATGGGGGTTACCCTCATTACACATCTATATTCACGGATTTAATAATAATTAATAACTCCATGAATCCAACTTTGATGACTTAGACCCACTTGATGAGATAATCATGAGTTCTCTCCAACATAACCATCAACATCAAAATTGTATCTCCAATAAACGTAATAAAAAAGTCAAACTTAGAAAATTTAAAGTCAATGATTTAGTGTTAAAATTGGATTACACCCATGAAAAATAGGTAAAATACACCCAAAAGTTGTGAGGTCCATATATTATCAAAGGCATCCTTTCACCAAGCACATATCAACTTCAAAAAAATCTATAAAATATTTTCAAAGCACTGAAAAATGTTTAGTTCCTAAAAAGGTAATATGCTTGACATTATTTTTCATGTTCACATCTTTTGTTTAATTTATTTAATTTAATTATACATGTATCTTAATATAAATTTCATGTTATAAATATTTGAATGATCATTCTCACTTCATATTTTACTACATTATATGCCTCTTAGCTCTTACATCCTTTTCCCATGTTATACACCTCTTGGTTCCTTCCTACTTTACTTTGCCTCTTGGATCATACCTATTATTAAAAAAATGATTCATCTTTTGGATCCTACCTCCTATTATAATTTTATGTGACTCATTTATCTTTCCTAATTTACCTCGCTTCTTGGCTATATCCCAATTTATAATTCATGTAAGGTCTCAACTTGAAGTTGCATTATAATCCTTTAGAATCAACCAAGACTTCCTTAAAAGTTCCCACATCCTAAATTATATACATATTCTATTTATGATCTAGATAATATCTAATAATTTCTTATAAAGATAGGGAAATGGTCAAGAGGCCATTCTTGCTTTTTAAATTCACTTATATTCCTTGTAGTAAAATAACAATAGTCTATCTACATGTATCTCATTCACATTTATCCTCTCTTATGATAAAAGTATCAAGTTTGTTCATCATTGTATAGTTTATTTACACAATTTTGAATGGGTTAAACCAAACATTTATTATATTTTTCCTATTATATCACACTTCTTATGATGCACACTAAGGTCAAATTCAAGATCAGATTGTTTTCCAAGGTGCAAGTTCAGGGGTATCTATGTGTTGATTTATATGTTATTTTCTTTAGAATACAAGATTAATATTTATAAGTGTTATTAACTTACATAACCATTGATTTGGATATTCATATTTATATAGAGGAGGAAATTATCAATAAACATTTAAAATCCCAAAAAATCAAAAAGGAAAATCTTGTGGATAATATTTTGTGATTATATAACACCTCAGTCTTGTACACTTAGAAAACTTAGACCTTGGCTATTCCTCTCAGTTATCTACCTTTCCCTATTTTTTAAGTCTCACATATACTCTATACTTGTGCCTCTTGGCCTATATATATTAGTTTAACCAGTATTATATTGATGACACAAGCCTTTTATCTTACTTAGAATGATTAAAATGTACTTACCTTTCATCTTTACAAGTTCTAAACTTGTACTTTCTTTTTTGTTCCCTGGACACTAACATATGGGATAGAAAATAGTGTCAATTATACTATCCTATCATTGGTGCAAGTGTTCAACACCCTTAAGTCATCCAATTTAAAATTGAAACATTACTCAAAAGGGATTCATAGAAATACAATATCAACCCCCATTCATTCCTCACCTTGGGAAAACCTAGAAATCAGAACAAAGAGAATTTAGAGAGAATTAAATTGAACAAGGATTCCATATTTATTCATATTTCCATACTAGTCATAGGGACTTCACATCTAGAGGTCTGAAGTACTAAATGAGCAAGTATCCTAAGAGCCAATTTGCCAAGTTACAAGCTAGGTCACTATTGTAATTATTTTATACATATTATATGATTCACACATAAGATAACACATAGGGGAGAACTATATGAGTGTGAGGACATCTTCAAAGTATTAGCTATGTAGGTAGAGTCCTTTGATAATGGGGTTATTGAAATTATCTTGGAATCATGTGACCACTAACCCAATTTTCTCCAAGGCCACATTGAAGATGGAAATATAGGTTTTTTTCCATTTAATAAGGAGTGACAACCCATGACCCGTATCTTATTGTACTAGAGTGAAGGAAAATCAAAATCTAGAAGTATACAGGTGGTTGCATGATTTTCTAGTAGGTATTTTGTACATGACATTTTAGAATCTAAGGGATATGACATTGTTGACCAATTGAGCAATACACATGCTAAGATTTAAATACTCAAGATCCTAAAGCAATCTACTAGTTATAAGGATGTATTATATGAAGCCTTGTTAAAAACATAAGTTCTAACTAGTATTGAGCCTATTTATGTTTTGGATATCATGAAAGATGTCAAAAACTATATCAAATTTATTACCTTTGATACAACAGACTTACAATCCAAGGATATTGTTGACCAAAATTTACATTTGTTCATATAAGTCATAATAAAAATTATATATATCAAAAGAGTGCTCATTGATAATGGATCAAACCTAAACATTTGTAGCATATAATTCATAACCACAATGGGTGTTAACCCAAATACTATTCAAAAAATAGTTACTCAAATAAAAGGTTTAAAAATTGACAAAACCCTTTGGTTGGTTAGATTACATTAAATATTACCATGGGTCCCTTATATTTCCCACTTTGTGCTAAATTATTCCAAATGACTTGAACTATAACATTCTATTGGGATGGTCTTGGATACAAAAAATGTTTGTGATTCCTTCATTACATACATTCTTAAATTGTTTTAATCAAGAAATCCTTTATAAATTTCTAATAGATCCTAATCCCTTAAAAACTATGAAATGGTATAATAAATAGATAATATTAGACGAAAATACTTTGAATATAAATCCAAAATTGACACACTAGTACAAGAGCCTAATCAGACAATGTCATATAGGGTACCAAAAAGATAAATTACACTTTTACCTGAGTCCCCAAATTCATTAATCTAGAAATTAATATAGTATGAAATTTTATATCTCCCTCATCTTATTGAGGTTAATATGATTCTACATATTCCCAAAGGATATGATGTGAATTATTATTGTGATTATCATCAAAGACCATGACATTCTACAATTAGATGTTTTACCTTGAAACACAAGAACTAAGATCTCATCGATGACAAAAAAACTTATATTTGAGGATCTCACAAAGGAATTAAGTTCACAAAAACCCAAAAAGTATCCAATTCAACAAGACTTAAAAATTACCTTATACATGGGTGGTGATTATTCTAGGTGTAACCATTTGATCCTACACAAACCAAAACCACTTGCCATATATATCATTTTCAATAATTTGATTTTAACGTACAAGAATTGAAAAATAAGGTCAATTGGAAAGACTCCTTAGGAAACATAACAATACCAATTTTTTGTGGTCCTAAAGTAATTCAAACATGGGTTCAGGTTAATCCTACTACATATCCATATGAATTCACACTAGGAACTCTTTTCTACACCAAAAAAAATGAATAATTGATCCAAATAAACAAGGCATTTCCTTTGCTCAAAAAAGCACATTAATACATATTTCAAATGATAGCATTACATATTTTAGTACACTTAAAAAAGGTAAGGAGGAACATTCTATGTACCTTTTCAACCTATACAATCATGATGCAACATATATAAAAGATCCAACTTAAGTTTTTAAGGCTCATAATGGGGGAGATAGCCATGGACATCCATTGGATGGAATCATAGGATGATATTTCCTATTCAAAATTTCCCAAAATAAAAAATAAATAAAAAACATTCAAAACTCCAAAAACACTTTCATCACTTAAATGTTTTATTGGATCGTTGGCATCCATGTGTTACCTCCATATTGATGGATGACATACTCAGTTACTCCTACATACACATATGTGTCTTAATTATAATTGATTCTGATACAAGCATACAAATACATATGATACATTCTTATTTTAGATGTTGGGCCTTCCTTCTACTCATGTCATATGGACATTGGGTACATTTACTTCTTTGATATTGATACACACAGGTTATATGATTTGATGATCACTCTACATCATCATGTTTGAGATTACATATATACCTACACATGCCTATTTTCCATGATTATATATTACATAGGGTATTTGATACGCTATACACTTGACATATTCTCCTAATACATTGGATCTATGGGTTACTATGACATGTTTATGTTGGTTGCTTATACTTTACTTTATGAAGTTCCTTGATTATCTTATTTTCCTTGTTCAAGCATTTGAATATGCTCTTTTACCTATGCCCCTCATGCTTATGTATACATTCATTGACATTTACATATGTCATTATTTTTTGTATGGACATTTAAATATGTCATTATTTTTTATGGATATTTGAATAAGTCATGTCCCTTTAATTATGTGGCATTTAACTATGTCCCTTATTTGTGATCTCCTTGGACCATTTCCTTTTGAATTACTTTTGAGTACTCTTATGTGTATGCTTGTTTATTTTTTGAGCTTGTAATGTTACTATCTATACATTTCCATGATACTTATCATACATCTTAGGCCTACATGTGATCACATTGGTTCTATGTGCTTCAATGATACATTTAGCTAGACATGTTTCCTTGCATATTCTATATGGTTACATTCATAGAGTATACAATTGTATTATAATTTTAAAGTATGGTAACTATTATTTCATATATTTGAATCACCTCAAAATGGGGAGTATTAGTAGGGGAATCTCATATAAAAATCTTTTCTAATTTTGGCATGATTTTAAAATTTAGTGGGAGCATGTCATATGGACATGGCTTCCACACATTCACAATTTCTAGATTACAGTGGGATCATGCTTTGGAAGCATGTTATCCATACCCATTAAGCATACAATACTTGTATTAATTTTCAAATTTAGTGGGGGAATGTCATATGGACATGGGTTCCACACATTTATGGTTTCTAGATCTAGTGGGGGCATGATTTGGAAGCATTTTATCCAAATTCATTTATTATGGTTCTTATATCAATTCTTAGATTAAGTGGGGGCATGTTTTAGAAGCATGTTTTCTATACCTATTTAGTATTTAACATATCTAGTTTATAGTATGGGCATATTTTGGAAACATGTACTCTGCATTGGTACTTATATCAATTTTCATATTTCTCCATATATAGTTGGGGCATGTCCTCCACACTTACATAGTTATCCAAATTTGCCAAAGCACACAATTATATGATTTAGATTCACAGTTGTAGAATTCTATAAAGTGGTACTATTATTATACATAGTTTCAACACAAAACATATCTAAGGTGCATATGGTATTCAACATGTTCCCAATATTTTAAAATCCAAATTATTTTCAAATTCTAAAACTCTTTTATGGACTATCACCATATCATAGAATTTTTTCATACTAATACCCCATGGACTTTTATAGACTTTTACTAAGCCAAACTACTACAGTAGTTGGTTCACATTTTGGTATGATTGATGTGATAAAACTCAATATTTCCAAGTTGTTAGGATGGATTTGATCATCCAACCTCACTAGGTTATAAGTATTATTAGGTTATAAGGTTGAGCTAATCTCAACTGTTAGTGGTAACTCATTTTTTATCCAAATTTGGGGGCATGTACCTTCCAATATCTCTCTCTCATTAGATATATACACTTTAAATATTTATCTATATTTATCCTAATCTTAATTTTAAGAGCCTTACAATGATACATATTTTTCAAAATAACTTATCAATAGGCAAGGTAGTTACATCAACACATAGGTGTACTCATAAAATAGGTTTTTTAAATTTAAATACATTTCAATTAATTTCAACCTAGATTATATGCACTAATTTTATATTTAACATGTTATTGGTTGTAAGTTAATCAATAGTAAAGCACTCAAGTAGGGCACATGTAAATACAAGGTGTTCATACACACCCAGGTACACATTACTTTCATTTAAACTATATATTTCATTACCAAATCAAAGGGAGGGGGAAATGTAGATGATAATTTTTAATTATATATCACCTTAGTATTGTAAACTTGGAAAATGTAGACCTTGGATGATCCTCTTAGTTATCTACATTCATTACTTTTGTAAGTCTTTCATCTACTCTATCTTTTTTCCTATTGGCCTATATATATTAGTTTAAATAGTATTTTTATGAATTAGGCCTTTTATCTTACCCAAAATTCTTAAAATGTGTTTATCTTCCATCTCTATAATTTTTGAAATTATACCTACTTTGTTACTCCCTAAACACTAATGTCTAGGATAAATAGTAGTGTCGATGCTACTGTTTTGTCCTGACAAAAGTGTCCAATTAAATAAATTCATCCAATTTTCAAATAAAAATATATTAATTGTCAACCTAATTTATTTAATGTGATTTATTAATCTAAAGGGATTGATATAAATACAAGATCAAACCTCATTCATTTGTCACCTTGTAAACACCTAACAATTAGAACAAAGAACATTCAATTGAAATAACCTTAAATATTTATTCTATTTTCATATTAGTAATAGGGATTGCATGCATGCACACACACACACACCCACACACACACACACACACACACACACACACACACACACACACACACACACACACACACACACACACACACACTTGAATTACTAAAGGAGTAACCCAATATCCCTATTTTCTAGCTTACAAGATATGTTACTATTGTACTTATTTTACACATAGTGTATGATTCACACATAATCCATCACATAGGGGAGAAATATATGAGTTTAAGACCATATTTAGAGTATTAGATATGTAGTAAGCATACTTTGATAGTGAAGTCATTGGGGTCATCTCGACACTATGTGCCCACTAACCCATTTTACCTAAGGTCACATTGAAGATGGAAAGCTAGGGTTTTGAAATTTCATAAAGAATGACAGTCCATGACTGAGATCTGAATGAACTAGAGATAAGGTGAAGTAGAAAAAAAAGCATCTAGGTGGTTGTATATTTTTCCAACATATATTCTATACAAGACACCAGCATCAAAATTAAATAGTAGTATTGACATAACCATCTTAGGTAGATGTTATTGTCCAAAGAGCTAAAGGCATCATAACTACAATCTAATGACTGTTATAAAATCCACTTCCCACCAAATTTTAGCTTGTTCAAGATTTAATACTTTATTAGCATTAGACCAAGATAATAAATTCAATTCTTAATCATTTCTATACTTATAATAGTTATAGTTTCCATATTTAGACTATCTCAACATAATAAATAAAGTGTATTTTTATATGTGATTTTAGCATCTAATTGGCATACTATAGATCTAGTTATCACCCTTATGCTATTTTATTTATATATAACCCTTTAATTCAAAATCTAAGGTTAATGATAAGATCATCTTAGATCAACATTTGAAGGTTAACAAATCCAAATAAAAAATGTCAAAATCAAAATTCAAAAGAAAAATTAAAAATATAAAACATCAAAGGTAAATCATAATAAAAAAACATGGTTACAATTATTATCGTACCCATATCCTAGTTAAAATATCAAATTCCATAACTAACCTCATAATAGAGATAAAAATACATTAGAGTGTGGTAGGCCAATAGATAGGGATATGATGCCTCTTGTCTATCATTTATGTCCTTTACCATTTAAAGAAATTAAATGGTCATGTACAAAGTAGCACTCCCTTTATGCACTTGACCTCTTAAGTTTAGGCTAAAAAAAAATGAAGAGATGATGTGGTGGATGATCTATTAGTTTAGTTAGTTTTCTTGAGTGGTTGGTTTCGCTGAATGGATTAATCTAGAATAACTAGAAGTGCTCATCAATTTGGATGAACTACCCATGTGAGATGTTGAGTATAAATTGGTAAATATTATGTGGTTATTACAAATTTTAAAAAAAAAATAAAATAAAAATCACCTATGTCAAATTTCCTATTAAGGGTAAAAACATTAGGTGTAATTACATCCCAATAATACCTATACTTTAGGAAGAATAGGTAGCATAATTCTTTCTCTATGTTATGCTCTCTAAATGGGATGAAATAGGGTTGGATTACCTTCAATATCTATTTAATTTAATATATAATATTAGGATTTCCCACATAATGTAATATTTGAAGTGAATTAAATTACATGAGGTCAGACCTAAGGATGGAAGGAAATCTCAAATTTGGAGATTATAGGCTTGGCAAGTTAGGAGATGAATTTATCTAGTTAGTTGGGCTTCAATCAACCTAGCTTACTCATCTAGAGCATTTAAATTAATAATAATGAGGTTTTGTAAGGGAGTGGATTGAAATAATTATATCTTAATATGGAATTATATATCACTTTGTGTGTTGTGCACTAGTACAGGGGTTAGTATTTATGGAAACATTCAAGTTCTATTTAAATGAGATTGTTCAAAAAACATCATTCAAGGGTGAGGAGAACGTTTTTTTGAGTTTTTGTAAATAATTTTTTTTTCCTATTATCTCAAATATTTATATGTATAATTTGATTTTTTTTCCAAAAAGTATACGTTTAGTGATTTTAGGATTTAAATGCTTTGTTTAGTAATGTTTCGTTGCTTATTTTATTAGAACAAGACTTTGAAATGATGAAATAAACTATGTTATAGCTAAAAATGAAAGTAATTAAATTAAAAATAATAATAATTCTTATTCAATTTATTTTTTTGAATAATATGTATGCAAGTAATAATGAATCAAAAAATTAAAGTTTTTTATGTAAGTGTTTATTTTTATTTATTTTCTAATTTTTAAAAGAACAAAAACTTAAATAAACTTTCTAAAGATAAATGTTTTTATTTTTGTTTTGGTATGAGTGAAAATAAATATGAGTGAATTATTTAAAATTTATATATATAAATTAATGCAAAATCTATGATTTAGATTTTTATGCCCATGCAATAAAATTTATAAATTCTAAAAGTCTAATTTTGAATGCTATACTAGATGTAATTTTTTTGTTTTTATTTGTTTTGTATACAAATAAATTTAATATGAAAGAAAATAATTATGATTTTTTATTTTGGTTATGTTTTGAATTATTTTTACTAAATTGAAAGGAGAGAGGATGATTCTAGATGCAATTATTTCTTTCTTTTTTTTACGTTTTATATACAAGTGAGTGTGAGGATTATTGTTTGTGTGTTGTATGTGAATGCATGTATTCTATAAAATAAATTAAAATACAATTATAGATATAAATTAAATATAAATTTTCCTATATAACTCTAAATTTAACATGAAAACTATTTTGTTTTCAGATTTATAGTATATAAATGAAAATAGAAAATATTGAATAATTTTTAATGCAATAAGAGTATGGAATATGATTTATTTTTGGAATTTTTATAATTAAATTTTATATATGAAAACTAATCTAATTAAAATAATAATCTAATCTAAAAATTCAACTAATAAAAAGTAAAATATTTAAATCCCCCAATTTGATGAAAGCAATGGATAATTGGAAAAGAAGAGATTGATATAATAATAAAACAAATAGATCCTCAGACTACTAACTCCATATCGACTACTTAATAATGACATAAAAATTATTTAGAAAGAGGTACAAAAAATATAAATGAAGGAATGATAAAAAATTGAAGAAAGAGACAACTATAATGTGGATGGGTTCTCATGAACAATAGCATTGTGTTGAAATCTTGTGAGTTTCTTCCTCTAATTTATGTGGTTGACCAAAAATTTGCTATGAAACTTAGGTTGAGTTCTCAAAAAACCTATAAAATATATACTATATCTTTCTAAAATATATATGGTCAAACATTTAAGTAATTTTTGGATCTAACAATCAAGGCAACAAGAGTTATTTTTAAGGAAAGTGAAGAGGTTGCATGTGGGAAGTTAACAAAATATTGATTGAGAGATTGTTTTAGTTAACTTAGATTTAGGTAAAATTGTCTTAGACATGACTAGGAGTGAAATGAAATATTAAGAAGGAAATTTAAATAAAATAAAATAAAAAACCTGAGTTAAAACACAAAAAAATTGTCAAAATGTGTGTCCTAAGAATGAGTTTAAATAATCTTGCAACGATGGAAAAAATACCACTTTATGAAAGTGATGGTTGTAAAAATCACTAGGATGATTATGAAAACTATTACAATGGTTTTATTATTCCAATATAAATCAAGATTTAAATAAATCAACTTTTTTTTTAGAAAAAAATTTGGCACTTGGATAGAGCATGAAAAGAGGGGGAAAAAAGAAAAGATGTATAAGACTAGGTTTGAGAATATTTTATTTTTGAATGTCCTTGCATCATTATTAGATAGCATGAAATGTTTCACCATGTAAAATTTGGGTGTGTACATATTTCCCCATTGGGGATATACCTTGATGTGAATTAAAAATGGTGTTTTTCCCAATTAGTGATGTATTGAAAAGGAAAAAGAGGGTTGAAAACCTTACCTTACTTACCTGTGTGGTGAAATGAATCCAATTAAGTCATATTTGTGATCTACAAATGAAAACAAGAGTCAATTGAAATTTTATGATGAAATTTTAAAATATGCTAAATAATTAAAAAATAGAAAAGCATAACTTAATTTTTGTGTAGGGATGAAAATAATACGTGAACCATCATATCATAGGATTGAGCTCAGTGTTGTGTGAAGAGGTGTCAACCCATAAGACTAAAATGAAAAAGTAACATATATTGAAATAAAACTATGGGAAATAAAACATTATTATTTTTTATTTTTTGATTGTTTTATGTTAGGTTAGATTTGGAAAACACAAAAAATTGTGAAAATGTGTGATAATAAATTTTGCAAGAGAAAATTTTATAAATAGAGATTATGTTTTTCAAAATAAAACTAGTAAATAACTAAAGTATAATTTGAAAAACCTTCAACATTTGGAAATAATTTGATCATTATATTTTTACTAAATTTGTGATCTATATTTCCTATGAGGAAATCACATGAAAGTATAGTCAAATCAAATCGTAAGAAGAGAGGATGACACAAATACTAGTGGGAGAAGGTGGGGTAGAGGCACATATGAGTTGTATTAGTATTTTTATTAAAACTTTAGGTTTTATATTTTGTTGAAAAATACATGGATTATTGAAATTAAAAATTTACAATCTTGATATGTTTTTGGCAGTGTAGAATGTACATAAATTAAACTAAATTATATATATAAAGTTTTTGAAATTTTTGGGTTTTTTTTTTTTGTTTAAAAGTGGAATGATAGGTAGATCCACAAACCTGAATACCCATGGTTAGACTTCCACACTAGTGGTTTAAAAATATAAATAGCTCACAATTGTCATAATGATTCAATCAACACTACCTGCACATAGTGTTGCTTTTGCTATGGAATAGGATGTAAATATTTTAAGGGTAAACTAATTGATATGGATCATTTATATGTGATTAAATAGGGTCTATATATGGTGGAATATGGTTATGTAATAGGAGTGGCTCCTTGTGGTGATTACATTTATTACAATGGAGGAGATAAATATTCTAGATAAGGCATGCATTTGGAGTATCACATAGGTGGGGATAATTACCCAAATAAGTAGGCTTTCATGTGATATTTTCACATATTATGACATGGAAAATAACACTCTATTTTCCATAGGATTTTGATGAGGGGACCATTACCTTGGTTAATGTGTATAATATTTTATGGTTTCTAATAATAATGAGGATTATCACATTGAGAGATGCTATAGATAGAGCTAAGGACATAGATGCACTTGATGTGGGTGATAATTAGGGTGTTATATTGGTAAGTGTTAAGAATTTTATGATTGATAACCTTATTAAGGAAATCATTAGGTCTTATCCTTATGGTTGGTAAGGGATAAGGAGATGGGCCATATCCTTTACAGTTGGGCCTCAATTTCATGTAGTTTATAGTAATATGGTGACATATTTACCTAGACATAATATGTATTATATTGATCCTATAGATATTTATATCAAATTTTAATATTGGGATCATGATAAATTGGTCATATAATAACCATAATGTGTTGGGTATATGAGCACATGATATTAGAGGGGTGTAGTGATTAAATCTACAAAAGCTATCAAAGGTTCTAAGTGAATATGGATGATAGAATTTGAATATGTGCCACAAGTGGTTTGTACACTTAAAATGGTATAATAGATCATATTACCATAAAAATACATGTAAGTGAAATGGGGAGATGAGGGTTTGTGAGAGTGCATGACATGTGCATAATAGACATGGATAGGAAAATTTACACATAGATAATCAGGTGCCACAATAGTTTGGGCTATATTATGTATAAAATATAGATGTGATCTAGGTTTTATATAGATGGGAGTGATAGGTTAAGGATGCATGTTTTAAAAAACTATGGTGGCATATGTTGACACTATGTATTCTTATTACCATATTGTCTAGTGGTAGGAGATGAAAATGGGGAGGACATGTTTTTAACAAACTTGTAGCAGGAAGAGGGGGTGAAGTTTAATTTGTTGTAATAGTATTACATGAAACATAAAGTGGTGAATAGAAATAAAAATAACCACCAACACTTACACAACCACAAAAATAACATAAAAAACCATTGTGGATACAAGAGAGGGAAGAGAGGTAGGAGGAGGAGTTGAAGAAGGACATTACTGTATAGGAGATGAATCCATAGTATAGGGGAGGAAGAGGAAAATATGATCTCTTATGAGTATTGAAATGTTGAATGGTAGGAGGGGGAATCTAGGTAAGTCAATGTTTATCTAAGTTTTTACCACCTTTCAACATGTTTTTATTACTTTATTGACTTTATTATTTTAGACTGGTCATCACTTTTGATCAGAGATATGAACTAGTCTTAGACACATATGGGGGCCTATATCCCTAAAAAATAATCAAATCAATAAATAACATGATAAAATACACCACATATATCCACTACCAACCTTGTTATTACCATATTTATAGCTAATAGGCCTTGAATATACACCATACAAACACAACTAGACTCACATGCCTATTGAGATTTGAACCTAGGTGGGGCTTAAAAAATTCAAGCCACTTACCAACTCACCCACATATCATCAATACTTTATTGAATTTATTAACTATATTAATTAATTTTTAATTTATGTATGTGTGTGTATGTGTGTGTTTATGTTGTAAAATCTATGAGAGAGTGTAGAAGGTTAATTTGAGAATCCTTAGTGTAATTTTTCCATTTTAATTCATCCTAAACATATATCAAATCCTTATTAATTCAATTCTATCCATGAGTATGGATTGATATACTAACATTTTTTGCACTACATACTTTGGATCATAAGAGTTCATTATAAAAATGATAGATATTACTAGCCTATAGTTGAAGTAGTAGGATTTGAGTCTGAGGTGAAGTCTTAGTGATTTATTTATAGGGAGAGATGAGTATGCTTATTATAATATAAAAATGGTAGGATAAAAGGCTTCTTATGTAGGGATAATATGAAAGAAACACAAAATTAGGATAAATAATCCTCACCAATCCATTTTTGGACCTTTTTAGAGGAGAAGGAACATGAGTCATACATAATCTACTTTAGAAGAAGTTCAATGATTGGTTTGACTTAGGTATATTGATGTGAATTTTAACATGTAGCTAATAATTAGGTATGAGTTTTTAATCCCTCCATATCTTTAAAGGAAGCTCATGTGATTGAATCTCCCTAAGGCCTTGGTTACTAGGTCTTGGTATGTAGGGTAACCTAGTCATCTCATTGTAACCATACCATGTCAAGAGACCTAATTTTAAGGATTTGAATAAAAAAAATTAACTCTAAATAAGATATTAAACAAAGGTCATGAATCTAGGATTTAATTCCTTTCATAATCTGACTTATCTCATGGATTTATCATGTCCAAGAATGTAACAATGCAACAATAATAATCTCTCAAGATAAAATTGTAACAACATTCAAGATATACAAGTCATCTTGGATTGTTATATCCCTAGACTAAATTGATTGTAAATAAAATCAAAAGATTGAAGTTAGAGAGGTAAAAATTCTTGTTATAAACACAAGTGGACTTGTTGATGTCTAAAAGTGTATCACAAGGTTTACAGAGTGTTTAAAACACTTCTCATTTCTATATTCAAATAATCTATTAGATGAGAAATTGGTTGTGTTCTGCCTGAGATCTTTTATGGAATAGTGGTAAAATAATTAACTATTTCACAAAATGATAATATAGCTACTTATTGGGAGTAATCATGGTATCAAAGCTTTCTTGTGAAAGATGATAGTAATTTGAACTAAGTATAGTCAATTATGATTAGAACCTAAAGTCTAAAGTCTAATAGAGCATGTATATTTATAATGAAAGATAAACTATAGTGTTTTGATTAAAAAATGAGCAAAAGGAAGGGTAGGGAAGAGAAGAAAGGTATCTCTGGTCTTTAGTCCAAACATTATGATAAAACTTAAATTTCATCAAAGATATGCACTCAAACCAATATATGACATGAAATAGCCAAAGGCATATGTTAAATGTCTAAAGATTTTGAAACAATGCAAAGAAGAACTCAAATTAACTTTGAGGATTTGCTTCCACAAGAAAATAACATTAACACATCATCAAGAAAAGAAAAGAAATAAATCTAAAGTCTTTCAATCAATCTAGCATAAACACAAATTGACAACTTTACATTCACACATGAACATCTAAGATTCATACAATTAGTTCAAATCTAAACATCAAACCAGATGTTTGAGGAAGAAATAATGACAATAAAATACACAAACAAATATGAGACAATCCTTACAGAATTCCCTTGCATGCATTAATTTTCTCCAAATTTACAATGTAGTTTTTTCTATAAAACTCCCTCTTTATTTTACAAATGATAATACCCCTTTTATATAAGACTTTGAGGTATGTCGTTCAGTCATATCAAATGATAATTGAACAAGTGTCAAGTATAGTTTCCTATGTATAACAAACATTCTAGAAACATACATTTTGTAAAATGTATTGACCTATAAGAAATGCACTTTACAAGATGCACATTATTTTATAAAATAGAATATTCTATTTTCAAATGATATACATATTTCTAAACAAACTAATATTATAAGTCAACATAATTATCTTTGAGAATCCTCTATTGTTGTAGTATTTTATCTTTGCTCCATGATCTTCATTACTTTGATATGTTGATCATGAACCAATCTGAAGTTGATAATTGGCTCCATTAATATCTCTTCTTCTTTATCTATAAGGTCCTTGAATTTTTTTTCGGTTCTATCTAAGGCCTCTTTAATGTTCTTTTCATCTCCTATCTTTTCTTCTACTAAAAGGATCATATCCAATACTCTCTTATTATCTATCCCTATAATACCTTGGATTTTAATTTTTAACTCCTAGAGGAATTTAGTATCCCTATGCTTTAACTCCTCATATATTATCAAGCCCATAGGAATAAAGGTATACGAGTCTTTGATAAAGCCTCCTAACACTTTCCCCATTATGTTCTCTAACTTATTGAAGTCATTAGAGATATGTTCCATGTTCCTATATCATTTGTTCAAATCCTTGATCTTCTCTATCAAGATTACCATATCCATATTTTAATGGGATAAGCTAACTATTTTAAACCCAAGAATCTAGTCCTCTGTCAATATCTTGATCAAGTCTTTTACATTATTACTTGAATCCTACTATTGATTCACTAGGTTCATGGCCAAAGTACTCCATTATCTCACCATGTCTAACTTAGACCTTATATCCTTCATAAATTTGAATGTGTCATAAATGGTTAATTTAAATTTTTTGACATTATCCCTTAGAATAAATAGAATATATTTTTCCTCTAAGTTTTTATTCTTCTACTTTAGCCCTTTGATAGTAGCTTACAACATTTATAACTATGATTGACCCAACTCCAAGACATCCTCTTCAAACATAATATCTTCACCAGGCCATTGTCCTTACTTTTGAGTCAAATGAGTCAAAGGCTCCACCTTTTGATATATAATATCTTCACCACCTACCATGATTGTTTTCTCAATCACTCTTTACAAACTAGTAGTATTTGGATCATACTTGACCCCAACTAAAGATTGGGTCACATGTGGAACTGGGACCTCTACTTATGATTAAGTTGATCAACTTGGAATATCCAATCTCTTTGCTTCTTATTCTTATATATAAATGATCCATGTATTCAATTCTTTTTGTATTGGGATGCTAGTAGCCTTCACCATAGCCCATGGGTGATGAATAGTAGGAAGATTTTATAACCTTTATTCATAAATGAACCACTCAATAATAGGTAGACCATATAATATGTTTTCTTCACTAAACAAGTTAACTTCACTCAAAGGTGGTGTAATAGTTACCTTTGGATTCTTTGCCTTTAGAATAATGGCCATCTCAATTTTCATTTTAGGTGTGTTAATAACCATCAGGTCTAAAGACTTTCACTTATCTTTTTTGAATTATTCAATATTTACCTCTTCATCTAAATCTATCTCATAAGTCATAGATAGCATCTTAAAAGCATATTAAATGGATTAATTGGATCTAATGCTATCACATGCACCTCTTATTAAGGTAGATATTTCTTTGATGCTTTTGAATATTCAAAAACTAATGAATTAGAATCAAATTCATCTAGCCTTATCTCCTCCTGCCTATGATTTGTTAGTGTCTCTATTGTGGGAAACTTAGAATAACCAACATGAATCAAATGATATTTTATAGGGCCTATTTTCCATTTATCTTCCATTTTCTAGATCCTATTCAATTTGGACTCAGGTTTTATATTGTGTTCCTTTAATATTATAGTCACTTGAAAATATAAGGATGCCTTGGTATATATAATATCAAATGCACTAAGATGATGCTCATATGGCACATTCAAGATACCTTTGATCCTTAAATATTATTTTACCCTTCTGTAAGGCTCCCATTATCTAATATAATTTATTTTTAGGTTGAAATACAACTTATGCTTTGATGTAGCTCTAATATGGTCCCACTACCTAAAGATAGTCTTACTAATTATCATGGGGAAACTATGTAGGAGACCCTTATTTTTAGTCTTAAAAATTCCATCAGTGCCATTAAATAATTGATAGGCCATCTCTTATTCTTATAAGTTATCAAGTATATGAATTGGTAATTTGAGAGGATCCCTTTGGGTTTCCTCAATCCTTATAATAGTGTAACCTAGATACAACAATATGTACCCTATTTATTTAATAGATTTTTTGATTAAATGGATCACTCTCATCATAATAATACCATCTATAGCCTCACTTAATTTAGGATAGACATAATAAAAAATGAATTGGATGTGGTCTCTATACTTATAGATGTGCAATTTGGAGTAGTACTAGGAAATAGTCTGAGTACCATTTGGAGACCATTCTCTTTGATTATTAATCTTTGTGGTTGCACACAAGGCATATAATAGATAGGACATAATGTAAAAACTAGTGATCTTCTTATTCTTGATTGCATATAAATTTTTTCTTAGGGAGATACTTATTATCTCACTTAATGGAGGAACCATTACATTTTCAATAATGAAATACACCATGGGGATGCACATTGGTTCTAAATATGCTTTAGTTTCACACCCATACAATTTGCTTAGCATAGTCATCATCATGCTAACTCCAAGTCTAAATTGAGTTATAGGTATATTCTTAATAGGGTCTAGAATAATATGGTTACCAAATTCTAACCACATATCTAGGGTATGCATCATATTATGATTCTTAGCCCATGAATTAATGTAGGTTAGGTCAATCTAAGGCTTGGGAAATTTGTAGTAAGACTCAAATTTAACTGAGGATATGTAATCAATTTCCCTTAGATTATGTTCATTAATCAACATGCCCTTGTCTATTTTAGCTACTTTGTAAATGGGACCAAGAATATTAATGTAATGAAGTACCTTTGATTTAGCAACTGCATAGTGAATTCTAGTCATTTGGATGGCCACAATGTCATCATAAAGTTTCTTTGTTAGGAGGATTTTTTCTTCTTCCTTGGTGATAACCGGCTGGTTTTCAATTATCTAGAATAATTTGAAGCGATTTTTATCCCCTATATTCAAAGAAGTAGCTATAAACATGGTGTCCTTAAACACTCATCCTTTTGCATTTGATGTCAAATATAGATCAACTTAGTTATTTTAAACATGTTTATGAGTTTCCATTACTATAATTCCAAATGAATCATCCTTTACACATAATAGTTCAACTCCTTTCAGCTCAATCACAGTGAATTTAGAGACAATTAGGGATTTTCCTATGTTTTAAGGTTTTTAGAGGTTTACATAGAGATTTAATAGTGGAAATTAAGTTTGAAATGTGATTTTTGGTGACTTATATTACATTTGGATTGCACATTTATACCTTCTACATGTTTGGGTCCACAAGATCTCCCAATATGATATGTTCTTCTTATGTGGAACTATCATGCCATGCTACTCCTTTATTTAAAATGTGACTATTGTCATTTTTAGACATGTGTCATTACCTCATAAAATCTTGAAGATTGATCAAATTTACATAGTTTACCTCTAAATAAGTCCTTTGGCCTTGAATTTATTATTGGCCATTGATCTTCCTTTTGAGATTCTAAGATTGGGACACTTGACAATTCTACAGGATCTCCATGTACCTTACAAATAGTCTCTATCACCTTAACACATTTTCACCACATGGAATCTTTTATTACAATCAAGGCCTTTTGACTCTTTGACTTGATTCACATTATTTTATTGATCATCAAGATTGAACATAAGCTTTCGATCTTTATACATAGGATTAAACTTGTACCATTGATTTAATGACTGCATGATCAAGTACAGACCATTGATCTCCATATTTATACATAAGCTTGCACGTGGGCCATTGATTTGCTTGATAATTCACCATGATTGTAATACTTATCATCTTAGTGTTTCATCTTAGGATCTTTGACTTGTTGACTTGATGCTCCTAATTATATCTACTTTTCTCAATTTGATGTGCTCCATTGATCTTGACTTGTTGACCTCAGGTTTTGATGTGGATCATTGATATTCTATCTAAGCTCTTGATATTTTTCCATTTGTAGATGCCATGTGCTCTTAGATCTGAAAACAAAAAAATAAATGAAGGATTTGTATATATAGAGACTTAGTGTAAATTTTATACTAAGGTTTTATTCATGTTAATAAACATGATTAAAACTTACTATAAAATTTAAACTAAGTCTAAGATACAATAAAATTTTCTTGCATAAATTTAAATCCCTTTCAAAAAAAACTTAGACTAAAGTTTTTAACACCATTTAAAATGGATTTAATCAATAAACTAAAGACTAAAGGTTAACAAAAGGGGTCAAATTATAATTAAATCATAAAACCCTAAACATTGTTCATTCAAATGGAACTCCATTAAACCTATAATATTAAAACATAAGAATCAAATGTTAGCAACATTAGATAAAGTCAAAGAAAGATTATACTATCATGTCAAATGTGAGTTATAGCAAAACATGATGTTTAATAATGGACTTTGATCAAGTTTAGTGTTTGATCTATAGCACAAACTTGAAAAATTTGAATAAGGGTCCTCATTTTCATAAATGGAGGTATGTTGACCTCAAGAAATGGTGACTTCTAGGGGAAACATTATAAAATGTTAGAATATAGATACTCTTAGTTTAAACTAATAACCAAACTATTCATTCCACATCGCATACCATCATTAAGATCAATTCATGATTAGAAAAAGTATTACAAATGTAGAATTAGATTCAAACATTAGAACTTAGTCATGTTGAGTGTGTGCTTTGATTCATTCACTGATTGCCATGGGGTTCAAAGAATAAATTCTAGATTTCATGACCTTAATCACTAACATAGTTATATAGTATTTAGATATTAATTATGAATCATACTTTATGAAAAGAGAAGGCTTAGGTATTGCTCTACTACTAGCTAGGCATTTGTAGCCCTAACAAAGATATTTTTGGTCTCACTCTAGGCCTTACTCCATTACCATCCAAATGTCCATAGCCCTAGTGGAGGTTACAAGAATCACCACTGTTTAGAAATATCTTAGATTTTTAATAAGGCTCTTGTTTTTGTATTTTTAGATATATTTAGCTTTTTAATAAAGCTTAATAACTAGAATTAGCTAGGTTTTATGATTTTGTCAAATGTTTGATTTTTAGACAATGATCCTTGGTCATAAATTTCATCCCAGGAAATAATATTATTTAAGTGATAACATGAATTTTATCTAATAATTAAAGCTTTTACTCAAGAATATTCAATCCTTATTAAAACCAAACTTAGAATAGAACAAGGTTTAAGATTTTAAGTAAAAATTAACCTAGATATCAATCTTGGCCAATTTCTCAAAATCATAACATCAAGCCTTAATTTCTAAAATCCATGATCAACCAATGTTTAAGGTTCATACCTACATTATTTATTTGAGAAGTTCCATTTGAGCATTTATATGGATTGGAGCTTGAAATCTACCTTGGAAAAGACTTATTGAAAATAGAGAACAAAGTAAAGAAAATGAAACACATAACAAACAAAATAGACAACAAACAAATATTTATAAGCACTATTTACAAATAAGAAATAAGAAAGAAACTAATCTAAGCCTACCTACACTAACTCGAACTAGTCTTACAAGTTACTCCATAAAGACTTGAGGTGGAACAATAGAGAAGTAGTGCTTTAGGTATTTCCCATTAGTTGGAAAAGTTAACTCTACTCCTTTCAAGTCTTTGATTTTGAGGGTGTTGTCTCCCAAATTCTCAGCAATTTGATAAGGACCAATCCATAAAGGAGTGAATTTCCCATGTTTTATTTTTGGTTTAGATGCTTTGTCCCATAGGAAAACTAGGTTTCCTTGCCTAAACACGTTAATATTTGAATGCTTGTCAAACCATATTTTGACTATGGTTTGATGTCTACTAAGTAAAATGTTTTTTCCCTTTCATCCTCCATTTGTATGATGTTAAACAACCTTGAATTTACATATTCTTGATCTTCTTCCATGTACTCCTATATGACTCTGTATGTTGGCAACTTTAGAGTAATTGGAAATATTGGTTCTTGACCATATACCAATAGAAATGGTGATACTTTCATCGTATTTCACTATAGTTATGTCTAGCCAAATAAAGTAATTTTTGCCACATTCTTAGTTGTTGAGTTGTAGACTTTTTATTCATTTTCATCAAATTTTTGTTAGTTGAATATGAAACTCCATTACCTTGATGGTAATGATTTGATGAAAAATTAAGAATTATGTTGTTATCATAAGCCCAATAATTCATTTATATAGATATAAAGGCTGATCCATTATCATAAACTAATGATATTGGTGTCCTAAATCTTGTGCAAATGTTCTCTTCTAAGAACTTGATTACATCTTCAGTTCTACATTATTTAGTTACTACCACCTCTATCCACATGGTACAATAATCAGTAGTAGTAAAAACATATTTTTTTCCATATAAATAATTAGGGTCAATCACCCATACAAATTATAAACCCAGTTGAGAAAAATGTTTGTCAATTAAAACTGGCTTCAATGGCATAACTACTTTTTATTCCTTCATGTTGAAAATTTGACATTGATGACTCTCTCTAACATGTTTATGTGCATCATTGAAGATGGTGGACCAATAGTATCCTACCCTCAAGATTTTATGAGATTTTTCTTTTAGAGGGGTGTCCACTCCCAAGTTTCTCATGAAAAGCACTCAAGATCTCATTTGCTTCTTCCTTTGAAACACATCTTAAGTATATTCCTTCATAATTGTTTCTAAAGAGTACCCCATCCTTGATCAAGAAATGTGATACCTTGAGACTCAAAGCTATTGTTTGTTATTTAATCAATCCTACAAGATAAGAACCATTTATTAGAAGAGGAATAATTACATCATACCAATTATTTGGTTGGAATTATTGTTGATCAACCAATATAACAATCACTTTAGGATTAGTATTAACAATTAATTAAATCAATCCTTGACATCTCATTAATTTGTAAATCTTAATTTCAATAGCATACTCTTGGAGTATAGACATCCATTTACCTCTTCTCTCTCCCAATTCATATTGATCAAGCATACGTTTAGTGGAAGGGTATAGCAATATTACGTGCACTTTATTCCTAAGAATATAGTGTCTAAACTTTTGAACTGCCTTAACTAAAGCCAATGCTTATTTATCAATTAGAGAATATTTTAACTAAACGTTATTAAAATTAGTGCTCATTAATGTAATTGGATGATCACATTTATCTATTTTTAAGTTAGAATAATAGCTATAGTATGTTTTAAAGCAAAAGAATAAAGATAAAAACCTTTTGTGAAATTAGGACTTATTAGCACAGGTGCTTTCCATATTTATTATTTAGTATCCTTGAATTTATTATTTGTCTCTTCATTCTATGTGACATTTTCATCCTTTTTCAACATGTCATTAAGTGGCTTAACAATTTTTACAAAACCAGAAATGAATTTTCTCACAAAATTGATTTTCCCATAAAAAGAATTTAATTTTTTTCTACTATTAGGGGATTATATTTTGGATATGGCATCGACTCTATTAGGATATTTATAAATACCATATTTGGTTATAACATATTCTGTTAACTTCCCTTCTATAACACAATAATGCTTTTCTTAGGATTAAGGGAAATTTCATACCTTCTAAAACTTTTAAATAACTGTGGTAAATGAATAATATGGTCTTCCCTATTTTTGGAAAACATAGTTAGATCATCCATATATATAATAATGCATTTACCTATGAGACCTTAAAAATCATGGTCTATATATCTTTGAAATGTAGTTCCTATATTGATGAGTCAAAAGGCATTCTTTTATAATCAAAAGTGCCCCATTTTCTTATAAATTTAGTTTTCATTCTATCATCCTTGTTAACAAGCACTTGAATATATCTTGAAAAACCATCTAAGAAAGACATCATGGTAGAACCACTAACAATTTGAATCACTTGGTTCAGTGATGGTAAAGGATAATTATCCTTTTCAAAAGATCTATTCAAATTTCTAAAGTTTATACATAATCTAGTCTCTCCATTTTTATTTTTAACTAGTACTAAATTAGTTATCAAAGTAGAATGTCTAATTGGAAAAACTATTTTTGCATCTAATAACTTCTTGACCTCTTTATAAATTAATGGATAAAAATCAAGATTGACTGGTCTTTGATTTTGTCTAAAAGGTTTACAAGATTCTTTTAATGGAATGGTATGGGTAATGACTTTAGGATCAAATATATTCAAGTCTTCATAAGACCATGCAATGACATCCTTGTACTTGGTCAACAACTCTTTAGCCTTTCTAGATTTTATGTTTGTATAGGTTGTATCAATATTTACTAGCTAGGGTTGACCTTAAGTTACTATGTCAACTACATTATAATCTTTCCCATTCACCTTGGGAAATTTAATAGTTTCAACTAGCTTGTTTGTGTCAAACAGTCTTTCTAGGGTAATCATGCCATTGGGAATTTTGATGTCATTTAATTGAATAATATTGTCATCAAATTTGTCTTCATCAAGAAATTTTCATTGACCTCATAAATAATATGACACTCAAATACTCTTGAGTTGTTCATTAAATCAATAATATATTGATCATCACTAAATACTTTCAAATGATTTTCATTTTTAGGAACTAAGGGACATGGAACCAATTCAATGTTAAGGCTTCCTAGCTTGGAATATTAATGTGGCATGAGGTTGGTTGTAGATGAAGTGATTTCATCAATAAGAATTTTCTTTTCTCTATGAATTGAAAAAATTCTAAAGGCATCAAGGTACTCAATCAAGTCCCATACAAGTTCTTACGATAAGACAATTTACATTGGTAATTACTCTAAACTTGATTAACTACTAGTTCAAAATCACCATGAACTAGTAGTTATTTGACCTTGTGTTTGAGATAAAATTATAATCCTAAGATTAATTATTCATATTCTACCAAATTATGGTGCAAGGAAATTGAATTTTGTAAGAAGCATTGAATTTTTTTCTAAGGGGATTGATTAAAACAATTTTAACTCCATAACCATATTTACATCTAACACCATCAAAATATAATTTCCAAAGACCAAGCATGGCATGAGAGTCTTTAGAGTTACATACCTGAGGAGTCTCAATAGTCTAAACTCCTAAATTAGAATTAACCATGTTGACATTTTCATTAGTAGCATTGTATTCGATGATCATGTGTTTCATCTTTGGTTCCCTTTCAATTTTAATTCGAATGGGAACTCCCCTCCATGGTAGCCACATGTTATAATAGTCAATTAACATGTATCCATTTAAATATTTGGTCCAATCCCTACTAAGTAACATCCTAAAAGTATATAGAATGTCCAAAACTTAAATATCTATGGATTGATGCACTCTTGGATCTAAATCAAGCTACATATGCACATTTAACAATTCAAAAATTAATTTAACTCTAGATTTGTCTAGTTGATTAACTACTCTATCAGACTTAATTAGAGTTAAACCAAGCTTTTCAGAAATACCTTTTGGCATAATATTTGGAGAACCACCTAAATCTAATAAATAGTTATGAAAGTTTTTACCAAAAAATCTAATTATTAGTAAGAAATGTGGAACCTCTAATTTATTCTTATACATCACCACATTTGCATTTGAAGCTTTATGTGATTTAATAGGCTTTTTGATGATATATTCTTGTAACAAACCTCTTAGTCTAGTTATTTGAGTCAATTCATGTAAAGTGATATTAGATTTAATCTTTTTCATATCCTCCACTATATTATATCCACTCCTAGTAGAATAACTAGATGCATCAACTCTATTTGTAGTGTTACTTCCCTTTAGAGGTTCTAAATTGTTGTCTATTCTAGGATTAGGAGGAGTATCAATGTTGTTTGGTGGAGTTAAACTAGTTATTGGTTGATTTTATTCTATATTCCTCAGTGGATAAGTATTCTTTAGATAATTTTGAAAAGCATGAATCTCCTCTAGAGTATCTTCAGGTTCATTCTCATCTTGGAATGGAAAGTCAAAGATCTCCACCATAAGAGTTATGTCAATAGATTTAGATTACTTTAAAGAACTAGATGTACCTATAAAATTATAATTTTTAGGTCCACCTTCAAATTTATCTAATTCATCTTAAAATAATTTAAAATAATTACAAAATTATATACAATCCAATTCACCATGCTTTGAAGTGTTATGAAATATATAATAATCAACTAAAGCTACATCACAAATTCTCATGTCAAGAATGTTTTTATTTACAGATGAATCATTGTTCTTGTTTTATTTCTACTATTATGAAACATATTTTTAGGTCTATTGAACCTTTGATAAGAATAATTTATGTTATAATTTTCCCCATTGTTACCTACTTCTCTTTACAACTAAAGAAAATCAGTGCTTAATTTTTGAACCATTTTGAGTATGGAGTCATTTTCATTATGAGGTGCTTATGAAGTATGAACTTGAATAATACTACTAAATATTGACACCATAGATATTTAATCTTATGGATGAGATCTACTTGTAATGCTATTTAAGAATCCTAGGTTTTGACTAGGATGAGCATGACTCAAAGGTAATTGATTTAAAATTGGAATTTGATTCAAAGTAGGCATGTTCTGAATAGCATTTGTAATGAAATTCAACATATTAAAATTATGAATATAATATGATATTTGACCTGAGGGTTACATTTGATCACTAATTTTCATAGCTTTAGCATAGGCTAAGGCTAATGTATTTATAACTCCAACAGATCTTTTCAAGAACACATAAGTCATGTAATCTAAAACATCCTTATAAATCTCTAAAGCTAAAGCTTCATCAAGTCTATAGGGAGATATAGTTATTGTAAAAATATTATGGAATCTATCATTAAATTATCTAATGGTTTCACTTGAATCTCTCTTCATAGTAGTGAATTGTTGATAAAGGACACAAGGACTAATGACCTTTCCAAATTGATCAATGAAAATACTATTAAAATCATTAAAAATTAAAATGTAATTATCAAAAAGGTTAAGAAACTAATCATATGTTTTATCTTTGAAAGTGAAAATAAATAATTTATAAGAAACATATTCATGAATGACATTAAACAATCTTAAAACAACATTAGAATACTTGATATGTTCTTCAATAGTAACCACACCTGAATGACTAAAATAAGGAAAATGTACATGACCAAATACATTGATGGAAGATCCACCTAACCATGTCATACCTTGATAAGGGTTGAACATAAGGTCACCATGAATAGGTGAATTAGATTGATATTTAAAAACCTTTCACTTACCTTTATCTACTCTTGATTTACTATGAATCTCCAAAGAAAGAAGAGGTAATCTTGTCTTGGACCTCAACCTAATCCTTATTCTTGGTATTTCTAGCTTGTAAAATCAGAATCCTATTTAAAATATGATGTATAAACCTTATCTTTATGAATAAAAATGATGAAATTTATGTGTTAATCAAATTTTGCACAAATTGATGCAATTCTTTCAAAAAATAATTATCTTTAATTGAATTAGAGTAAAGATACCTCTAAACTTGTGAGTACGAGTGATCTTTACACTTCTAAGTTCAAATAAACCTAAATTTTAAAATAATAAACCAATATTTCAAAAAAATTCTATCAATAACCTCAAACACATCAAACTTACAAAGTTTAAACTACCTTTGCAACAATTTCTCATAAATTTTCAAAGAATAGCTATCTTTAGCTAAATAAGCCTAGATTGGTTTAAACCCCTAAATACCATTGCTATTTACATAATTCAAGATAAGGAAACACAAATACACAAATGATATATTGTACCTAACACCCCCTTTTACCATAGGGAAATGGGGACCCACTTTTTTTAGACTATGGTCTTGACTTTAAGCCCCTCTTCTATATGTTTATGCAAAATCTAAGAGAAGATTGATTATTTGCCTTTTCATACTTTGGTAAAGTAGCATTGATATTATGTTTTCAATGACTAACTTTATAAATTTTAGGATTCTTTATCAATTTTTATGTTTTAAAACTTATCTTTTTTAAGTTTTTGTCCTTAGAACATTTGTTTTGCATTAATTGGTCTTTGGGTTTATTGTTTCACATAGTTTATCTGCAACATTTTATCAAGCCAATTAAATTATTTCTAGCATTTTATTTGAGATATTTTGCCCTGATATAATTGAATTCTTTTAGATATTTTGTCTGAGACATTTTCCCTGGGGTGACTTATTCTTTCAAGCTTTTTTCTATCAGACATTTTATCTAGTGGAATTTAGTATTTGCAACATTTCCCCCAAAACAATCTTTTTGAAACATACCCTTCAGAATTTTTGAAACATACCCATTAGAATTTTTGAAATGAGCCTTTAAAACTTTTGTCTCAGGCATTTTTTCCTATGAGCTTATCCTTGAGGACTTTTATCTTAGACTAATTCTTTAGGCCTTTTTCCCCAAGTCAATTTCTTCATAAGTTATGTATCGAACCTTTTGTCTAATGAAAATAAACCATGAGCTTTGTATCTTAGACATTTTATCTGATGAAAATGTAATTCCTTTGAAATTTGTGTTTTGGAAATTTTATCCAATGAAATTAAGGTCCCCATAATAATTCCCCCACATAAAAAGGCCAAAAAAATACCCTACTATCAAGATCAATAGACTGAAAATCCCATGGAATTATAAAGTGGTACCCCTTTCAAAGGAGTATTTTATTATATTTTGAGCTTAATTTAAGATTTTAGCCTAGGTTGTAATCATAGTTTATTAAATACTAAAACCTTAGGCTAAAAATCTATATGTTTGGTCCTTTTTATATCTTATGATAAACATAGGGTCAAACTTAAATGCAAGAGCTCTTTTATATGTTTTAATCCTAGGCCTCAATCATATTTTATTCATACAACTATGACCTTAGGCTAGTATATTTATGTAGGGACTTTATATATATTTACCAAAGTATTATGCTAAGTCCTCTTTTCATTTATGATTGAAAATCAAAATGAACTAGGAAATGACAAGTGTTGAGCTCACAAGGAGTTAAATCAATTTGATAGTCATGTGGACATTTTTTATGTTTGTGTAAACATCAAAATTAAGCTCAAAGATAAAAGGTTTAGGTTTAAATTATAATAGTTATGTGGACATCATTGATGATCTCAAGGACTTCTTTGATGTTAGTGTAAATTTCAAATTTAGGATCAATAACTAAAAGACATGGGTTTAAATTTTGATGGTCACATGGATGTCATTAATGGTCATAATGACATCTTTGATGGTCATGCAAACATCAAATTTTAGATCAACAAGAAAATGATAGGGGATTAAATTGTGATAATCATGTGCAAATCATTGATGTTCATGAGGAAGTCATTGATGGTTGTTTATATGTAAAATTTAAGCTCATAAATTAGCCATTTTTAAATCAAAGGTTAGTGGGCCTAGGCAGATCGATGGCCAACATTGATCCATGCATTAGAATTGATGGTGTGAGATTGATAGAGACTTTTCAAAGGAATGAGGATGTGATAAGTGTCAAGCTTAAAGGATTCAATGAATCAAAACACTAAGATCTATGAACTATGTTAACTTGAGTATAGATGATTGATGGTGCAATATCAATGTGTAAAAGTCAAAGGTATTGGAATAAGTGAGAAGATGCCAAGTGGAAAAAAAATTTAAGATAGGAATATAAAGAGCATAGAGGCCCCATGGATCTACCAAGTGGCATGCTCAGAGTTCATCATGCAGTTGATCTAATGGTATGAGTCGATAATGGACTTTTCCAAGATCTAGACCCAATGAGGTGGGGATGCATGTCCTAAAGGAAATAGTCGTATTTGAAAAGGTAGCAAATGGGATGACATGGATAGAGTATGTAGATATTTTAAATGCTTGGGCTATATTTATTGATATCCATTGGGTCTCATAGCTAAAGTTGGATTAGGAATATAAACACACATGGTTAACAAATATAGAAGTGAAGATCTATCAAAGGATACAATTACAATGGGAAAGCATGTAACACATAGTTTAGATAAGTTGGTTACAACTAAAAATAGTGCCCCTAGTTCTTAAACATTGATAAAGTGGTACTTGTCATGGACATATTTATGAGATCCATTTGAAGGTGGCTAATCTAAAATATCAATACGCTATTCTGACAACCTATAAAAGGGGGTATTGTCATACAATTTGAGCTATAATTATAAAAAGTGCCTTTATACACATGCACATGTTGCATATCTTTGGTAAAGGATATTTTAAATTGATAACTACAATTGGACCCTTATATAATTTTTAACCATAGTTAGAATTTAGTTTTTGACTATCACATGTAATGGCCTTGCATTAGCTTGGAGGATGAGGCAACCCCTTCCCCAAGTCTATATAAAAAATTGTAATCCAACATGGATTTTTTTTAGAGAATTTTGAATACATGAGCAGCATCAATTTTGATCATCAATGAATGTGTTTGTGTATTTTCTTTCTAGTTTTTATGTAATTAGTTGTTACCTTCTTTGGTTGTATATTTTAATAATATTTAGTGTGCAATAGCTATGAATAAATTATTGACTGACTTGATTGATGTAATATTTTTTATATGTGAAACATCTATTTAAAGATTGGCTAATTATATTGATTAAGTCAATTGAGTTGAATTAAATCACAATTTTGATTGTGCATGAGTGATTTCTTAGATGCAATTTTTTTTTGTGTGTGCAAAAGCTACCTCAAATACTTCACTATGCCAAGCCATAATCTCTTGATTAAGGGTGTGCAACAACTATCCTAAAAGGAGAAAATTTAATTTGAGGCTTATGAATTTATTGCATCTTTATCTCCTTAGAATTATTAGCCATGTTTGGTTGTGTGTGTGTTATTACTGCTAGCAAAAAGCATAGGTTTTGAGATCACTTGTCCTTTTAGAAACCAACTAGGGAGGTAGTTCCTAAAAACCATAAAGCCTTCTTTTCTTCCTTATACTTCCCTCTTTTTTTAGTTTGTTTCAATATCTAACCACTCTAGATTAATAACCAACCACCCATCCAACTCACATACAGATTCACTACCCTTATTAGGAACCACACCTCCGTCCAAAAACTTTGTCAACAACTTGCATACATGTAACTCATTCCCTAGAGTGGAGTTTACCTCCATTAATATGTAGGGGCATCCCTTGAAGATAAAAAAATAGTTTCATTTTTGTCTTAGATTGGTCTTATAGGTGTTAGGGATTAGTATAAGTCCTTAGGTGGAGGTTAAATTGTCATAAGGATCATAAAATTCAAATTCTTGTGTTTCCCTCCAAAACCATTATTTGAATTTTTAAATGTTGCCAAGTCATGAAAAAGGAATTTTATGTAATGTGTAAAGGTGACTATTTATGTCAAGCATGTATGAGGGTTTATGCATTGTATGAGGCCTAAAAATAAATGATTACGTAACCTATGGTTATGGTTCATGTGTCATATTATGTGGAAAACAAGAAATACAATGTAACCTGTAAGAGAACTATATAGGGGAAATGGCCGAGAAACAATTATGTTTCTTTTTTAGACATAAAGGAATTAGTTATGATTTGAAGGAGGATACCATTAAAATAGTAGGGGATGGATAATGTAATAAATCATGTTTTTATGAATAACATGAAATTTGGTAACCTATAGTACTAATGGTAGAACATGAACATACCTCTATTGAAAGTCTTTGATATTTTGTTGTTTACTTTACTTACTAATGAATGCATGTGTAAAAGAAAGAAGATGAATTTGTATCTGAGTGTATTTATAGGTAAAATACAATGGGTTTGAAATTTAATGAATTATTAATTGTGAAAATTGGGCTCTAAAAGATAAAGAAAAAGAATTTTGGTTCAAGAATATATACACAGTGCCTGTCACAATATATTCAGTTTGATTTCAGACTACATTAGACTTGTTAATGTGGACATGAAATGTATAGTTAATTAAAAGGTGGAGTAGGATAATGAATTAATTATTTGAGGTTATATATTTAATTAATGTTAATATAATAATTCTTCTTTATGCATGAGGATACACAAACCCTTATGTTGTTTGTGAAAGTCTTTATTAGTAGCCTATGTTTATCAAGATAGTTGATCTCAAGCTTGGTAGGATGTATACAAATTATATAAAGGTTGAGAGAGAATTATTTGAAGTTTAAAGACTAGGAAAATATGTATTTAATAATATATAAGGACTTCATAGTGATACAAGAGAGTAAAAGAACCCTATTCAAAAGATCCCTTATTTATTGTATCAAGCTTAATGCATTGAGTCTGAGTGCCTGCTACAAGGTGAGAATGAAATTTGAATTTATTATATTAGCTGAGATATATTGATTAAATTTATTAGACATGCATGAATTTACTATGAAAATTTTCATAGTATTGTGAGTGAGTTGTTTGACTTAAAAGAACCCAGACTTGGAAACAACAGGTTTTCCTATATAGTTTAGTATTCCTTGATGTGGAAACATATAGCAAAAGGTTGGAGAGTGAGAAAAAATGATTTTTTGAGTTTATAAAAATATATATAGACCATAAGAACCTATTTTGGGTTTTTAACACTTGTTATGACATTCTTAGAATATTATTGTCGCCTCTCAGCCTGTGATAAGCTTCAAGAAACCCTAAACTAGGGGTTATCTCATATCTATGTTTATAACCATTAAAATTCCATATATTTTGGTGGATAAATGTAATTTTATGTAAGTAAATATTTTTAATAATTTTAATATCCATTCCTTATATTACAATGCATCCATAGTGGATTATAAGTGAACTAGCCCAAAATAGGCCTAAACAAAATGGAAAAGGGAGTTTGAAATTGGGTCTAAACAAGGAGTTGGGATCTAAAATTGCATGGATAGATGGTGCTTGGAAAAGGGTATCTAAATTAGTATTTGTTTTATATATCAATTTAGACACAATTTTTTACATAACAAGTAATCTTGAAAGTAGGGCTATAAGGACTAATAAGAGAGTAACAAGTGCAAGCTGAGTGGTGTGAAGGTATGAGTTGGAATTTGGGAGTGTTGATGTGTAAAATAGAGTTAATTATGACCTTATAGAGTCTACATAAAGGAATATAATATTTCATCTAATAATCTAATGAGATTTGGGGTTTGCATGAAGATTTGAACTAGTGGAGTATTACAAGGACTATGAGTTGAGTGGCAGAGCTTGGGAAAAGGTATGAATTGATGATTGGAAAGTATGAAAGTTAAATAAAGATTACCATATGATTGTGATGATCTTGTTTATTTTATTTTAATCATTCAAATATGTAAGGTATTCATTGAACCCTATAATCAAGTGAAATTATGAGCTATTTACAAGAGAGGGAGGTACAAGCTCATAAAGAGAGCTTGTGAAGGAGATTAAACAATTTGGGATTTTTATCTTCATCACATTAAGATCCTAAAATTTTAGAGGCTACCTCATTATGTTGTGGTGTGCATAAAACCTACATCAATAGTTTCATTGGTGTTATAAGGATGGAAACACCTTTGATAATAGTAGTTATCCATTACATAGAGTTACATTAGAGTCACCTAGGAGAGTGACCAGATTTAATTCCCAAGATAGTTTTCTAGTCTCACCCTTGATAAATCATAGGATACCTAGAACTATGCCAATATTCCTAGTTCAGAATAATCTACCTCCTCCATTATGGAACCCCTTACCTATAAATAACCCTTTACCTATTAACCAACCAATGGCTTAGACTTGGTTAGTTGGATATGCTATTATAGTGTCGAGAGATGTGTACTATTTACCTCAAAATCCCAAAAATTAATTACCATCCTTTTCTCTAATAGGATCAAGGATAACAAAGGAACATATCAAATCTTTTAAAGCTATATTAAGGCTAATGAATGTTGTCCATGTGGATGTTTTATGTAGATTATTTCCTTTTACTTTAATGGATGTTGCTTATGATTGGTATCTAACAAAAAATTATATCACTTCTTGGGATGAATTTTAAGTAAATTTTCTTGCATAATTTAAATAGGTTACCACTCATGGTTTGGTATACCAACAATTCACCAACATGAGGAGACAACCTAATGAGCCCATCGATGATTTCAATGTAAGGTTATAGAATATGTAAAACTAGTTTATCCCAAGGTATAAACCAAATGAGCCATTAACAATGGATATGTACAATAATTCCCTAGACCCAATCACTACCATGTTCTTAAGAAGAGTAGATACTATCTAATAATATAACATTAGCATAAAAAGAGGCTATTTATATAGATAGGCAACTCAATCCGCAAATGCCTAGTGCACCTAATGCTAAAAATAACTTTTTGGAATAAAATTTGATACCATATGTGAAGTAGAATGTTCTCATATTCAATCAAAATTAGTTGTACACACTACCTCTGTTGACATAGATAACACAACCAAATTTCAAATTATTAAACAATCATATGATAAATAACGGTTATCAACAAAATCACCAATCAACTACACTCCCCACTACCATTTTACAAGGTACTAATTTTTCAAAAGTAGAAGTGGATTCTATCCAAAAGATGGTTTACAAGTTGAGAAATGAATTCTTGAATATGCAAAGGAAGATGGGTAATGCTAATGGGCCAAATAATAATCAGAACATTGGATTCCAAAGATATAATAGACCATTCAATAGGCCTGATCAACCTAACAAACTTCCATAGATCAACGTGTAGAGTTCACAACACCTCTCACCACAATGATCTTGACTATGTAGAGTTTTGTATAGCATTCAAAATATTTCAAAGAGAAGTAATCAAGAAGGACCTGATGAGTAATCCATTAGAATCCCACCAAGATCTTGGATCTTCAACCACTACTATGTTCTTCAAAACTCATGAGTTTTCCTTCCTATGCAAAGATGTTAATGACCTAGAACATTGTATGGATGAAGTTCATGCTTTTTAGCAATTATAGAGAGGTGTATAAAATCTAAGGAATAGGAAACCACTTGCAACATTGACTCCTCTAAATAACATGGAGATTCCTGCTAATCATAAAGTAGATAATAATCCACCCCCTTCAAAGGGGAATGATCAATAACATAACAAGGAAGAACCAAGCAAAGGAAGATACATCATTGTAGAGGATATGAAAAAGATCAAGGTGAATATAAATGTTCATGAAATAGCACATATCCCCAAAAAAAATAAGTTACTATGGAAATCCATTATTGGAAAAGCTCCTATGGAAAGAACTAAAACATCTATAGACAAAGCAAAAGTTGTTTATGTCAACATCATCTACATGAGTAAGCCAAAAGTTCCACCCTTCCTACTGACTATCCAAGCATTTGGTAAGAACATTCATAATTGTTTAGTTGATTCTAGAGCATTTACAACTATCATTCCTACATCTATATGTTAGAATATTGGTCTTAATCCAAGCCCTTCAAAGAAAACATTTTTTGTAACTAAATAGAATAGTAGTACTAGTAGTTGGAGAATTGACCAATGTGCACATTCAAGTAACATCTAAACCATGAGTTAAAATGACCATTTATATTCTAGTGGTAGACATACCTAAAGGATATAGACTATTACTAATTAGGTATTGGTCCAAAAAACTCAATGGATATCTCTTTATATACTTCTCTCATATCTGGCTACCATGAATAGGAATTATGAATCAAATATAAACTAATAGAGAGTTAAGGATGAAGTATCCCATTATAGAATATAATGTAAATAATGAATAGGTAAAGTATGAGTTTCCCAACCTAGTATTTATACTTTTACTACATAGAATCAAGTATAAAATCTAGAACGTGAAGGTTCCAATTAGCCATAAAAATTGAGCTGATTGATCCACAAGGTAAAAGGTTCTTGAAAGCATATAGGTTACAATTTTCATGCACTAATAATATATTTGAGTGTCATGCTATAATCATAGGATTATATTTTGCACTTAAGAAGAATGTAAAAAAAATATTAGTATTTGGTGACTCAAAGCTGATGGTCAATTAAGTCAAAAATAAATACCAATGCAAGCTATATTATTTGAGAAGATACAAACAAATAGCATGGAAATTGATTTAAAGATTTGAAGCTTTCAACATAGTAGCACTTCCCAGAGAGAAATCAAACTATTGATCCATTAGTTATTTGCTACTAATCTAGAGCCTTTACAAGAATATAAGGTAAAAAAGTTCACAATTAAATTGGTACCTTGCCCTTCTATTCCAAATAATGTAGAAAATTTCAAGGTCTTTGATGATGACCAACAAGTTATTTATTTTTTAACTAATTTAGGGGAATTTAAGTCCCAAATCATCAATGAAAAATACATTAATCACTAATGTCAAGAGGAATTAGACAAAAAGGGTGTTCTTTTCTCAAAGAAAATCAAATTTTAGTCATCTTTGTCTCCTTGGAAAGACCATTTGACATAGACCCTCAAGCTTAGCAACTCATGCAACCTAATGTTAATGAATAAGAATTTAGAAAGGAAAATCTAGGAGATGAACACAACCCATGCTATATTAATATCAGTCTCGGTTCCACCCTAGAAGAGAGATAGTGAGTGAAGGATTTGATCACTCGATATAAGGGCATCATTGCTTGGACATATGAAGAGTTAAATGAATATGACCCATAGGTCACTACTCATATGATTCCCTTAAATCCAAATCATAATCCATTTAGGTAGAGGAAAAGTCTAGTTAATCTTATTATATATCTTCTCATTCAGAGAGAAGTGGAGAAGACACTAAGCACAAAAACCATCTTTTTAGTGAGGCATTCTACCTGGGTGGCCAATTTAGTCCCAGTAATAAAGAAGAATGGTGAGATAAAACTATGTGTGGATTTTAGGAACCTAAATAAGGATTATTAAAAGGATAATTATTCCCTACCTTATCTAGATGAGGTGATATAAATAGTAAGTGGTTTTGAAATGATGTCCTTTTTGGATGGATTTTCAAGCTAGAATCAGGTATTGGTGCAATTTGAGGACAAAATGAAGATGAAGTTCACTATGAAGTGGGGAACTTATACATATAAGAGGATTTCATTTATCCTAATAAATATAGGAACTACCTTTCAATGCACCATGTATCAAGCATTCAAAGGATTGATAGTAAAATGCATAATCATTTACATGGATGATCTTATGATGTTTTAAACTCATAAGAAGGACCACATAGGCCATATATAGTCCATATTTAAGAGATGAAGAAGGTTTAATATTTCATTAACCCAAATAAAATCATATTTAGAGTGATTAATGGTAAAATTTTAGGGCACATCTAACCAAGGATAGGATCACCATTGATCCAAATAAAATTTAGGTATTTCAAAAATTTAGCCACCAAACAATAAGAAGGAAATCAAATAATTATTAGGAAAGATCAACTTTGTAAAGAAGTTCCTCTTAGGATTTGTAGAGATCGTTAGACCTTTGAATTCCATGCTCAAGTAGGATGCAAAAATAGAATGGATAGTTAAAGCCCAAAAGTCCTTCCAAGACATTAAAGATGTTATATCACAGGCTCCAATATTAATTAGTCTATATTTTATGAAATATTTATACTTGTAATCATTCACTTTAGAACATATGATTATGGCTATCATCATGAAAAAGGAGGATATTGAGCATCCCATTTCATTTATGAGCATAAATATGAAGGATGCAGAGCTTAGATGTTTTATGATTAGTAAATAAATTTTCACCCTTGTCAATATAGTAAAGAATTTTTGACATTACATCTTGAGGAATAAAAACATTACAAGTGTGCCTGATCCTATGGTCAAGATCATGCTATCATATAATGAGTTAGGGAAATGTCAAGACAAATATATGGCCAAACTACAAAAATTTGACATAGAGATCAAGCCAAAAAAGATCATTTGAGGTCAAGGCATTGTTCAACTTATGACTAAACTAGATCCATGCATCATTGTTGAAAAGATATGTGAAGCTAAAGTATCTAAATGAGAATGGTATATTGATATAATATAGTATTTACTTACAAGAACTTGTTCCTTGGAACTCAATAGAGAGAGGAGAAGAGCTTTAAGGCTCAAAGATACTCATTACATAATCAAGAAAGGATTCCTCTATAAAAGAACTTATGGAGGTATTTATCTCAAATGTGATTCTTTAGATAAAGCTAAAGAAATATTAGATAACTTGCATCAGAAGATAGGTAGTGGTCATCTTTTTGGAAACACCACAACCCATAAAATTTTAATAATGGGATACTATTGGCCAATAGTTTTCAAATATGCTCATACTCACATTATAACATGCCATGAATGTCAATCTTTAGCCAAGAGGGAGGTACATGCAACAATGCATTTATAGCTAGTTGTTGAAGGAAAGTCATTTTCTTGGGTAGGGTTTAGACTTCATTGGTGTCATCAACCCAAATTATTTAGCAAGATGTAAATTTTTGCTTACTGCTATAGACTACTACACTAGATGGACCAAAACCATATCCATAAATAACTATAGAGCACAAGATGTGATCCAATTATTAGAAGAACACATAACAACCATATTTTGCATGCCCGTTTATTTGGTTTGTGATAAAGGACCATATTTTATATCAATAGAATTTACTGAGTGGGTACATGATAACCAAATCATCATCAGGTTAGCTTCTAACCATTATCCTTAGGGAAATGGACTAGCATAATCAAAGAACAAAAATTTGATTGATGTAATTAAGAAATCAGTAGGTGATAAGCCTAGGTACTTGCATAATTGATTGAAGTATGCTCTTTGGGCAGACTGAATAAGTACAATCAAGCCCTTAATGCTTCACCTTACCTGTTGGTGTATGGATGTAGGCTAATATTCCCTATCATGTTGAAGCTACCCACTTATTAGTTCATGTAGGACTACATGGAATTGAGTGATAATGCAAAATAAAGATTATTAGACATAATAAAAATGGAATATTTAAGGACTGAGGCCTTATAGATACTCAACAAACACCAAGATATGGTCAAGAGGTGGTTTGATAAAAACACAAAAGTTGAATCATTTAGGATTTTAGATCTAGTGCTATTTTGGGATAAATCCCATGAGAAGAAGGGATAGAATGACAAGTTTTACCAACTATGGATTGGACCATACTAGATTTTAGAGATCATGGTAAATAACGTATTTTATCTAAAGGATCTCTAAGGTAACAAGCTTACATATCTAGTCAATGGACAATTATTAAAGCACTACTTTAGGGTTGTGCCATGTGATGATGCTACTGACTGATGAAGTAGATGAACATAGACATAGGATTAGATTAGATTAGATTTATTATTTTCATAGATTATTTTCCTACCTTTTAAATCAATATTTTCTTCTTTTAGTATTTTGCTTCTAGATTGGATTTTAGTGCTTTCTTAGATAAGTTCCTTGATTTCTTAGATTAGTTATTCTTTGCTTTCTCTGATGATCAAAACTGTGTTTTCTATGAATATAACTAAGCCAAAAATATAAGCCAACTAATCTTTTGACTTGTAGAAAAGAGGAAAACTAAAATCTTAACACTTTGGGACTAGTTTACAAATTAAGTATATTTTTGTGTTTTGTAAGTCTTTAGGATGAAGGTAGGTAATCATGAATTATTATGGATCATGTCACAGTTGAATACTTTTACCAGACATGTGGAAGTTACTCTTAGATTACTTCATATAAATTTATAAAGTTTTCTTATTTTATTGGATCAAATGCACTTATCACATTAAATACCAGTTAGAAGTGATAATTTTGGGTATAGGTGTGGTTGGTAGGGACATTCTAGTAATGATTTGTTTTATAATTATACCATCTCACTGGTGTTACAAAAAATTTCTATTATATTCAAGATCAAAAGTAAAATAAAATAAGAAAGAACCAATGAGTTCAAAAGAGAAAAAAAATATAAAAAAAAATCAAAAGGCTTAAATGATGAAATAAGGTTAATGTGCCATGCATTATGATAAAAATAAAATAATGGAATGAAAATAAAAGGAGTCCAAGATATATCTATTGGGGATATGGATGTTTGGATGGTAGTAGAGAAATTCTTGAACTTCCCTTATTTTTAAGCTTTAATAAACACTGGACTGAAACCTATAGTTTCACTAAGCCTTTAAAAAACTCATTATAACATGGGTTAAATGAATTACACATTTTGACACACATAAATCCAAGAATTGGAAGGCAATTATGTTTTATCAATCAACTTAGGAGTCTCTTTCATGTTTTTGATTTAAGTATTCTTCTATGACACACTTCATGATTGATTTAACAATTTTTAATAAAAGTTTTGGGTTCTTGAATACTCAAGAGTATTCCCCCTGTAAGTCATCATTTTTTGTACCCCATTTTCCCATAGGAAAATGGGGACCCACTTCTTTACAGACTATGGTCTTGACTTTGAGCCCTTCTTTTATATGTTTATGTAAAATATAGGAGAAGATTGATTACCGATCTTTTCATACTTTGGCAAAGTAATATTGCTATTATGTTTTCACTAACTAAATTTATACCTTTTGAGAGTCTTTATCAGGTTTTATGTTTTTAAACTATCTTTTTCAAGATTTTGTCTTCAAAAATTTTATTCCACATGAATTGGTCTTCATTTTTATTATTTTAGATAATTTTTCTAAAACATTTTCCTTGAGCCAATTGAATTCTTTTAGACATTTTGTTCGAGACATTTTTCCCTGAGCCAATTGAATTCTTTTAGACATTATATCTAAGACATCTTCCCTGAGCTAATTGAATTCTTTCAGACATTTTGTCTGAGACATTTTCCCCAGGGTGACTTATTATTTTGAAATTTTTTCTATCAGACATTTTGTTTAATAAAATTTGGTCTTCAAAACATTTTACCCAATACAATCTTTTTGAAACATACCCATCAAAATTTTTGAAACATACCCTTTGGTATTTTTAAAACATACCCTTCAAAATTTTTGAAATGTCCCTTTGAAACTTTTGTCCTTGGCATTTTTCCCTATGAGCCTATCCTTTGGGACTTTTGTCTTGGACCAATTCTTTCGAGCCTTTTTCCCAAAGCCAATTCATTTAGAAGTTGTATCTCAAACATTTTGTTTGATGAAAATAAACCATGGGCTTTGTGTCTTAGAAATTTTGTTTGACAAAAATGCAATTCCTTTAGACTTTATGTTTTGGAAATTCTTTCCAATGAAATTAGGGTCCCCAAAAAAATTCCCCTACACAAAATGTCTGAAATAATACCCTATTACCAAATCAATACACCAAAAATCCCATAGAATTGCCAAGTGGCACCCCTACTTAAGAATTATTTTATTATGTTTTGAGCTTAATTTAAGATTTTAGCATATGTCATAATCATATTTTATGAACTACTAAGACCTTAGGCTAAAAATCTATATGCTTGGTCATTTTCTATATCTTATGATTAATGCAGGGTTGAAATTAAATGCATGAGCTTTTTTATATATTCTAAGCCTAGGCCCCAATCAGATTCTATTCATACAACTAAGACCTTAGGATAAAATATTTATGAAGGGTCCTTTATATATATATATATATATATATATATATATATATATATATATATATATATATTATATATATATATATATATATTTCCCAAAGTATTATGCTAATTCCTCTTTCCATTTATGATTACAAAGTTGAGTGAACTAGGAAATGACAGGTGATGAGCTCATAGGGAGTTAAATTGATTTGATGATCACGTGGACATTTTTGAAATTCATGGAAACATCAAAATTAATCTCAAAGATAAAAGGTTTGGGTTTAAATTATGATATTCATGTGGGCATCATTGACATCTGTGAGTACATATTTGATGTTCATACAAATGTCAAATTTAGGCTTAGTAACTAAAAGACACGGGTTGAAATTATGATGATCATGTGGATGTCATTGATGCTCATGAGGACATCTTTGATGGTTGTGTGAATGTCAAATTTTAGATTAGAAATAAAATGATAGGGGATTAAATTTTGATGATCATGAGGACATCATTGACAGTCATGAGGGTGTCTTTAATGATTTTACAAATGTCAAATTTAAGATCAACAAGAAAATGATAGGGATTAAATTATGATGATTACATGGACACAATTGACATTCATGAGGATATCATTGATGGTCACATAGATATCAAATTTAATCTCATAAATTATCCATTTTTAAATCAAATGTTAGTGGGCCTAGGAAGATTGATGGCTAACATTGATCCATGCAATTGATTCAATGGTGTGAGATTGATAAAGACTTTTTAAAAGAATGAGGACATGATAAGTGTTAAGCTCACAGGATTCAATGAGTCAAATCACTAAGATCTATGAAGCACATTAACTTGAGCACATATGATTGATGGTGTGAGATCAACATGGAAAATTTAAAGGTTTTGGAATAAGCAAGGAGCTACCAAGTGACACAAAAACATTTAATCTAGGAATATAAAGAGCATAGAGGCCCTCAAGAGCTGCCAAGTAACACTCTCACATTCAATCATGCAATTGATTTGATGGTGCAATTAGATAATATAATTTTCCAAGATATAGACCTAATGAGGTGGGGATGCATATCCTAAAGGAAACAATCATATTTTGAAAGGTAGAAAATAGAACAACATGGATAGAGTATGTAGATCTTTTAATTTCTTGGGTGATATTTATTGACAACCATTAGGTCTCACAACTAAAGTTAGATCATGAATATGAACATTCATGGTTATCAAATATATATTAAAGCTCTGACTAATGCTACAATTATAATGGGTAAGCATGCAACATATAGTTTAGATAATTTAGTCATAGTTAACAATAGTGTCCCTGGTTCTTAAACATTGGTAAAGTGATACTTGTCTTGGACATATGTTTAAGATCCATTTGAAGGTGGCGAATCTAAAATATCAACATGTTTTTCCCACAACCTATAAAAGGAGGTATTGTCATGTAGTTTGAGCTATAATTGTAAAAAGTGCCTTTATACACATGCACATGTTACATATCTTTTGTAAAGGATATTTTAAAATGATAACTAAAATTGGACCCTTATAGGATTTTTAACCATAGTTAGAACTTAGGTTCTGACTATCACATGTAACAACATTACATAAACATGGAGGATGAGATGATCCCTTCCCCATGTTTATATAAATAATTGTAATCCAAATTAGATTTTTGTTAGAGAATTTTAAATATAGGAGTAGCATCAATTTTGATCATCAATGAATGTGTTTGTGTATTTTCTTTCCAATTTATATGTAATTAGTTGTTACTTTCTTTGGTTGTATGTTTCAATAATATTTATTGTCTAATAGCTACAAATGGATTCTTGACTAACTTGATTGATGTACTAATTTGTAGATGTGTATTTGCTATTGAAATATTGGTGAATTATATTGATTAAGTCAATTGAGTTGAATTGATTTATAATTTTGATTATGCATGAGTGCATTATTGGATGTATTTTTATGTGTGTGTGTGTGTAAAACTGCCTCAAATACTTCACTAGCCCAAGCCATAATTTCTTGATTAAGGGTGTGCAATAGTTTCCCTAAAAAGATCAACCTTTGTCTGAGGCCTTTGAATTTATTGCATCTTTATCTCCTTAGATTTCTTAGCCATGTTTTATTGTGTGTGTCCTATTACTTATAGCAATAGGCATAGGTTTTGAGAGCACTTGTCCTTTTAGAAACCAACCAGGGAGTTAGTTCATAAAAACCATAGAGCCTTATTTTCTACCTTACCCTTACCTCCTTTTTAGAGTTTGTTTTGATATATACCCACTTTATATTAGCATATAGCCACCCATACAAATCACAAAAATATTCAATAACCTTATTAATAACCACACCTCCATCCAAAAATGTTATCAATAACCTACATACCCTACTAGCTATTCCATCAATAGGTTGTCAAATATTACATACCTATAAATTATGACTTAGAGTGGAGTTTACCTCCATTAAGATCCTAAAAATTTAGAGGCTAGCTCATTATGTTGTGGCATGTATAAAATCCACATCAATAAGACCAATTGATCTTTGAACAAAATTCACTAAAATAGCCAAGATACTTCAATTTCACAAAAAATTTAGCTTAAGGCCCTCCTTATAGCACCAGTGAAACCTGCCTATTGATGCCTAAAAGTGAATAATAGGGTTTATAGAGTGTTTAAAACACTTCTCATTTCTAGATTCAAAGAATCTATTACATGATTATTTGGTTGTGATCTTCTTGAGATCTTTGGTGGAATATAGGTAAAGCAATTAACTGTTTCACAAAATGATAATATAGATAGTTGTTGGAAGTAATCATGGTCTTAAAGCTTATTTGTGAAAGATGATAGTAATTTAAATTTATTATATTTAATTATGATCAGAACCTAAAGTCTAATCTAACATGTATATTTACAATGAAATTTAAACTATAGTGATTTAATTAACAATGAAGAAAAAAAAGTGTAGGTTAGAGAAAAATGGTATCTCTGATCTTTAGTCTAGACATTATGATAAAAATTAAATTTCATCAAAGAAATGCACTCAAACCAATATATGAAATGAAATATCCAAAGGCATATATCTTATTATATACCAGGTAAATGTCTAAGGATTTTAAAATAATGCAAATAAGAACTCAAATCACTTTAAGGATTTGCTTCTATAATAAAATAACATTAGCACATTTTCAGAAAAAAATGGAAATGAAATGAATCTAAATTATTTCAATCAACCTGACATAAGAATAAATTGAATACTCTACATTCACATATGCACATCTAATATTCATATAAGCAATTCAAATTTGAACATCAAACTAGATGTTTGAGGAAGCAACCATGCTAACAAAATACAAAAACAAATACAAGATAATCATTACATTAATTTTATCCAAATTTACAAAGTAGTATTTGCTCTAAAACTCCCTCTTTCTTTTACAAATGATAATACCCATTTTATATAAGACTTTGAGGTATGTCGATCAATAATAAAAAATGATAATTGAACAAGTATCTAGGACAACTATCCTTATACAACATTCTAGAATTAGATACTTTACAAAATGGACTAACCTATAAGAAATGCACTTTAAAAGATGCACATTATATTAAAAAATATATTATTCTCTTTTTAGATGATATACATGTTTATAAACAAGAGAATATTCTAAGTCAACATAATTGTCTTTGAGAACCTCTATTATTGTAGTCTTTTATCTTTGATCTAGGATCTTCATTACCCTAATACGTTGTTCATCAACCAATCAGAGGTTGATAATTAGCTCCATGAAAAGCTCTTATTCTTTATCTGTAAGGTCCTTAAAGTTTTTTTTATTTCTATCTAAGGCCTCTTTAATTCTCCTTTCATCTCATATATTTTCTTCTTCTAATAGGATCATATCCAATATTATCTTATTATCTACCCTTGTAGTACCTTGGATTTTACTTTTGACCTCTTTAAGGAATTGAGTATCCCCATTATTGAACTCCTCATCTTTTATCAAGCCCATAAGACTAAAGGTATTTGGGTCTTTGATCAAGCCTCTTAAAACTTTCCCAATTACGTTCTCTAACTGCTTGGAGTCATTAGAGATATCTTCTATACTCCTAGATAATGTGTTCAAATCCTTGATATTCTCAATAAATATTACCATATACATATTTGATTGGGCTAAGCTAACTCTTTTAAACCTAGGAATATGTTCCTCTATCAATATCTTGATCAATTCCTTTACCTTATTACTTGAATTCCACCATTGATTCACCAATTTCATGGCCAAAGTACTATATTTGCTCACCATGTCTAACTTAGACCTTATATCCTTTAGAAAGTTGAATGTGTCATAAATGGTTACTTCAAAATTGTTGACAATGTCCCATAGAATAGACATAATAGATTGTTCTTCTAGGTTCTTATTCTTCTTCTTTAGCCCTTTGATAATATCTTGCAACATTTTCTATTGTGACTAAGCCACTGTAAGACATCCTTTTTAAACATAAGATATTTACCTAGCCTTTGTCCTTCCTTTTGATTCAAATGAGTCAAAGGCTCCATCTTTTTATATATAATCTATTCATCACCTGCCTTAACTATTTTCTTGGTCAATCTTTGCAAACTAGTAGTATTTGGATCATACTTGACTCCAATTGAAGATTGAGTCACATGTGGAACTAGGACCTCTACTTATGATTCAACAGATTGAGTTGGAGTATCCAATCTCTTTGATTCTTCTTCTTGTAGATCAATGATCTATGGCTTCAATTCTTGTTATATTAGGATGTCAGTAGCCTTCACCATAGCCCATGGATGATTAATAATGGGAATATTTTCTAACCTTGGTTCATAAATGAACCATTCAATAATAGGTGGACCATATAATATATTTTCTTCACTAAAAAATTTTACTTCACTCAAAGGTGTTGTAATAGTTACGTTAGGTTTCTTTGCCTTTGGAACAATGACCATCTCAACTTTATTTTTAGGTGTGTTAATAACTATCAAGTATAAAGAATTTCCCTTATCCTATTTGACTTCTTCAATATTTTACTCTTCATCAATTACTATCTCATGAGTCATAGATAAAATCCTAAGTGCATCTTCAATGTATTTATAAGGGTCTAATGTTATCATATGTACCTCTTGTTGAGGTAAATTTTGCTCTAATGCTTTTAAAGATGCAAAAATTAATGATCTAGAAGAAATTTCATTTGGCCTTCTCTCCTCATGCCTATGATCTATTAGTGTCTCTATTATGGGAAACTTAGAAGAATAAACATCAATCAAATGATATTTCCTAGGGCCTAGTTGCTACCTATCTTCTATTTTATAGTCCCTATTCAATCTGGACTCAGGTCTTATGTTGTGCTCTTTGAATCTTCTAGTCACTTAAAAATTTGAGTATGATTGGTGTATATAATATAAAATGTACTAGGCTAATGATTATTTCACACATTTAAGATACCTTTGAGCCTTAAATGTTCTTTTACCCTTTTGTAAGGGTTTCATTATATAAGATCATCCATCTATAGGTTAAAACACAACTTATGCTTTGATACAACCTCAATATGGTCCTGCTACCTGAAGATAGTCTTACCAATTATCATGGAAAAAATATGTAGGAGACCATTTCTTTTGGACTTACAAATTCCATCAATCTCATTAAACAACTAATAGGCTATCTCTTATTCTACTAATTTATCAGGTACATGAATTGGTAATTTGAAAGGAGCACTTTGGGTTCCCTAAATTATTATGATAATGTAATATGAATAAAACCATATTTCCCCTATTTATTTAATATAATTTATGATTAAAGGGCTAACTTTCATCATAGGAAGACCATCTATATCCTTACTCAAATTAGGGTAGACATAAAAAAAATTAATTAGATGTGGTCTCTATACTTATAAATGTGCAATTTGGAGTAGTATTGGTAAATGATTTGAGTACCATTTGGAGACAATTCTCTTTGATTGGGAATCTTTATGGTTGCACAAAATTCATCTAGTAGATAAGACATTATGTCAAACTCAGTCCTCTTCTTATTATTAATTGTATATATATGTTTGCTTAAGGAGATATCGATTATCTTACCTAATGGAGGAAACATTACGTTTTCAATAATAAAATACACCATGGGGACCCACATTGGTTCTACATATGCTATAGTTACACACCCATATAATTTATTTATCATGGTCATCACCATCATAACTCTATGTCTAAACTAACTTACATGGATATTCTTAGCAAGTTTCAAAATAACCTAATTACCAAATTCCAACCACATAGATATGGTATCCATCATATTGTGATTCTTAGACCATGAATTAATAGAGGTTAGGTCAATTTTAGGCTTGGAAAATTTGTAGTAAGACTCAAATGTAATTAGGGATATGTAAGAAATCTCCCTCAGATTATGTTCATTAATCAACATGCCCTTATCTATTTTAGCTACTTTAATAATGGGTCCAAGAACATCGATGCAATGAAATACCTCTAGTTTAGTAGCTCTATAGTGAAGTCCAATCATCTAGATGGCTACAATGTTGTCATAAAGTCTCTTTTTTGGGAGGATATTTTCTTTTTCCTTGGTGATCACCAACTATTTTTTAGTTATCCAAAATAATTTGGAACAATTATTATCCCTTATATTTAAAAAAGTAGCTATAAACTTAGTGTCCTTGAACACTCATCCTTCGACATATGATGTCAAATATAATTCAACTTATTGATTTTAAACATGTTTATGAGTCACCATTTCTATAATTCAAATTGAATTATCATTTTATACATAATATTTTAACTCCTCTCAACTCAATCATAGCAAGCTTAGATATAATTAGGGCTTTCTATATATTCTAGGGTTTCACAAAGAGATTTAATGGTGGAAATCAAGTTTAAAATGTGAGCTTTAGTGATTTATATTATTTTTGGATTTCAAATTTATATATTTCACATGTTTGGGTCCATAATATCTCCAAATATGATGTGTTTTTCTATGTGGCACTGCCATGTTACACTTCTCCTTTATTTAAAATGTGACCATTATAATTTGTAGACACATGTCATTATCTCATGTAATATTGAATCTAGATTAAATTTTTACCCTTGATATTTTAAGAAGTCATCTATCCTTGACTTTATCATTGGCTATTTATCTTCCTTATGAGCTTCCAAAATCAAGTCTCTTGACAATTTTGTAAGTTCTTTGTGTACCTTAAAAATAATCTCCATTACCTTAATGATTTTATTCCACATGGAATTTTTTCATGCAATCATGGCCCTTTGAATCTTTGACTCACTTTACACCATTGATCTTGATCAAAAAAATCAAATACAAGCTATTGATCTTCTTTTATAGGATTAAACTCACATCATTGATCTATTGACTGCACAATCAAGCATGAACCATTGATTTCCATATTCGTACACAAGCTCAAATGGAAGTTATTGATTTGCTTGATAATTTGTCATGGTTTTAACACTTATCATTTTATCATTTCATCTTTGGATCCTTGACTTGTTGATTTGATGTTTGTTTTTAGATCTACTTTTCTTGATTGGAAGCACTCCATTGATCTTGATCTTGACTTGTTGACATTGGGTTTTGACATAAATCATTGATCTTATATCTGAGCTCCAAAGAATTTACCATTTGGTGACACTACATGATTTTATATCTATGAATAATGAAATAAATGAAGTAAGTATTTAGATATATAGAGACATAAGGTAAATTTTAGACTAGTTTTAGACATGTTAATAAACATGATTAAAACTCAAGATAAAATTTAAACTAAGTCTAAGATATAATAAATTATTCCCACATAAATTTAAATCTCTTTCAAAATAAAACTTAGACTAATTCATTTAGAGTTAATTTTTTAACACCATTTAAACATGGATTTAATCAATCGACTAAGGACCAAAGGTTAACAAAAGGGGTGAAATTATCAATAATAGACTTTGATCAAGTTGAATGTCTGATCTATATCACAAATTTGCAAAATTTGAATAAGGGCACTCATTTTTATAAATGGGGGTATGTTGACCTCAATATTACTCAAAGCTATTTTAATAAATAAATCCTCATTTAAACTAACCTTCAGTTGAGCTAGACTTAACACAACTCTTAACTAAAGATGATACTAGAGTCTAGGAGAGGGAATGACTATAAGAAAGAAGAACATCACTACCATAAAGATGCATACATAATGACCACTTAAACTTCAAAATATTTTATTTATATAATTATTCATTTTTGATTAAAAATACTAGAAGACTCATATACTCATCAACTACTCTAAAATAACTATGTAATAGCAAGCTAAAACAAGAAAGGGAAGAAATTATCTTGATAAAGAAAAAAAGAGGGGTATATTTCTATATGTTTCCTTTATCAATACAAAAAGAGCCAACATTTATTATGGCACAAGATCTATTATTATATAGGCATATAGGCTTGAGGAGATCAAATGCAAATTCTTATTTGAATTCACCCACTAATGGGGCAATTATAAATATTCTGTGTGGCTAGACCACTTGAGGTTCATTGGGAAAGAATCCCATTTAGTTGCATCATGCAAATATCATGAATCACACTAGAACAAATCAATAATGATTACCAATTGGGAATTGAATTAATATTTCATTGGGATAGCTAGCCACCCACATCTTATGTGGTTAGATTCATTCCTATTCAAGGCATATAGTTTATCCTTCATTCAATTCTAATGTGCATGCCATGCTAATTATTCCCATCTCATTCATGATCTGGTTCACCTTATCAACCAATTTGATATCTATGACCATACTCTAATTGATTTTAAAAATTGATCACATAGTTAATTCTTGGCCTTTGGTAGTTTTGATAGCCACACGTGCCATCAAATTCAAGCTAGTGCTTTATTATCTACACACCTAGCATGTCCTTTACTTGTGTGGTGATATTTCTATGTAGCTTATTCTCATTTTTGTTTTTACTACAAAATTGTTTGGATTTTGTGGGTCCTAGTTTGAAACTTGATATCCTTCTTAATATCTTAGGCCTTTTTATGATTTTGATGGCCATATAGGCTATCAAATTTAGGATCATGCTTAGTTGGCTGCATAACTAATTTATCCTTAGTTTTGATGGGTTTAATAATACATGTATTCTAATTGCTTATCTATTTATTGATTGAATATTTAAGTGCATGTTAATTACTCATTCCATGGTGAAGTGATATTTCACCATGTATCACAACCTCAGTCACCCACTACCTTGACATACTACTTTGCTTGCATAAACTTCCATGGGGCTATGGATCATCAAGATTTCACCATGTGGAAAACATCACTCATCTACTTGTATAGGGTCTAAAATTACCTCTAAATTACCTCTAAACTACATAGAAATATTTGATAGAATGAGGAAGTGATATTACAATATGTGTTGTCTTCCTGTGTACTTACTCACTTAAAGGCTTTGAAATTTGTACAAAAAACTTTGGGATAATTAAGAAGAAATATTATGCCATGTGACATCATCCAATTGACCCACTAGCCTAGAGAAATTTCACTAGTATGTATCACCCTGAGATAATAAAATAATGGGATTATGTCATGTGACATCATTCAAATGACCTATCAGTCTAGAGCATTGTTAATGTCATTTCCTCACTTGGAAATTCTTGAATAAAATTGACTAGGTATTTTTAAGTAGTGGAAAGGTTTGACATGGATGTGGGAAACTTTTGTGAAATTAGCTCAGTGATAAAAGTATTATTGAATGTATTTAGGCTATTGGGAGTTGTGGAAAGGTGTCACATGGCTTTAGGAAACTTTTGTTAAATTGGATAAGTTTTTAAAGTAATTTTGGGATGGATTGAAGCCATTGAGAGATGCATAATGTCATTGGGTGGCATTAGATGCATTAAAACACCTACGAGAAAATAGAAATAAGCCCAATCAACATTTTTTGATTTAAAATCTAATGGCTAAGAAATTCAAAATAAAAAAATCCAAGGAAAAATCATAAAAATAATAAGTGTAAAATGAAACATTGTATAGAATTAACCATTTTACTCGATTCGAAAGTCACTTTAATATATTTATAAGAAAGAAACTAAGTAACATAATGAAACTACATAGATACTTAGTAATTTAGATCAATGAGAATCAAAATGGACTAGATTACTCAGGAAAGGAATACATAAAAAATTGGAATAGTTAGATAATTTGCACATCTTAAGGTTAAATAGTCTAAAATAAATATGAAAAATGTGTTTCAAAACACAAATAAAGAAGTAGACTAAGTCTTAGTAAAATTATGTAAATTTAGATATTTAAATTAATGCATCTTGGATGTGAATTAGACCAAAAAAAAACTATGGACCAATTGAAGTATAATATTATAATCCAAAGTAAAAAGAGGGTCCCCATTTTTATTCTAAAAATGGGGCATGTTGTGCAGACAATAATAAATGGTGACTCCTACTAGTAAATACTCCTAATTATTTCAAGAATCTAAAATATCTAATTTCATAAGAATAAAAATCATTAGCTGTAAGTAATTAATCAAAATAAATTAAAATTTAAATAAACTAAATTTTATAATAACAAGTGACATACTAATCCAAAATACTATCAAAACTATTTGTGTAATTAATTAATTTATTCATTTCATTTTCATTCACACGTAGTAATTCAGATTTCCATAAGGTCAAAACTATCGAAGGGAAAGATTTTCTAGTTTGGATTGGGGGGAAGTGGATTAGGCATTCCTCTACTTCTATCCAAGTTTTTATAGCCCTAAAAAATACCTTTGGTCCCTTCCAAAGGCCTTGCTCCATTACCAATCAGGCTAAAAAGCTTGTGGTGGAGGATACCAAGATCACCCTTTCAAGGAGAATTTTAGATTTTACATTTTATCTCAATTATTTTGAAAGGAAATTTTATAATTAATCCATAGAGGGTTTGGGACAAAGCCATGAGTATATTAAAATCATCAAGTTCATTACACCTCAATACAAACTAGAATTGAAGCATTGATGCATTTTTATTTTGATATTTATTTAATTGCATTAAATGGATTTAAACAAGAAAATAGTTGTTTTAAAATTCAAAAGTTCTATTATGAATCATTGACCTTTAGAATTTAAGAAATGAATAAAGTGATAATAGTAGTTTCATACCAAATTTTCAAGTAAAATTTGTAACTAAGCTCCTTAAGTCTCATCTATATTACTCTTGAAACATTCCTTCCTTTCATTTATTTGATTAATAAGGGGAACCTAAGGAAAAAATAGCTGGGGGAACCCAATAATGAAAACATAGAAAAAATAAAATCAGACCTAAGTTAACAAACAAGGTATAGGAAAGAAAAATAGAAAACATGAGAGAAGTTATTTACAGGGGCTTCCAAGCCATTAAATCATAGAAGTAGTGCTTGGGGAATTATCCATTGATAGGCAATGGGACATCCTTACTAGTAAGATACCTTAGGTAAATGGCATTCTCACTTAGGATTTCAAAAATTTGGTAGGGACTAAGCCACAAGGCATTAGATTTTCCATGTTGTCTCTTTTGTTTGTGAACCCTATCCTAGAAGAGGACCAGATCAAAGATTTGAAAGCCCTTCACTTTATCCTTTATGTCAAACAAGTGTTTGACTACATATTTATGTCTAATAAAATGCAATAAGGTTGCATCTCTTTTTTCTTCTAACTTCATGAGGTTCAAGAGGTGGGATTTTATTGGATCATCAATTCCTAGGTACACTTTTAGTGAACATCAAGGTAGGAATCCTTAGATTGGTTGGGAAAATAAGATCTTGGTCATATACTAGATTATAAGGGGATCTCCCCAAGGTAAACTTGATCGTAGTTCTATCTAACCAAAAATCATGTTTAAGCATGGTATGCCAATCCCTTGGGTTTCTTTCTAGTGTTTTCTTAGTTAAATTTATTAAGTTCTTATTTATTAACTTAGATAATCCATTACCTTGTGGATAATAATTTTTAAAAAAATAAAGAGTTATTTAATTATTATAATCCCATTCAAGGAATTATATGAAGGAGAAAGTAGGGCCATTATCACATACTACTGTGGTGGCCATACCAAACCTTGTAGCAATGTATTACTCCAATAATTGAATAACTATGTCCATGGTGCAATTCTATAATGGTTTGTATTAAACCAATAAGTACAATAGTCCATTTATATCAAGATAAATTTGTGGATAGGAATTGGTTTTGATGGCCTCCACAAACTCCAAACCCCACCTAGCAAAGGGATGAACCTTAATGACTGATAACAATGGCATAGTTTGGGTGTGTTCATGGGGTGTAATGACTTGATATATGTGGAAATTCCTCACCTAAAAGTTATCATCCTTTAAAATATGTGGCTAATATTAACCTAATTTTAAAATTTGATGAGTGGTAGTATAACCTAAACCATGCTAGGTCCCATATTTCCCATGGAAATATCTAAGTACTATAACTACTTCCACTTTATTTGGGCATATCAAATATATGATTTCATGATTTATTTAGTATAGATCACTATATTTGATCATAAAATAGATGCTTCTCAAGTGTAGCATCCTATGTTGTGTGGAGTTTAGGTTCCTAGGACACTCATTATTCAATAGATATTCAACAATATTTGCATACCAATTATCATATATGATGTTATGTACTGAGTACTATTGGAAAATGATTTGGGGATCTACCTAATGATGGTTTTATAGGGTATTTCCCTTAAAAAATATTCATTACTATTAAATCAATGTCAAACTCTTGGAGTATGGTCATCTATTTACCACACCTTTCTCCTAATTCATTTTATATTATCAATGCCTTTACAACTAGATTAGCTACCACAACAAATACATTACTACATAGAATGTAATGCTTGAAATTTTAATAGCCTTTATCAAAGTAAAGACTTGTTTATCTATTTTTAAATATCTAAGTTCAACATTCCTAAGTAGGATACTCATGAAATAAATCAACCTTTCATCTACCAACTCCTTTTGTGTTAACATGATATCCATGGAATGCTTTGAGGAAAATGAGTAAAGGTAGAAGGGTTGTGTGTACTCTAGGCTAATGAACACATGTGTGTTTATAATGATGGCCTTTATTTGGTTAAATTAAATCTTTTATTTAGTATTCCAACTAACCTTGGCATCCTTTTTCATCATTTTATTAAGTGGTTTGATTATCTCATCAAAACCTAAAATAGACTTCCTAACAAAGTTTATTTTGCCAAAGAAACTCTTCAACTCCTTACCAAAGAAACTCTTAAACTCCTTATTAGTGTTGGGATATTGGATTTTCAAGATCATGTCCAATCTATAAATATCTATGGATATTCCCATTTCAAACATAACATGGCCTAAAGTCTTACCTTTAGTCACCCTGAATATATATTTCTTAGGATTTAATGAAATTCCATGGTCTTTACATCTTTGCAACACTTTCTTTAGGTCCTTTATATGATATGATATCTTCTTGGAAAATAATATAAGATCATCCATATACATGATTATTAATTTTACCATTAATTCCTTGAATTTAATGTCCATATCCCTCTTAAAGGTAGTGCTTGCATTAATAAATCCAAAAGGTATTCTTTTGTATGCATAGGTAACCCATTTGGTAATGAAAGTTGTCTTTCTATCTTCATAGTTGAATACCACTTGGTTATATCCCAAATACTCATAAATTAAGGACATAATTTGGGCACTATTTAAAATCTACAACACCTCATCGAATTAAGGGAATGGGTAGTTATCATTTTTAAAGATTTTTTGAGGTTATGGAAATTAAAATATAGTTCGATCTCCCCACTCTTTTTTGTCACCAGTACTAGGTTTTCTACCCATGTAGAATGTATTATCAAGAAGATGATCCTTACTACTAGTAATTTATGTACTTTCTTAAAAATTAGGAACTCTAGTAGTGTATATGTAGGCCTTTGTCTTCATCTAAGTGGCTTTACTCTAGGATTGAGGGGAATAGTTTGTGTCAAAATGGAAGTGTTGAAGACCTTGAGATATTCATAAATCCATGCAATCACATCCTTAAATTCCTTGAGAGTATGAAAAAAATATCATTTATCTTACATAGTACAAGTGGTTCCTAAAATGATGCTATTCACTTCATTTTTACCACCTAGGTTACATTGATCATGTTGCATATTGTTTATTAGGGTGAAATCTTTCTCATTCTCTTGATAGTCCATATCGAATAATATTTCAAGGGAGATCATTAATTTGGGTATATTATTCATATTCAAGTTAATCATTTCATCCTCATCCAATTTAAAGTCCTCTTAACCATCCTCATCAATGATTTAATCTACAAACACTTTAGCATTAGTGATGAATTCTAATATGTGCCAATCATCATTAAAGACTTGGAAATTGTTCACATTATTTAAGACTGAGGGGGTTAAAAATATCTCTACTAAAAACATTATCATTATTGAATGGGATATTAGTTCCAAGGTACTCAAAATATTGTCCAATCCATTTGATATATGATTCTTTTATCTAGTTAATGTTTAAATTCAAAAGGCATCAAATTTTTCAATTAAGTTCTAGGATTAGTTTCAATATCTAGATAAGCATTTATCATTAATAGAATATTAGCTTCTCACTTATTTAACTACCAAATCAAAGTCACCCAATACTCTAATATTATTTACTTTATTTATAAGTGTAAGTAAGAGACCATGAAATAATGCTTCATATTCAACCACATTATTGGTAATATTGAACTAGAGGTAGTAGACATCTAGATAGGATTTTACTTGGGATCGATCAATTCCACCCTAACACTTCATCCATTTTTAGACTTTTCACCATCGAAATTCAATCTCCACAAATTTGATAACATTGTTAGTGTTAGTGACTTGGGGAATGGGAGTGTTACTAAAACATTTGCCTCCTAGTGAACAGTAAAATCAAGACCATCTTCCCTAGTTACATCATGGTTTTGAATCACTTTCAAAGAACATAATTTTTTTTCACTTTTTATTGATTCAAGATGCCTTGGGTTATCATGTGTGAGAGAATATCTAGGAAGGATACTAACTCTAGTGCTTCATGGAAGTCTTATTCGACTAGTAGTTCCAACTCTTCCATAATTGGTTGTACTACACACTAAGTATGTTAATAGAGAGGGTGTTGGGTGTTCTTTCTTCTTTATTCAGCATATGCAATCCCATTTTAGATTCCTCATAGAGTATCTCATTTATTTTATTTTACTCCTTGATCATATAGGCCACCTTAGGTTATCATTCTATCTAGATTTGGTTGGGCAACCCATGCCAAGGTAACCACATGTGGATAAAATACATTGCCATGTATCCATTTAGAGTCCTTGAAAAGTCTCAACTCAATAGAATGCCATAAGTATTTGGGATATCCACCACTTGGATATTGATGAATTTTTATATCTTTGTATCAAAATCAAGTTTCATTGGAATATTATTCAACTCTCTAACCACTATCACCTCTATTTTGTCTATATTAACCACATTCTAGTTTAACTTCATATGTATTAGGCCCAATTACCAGAAAATAGAATAAGAAATGACATTCCCTGAAGCACCTAAATTAACCAATTAGTTATTAAAGCTTTTACCAAATATGCTAATTGTTAAGATGAAATGAGGAGTTTTAGTCTTTTACTTGTAGAGAGAAACATGTACTTATGAAACATTAGCATGTTCTTTCCCTTTACTATCCAAAAAATATTTTAAAAGCAATTCCTTTTGATTATAAATCTAAAGCAAATAAAAAATAGTTATATTAGATTTAGTTTTCTTAAGATCTTCAACTATATCATAATTGAGCTTGTTCTTATCTGGTTGATTATTATCAAGAGCATATGTAGTGGCATGCTTGGGTGGATAAAACTTTGAAGTCCTTTAGGTGGAAGAGGATTATTACCTAAATTGACATTAAGTGGAACTTGAGTGTTATTTGAGGGAGTAGGGGTTGTTGATAGATTAGTTGACTTACTCCTTAGTTGGAAATTATTACCTCTCTGGAACTATCAAAAATCATGGATCTCTTCTAGGTTGTCCTCACACTCATTCTCATCTTTAAAGGGGAATTTTTAAGTGTCTAACATAAAGGTTGTGTCTAAGTTTCCCCCTTTATAGTTATGGTTATCACTAAGAGTAGGCATTATTTTAATGTTATCCACATCCTTTTGGAATATGCTTGAAGTAACTATGAATTCCACATAGTTGGTTTTTTCATGATTTGTAGTATTGTGTAGCTTGCACCAAATTTTTAAGGCTGGGTCTATTAAATTTAGGGAATGGGGAGCATTGCTACACTAGTTGGTAGTATCAATGGGACTAGGAACATTTACATTATTAGGATGGTAATTCCATTTCATATTAGGTCTTTAGAAATTGAAAATCCTACCATGAGACTAGTCATCTATGTTCTAACTAGAAATTTGAGGCCCCTACCTATGTAGGTTGGTCACATCCTTAGATAAATTTTAAATAATTATTTTAGATTAATCACTTCTAAATCTATGTTACCACTAGGTTGGTTATGAAATTGAGGTTGCATGATAGATGTAAGTGCATGGGTGTGAGTGTTGCTATCATGGGTTCAAGGTTTTAAGTAAGATGGAAAGGCTTATTGGGTGATTCTAGATGCAATGCATCCACTAATGGTGGGTGAATTAAAAACATTATTATAATCCATTCAAATCAACTATTGGTTATTCATCTAAGGAACTACATAGTTGTGAGGCACACAAGTTAGGCCATTAAGATGATAATTCATTAGAATTAGATTGTAAAGTGGATTAGGGATCACATGTAGGGCTCCTAGAATAGGATTAATTAATGGAATATTTTTTTTAAGGATTGGTTAATCATTAGTATTTTTTTATACACTCTAATCTAACCCAATAAAGTCCAAATGCCAACTTGACATCCCTACAACATCATTTTTTGCTCAATGTCAATAGCTTTAATATAAACTAAAGATAATAACATGAGATCTATCAAATTTCTCCTAAGGAACGTAAAATTCATTGAATATAGATCCCTAAGGTATATTTTTATGGTAGTGACTTTAGTCTAAGAGCAAGGATCTTTCAGACACTAGTAGAGTCTATGGAATTGAGCATTGAACATGCTCATAGGCTCACTTTGTTCTCTATTGGTGGCTAAAAATTAATTATACAAGACTAAGGGGTCAATGGGGATTATAAAGTGGTTTATAAATATGATTTATAAATCAACCCAAGTAGTAATAGACCTACTAGTTAACCCAAGATACCAAGCATGTGATTCTTCCCCTAAATAGTAAGGAAATAGTCTACAAGCAACATATTCATGTTAGACCTGGGTTCTAATTAAGACATTCTTAAAGGCTTGCATTTATTCTTCACTTATTTGGATACCTCTTACTATGAAATTTGGGTATAACTTGTCAAGACATTTGGGAAAATAATGATCCATACCTAGGATATTCATAGGATAATAACCTCCTTATCTAATCCAGGCCATGTTGGTAATTGGTAGAATCTAGGGGATGATAAATGGGTTAACCAAATGGATATATGCAATTGTTTATGAACTACTAACTAATTTTATGGGTCTAACATTTCCTTTTCCTTTATTAACTCTTGATTTTTACATTATTTGATCAGGGAGTTCTAAGAGTTCTAAATTATCCCCCATAGACTTCAATCAAGTGTTAATTATTCTTCCTTTTATCTTAAGAGAAGATTTAACTTAGTGGGATGGGTGGGTTTTGAAAATATTTAGGTTGAGTTTTGACTAGAGAATTTAGATAATAATTTAGTCCCTCCTTCTAGTGCTAAAACATGTTGATGTGTGTTTTCACACATAGCCAAAAATTAGGAAAGGGTTGTTAATCCATCCCTCTCCTAAAATGAAATACATGTGAATGAATCTCCCTAAATTATTGGTTACTAAGTTTTGGTATGTAGGGTAACCTTATCATCTTATTATAACCATATTATGTCAAGGGGCCTAAATTCAATGATTTGAATCAAAATAATTAACTCTAACTAATATATTTATTAAATTTCTTGCTTCGAAGATTTAATTCCTTTCACAAGATGACTTATCTCTTGAATTTATCATGTCTAATAATGTAACAATGCAATAATAATGATAAAATTTTGAGATTGAATAGTAACAACAATCAAGATAGACAAGTAGGATCAGATTGTTATATCCTAGACTAAAATGATTGTAAAAAAAAGACAAAGATTGAAGTTAGAGAGGTAAAAATTCTTGTTATAAACATAGGCAGACTCAAAGTTATTTGACTAAATAAATCCCCATTTAAACTAACATTCAATTGAGCCTAACTTAGTAAAACTCTTAACTAAAGATGGTGCAAGAGTTTGGGAGAGGGAATCAATACAAGAGAGAATAGAATCACTACCATAAAAATGTGTAGACAATGACCACTTAAACTTTAAAATATTTTATTTATCTAAATTTTCATTTTTAATTAATAATACTAGAAGACTCACCCAATCATCAACTACTCTAAAAATAACTATGTAATTTCAAGCTAAAATAATAAAGGGAAGAAATTATCCTAATAAAAAAATGGGTATGGTTTTATATGTTTCATTTTTCAATCCACAAAGAGACAACCTTTATTATGGCACAAAATCTAGTCTTATATAGGCATGTAGGGTTGGGGAGATCAAATGAAAATTCCTATTCAAATTTACCCACTAATGGGTTAGTTACAAATATCCCATGTGGCCATCCCACTTGATGTTTGTTGGGAATTAATCCCATTCATTTGCATCATAATAATATCAAGACTCACACTGAACCAAATCAATAATTAATACCAATGGGGAATTCAATTGAGATTGGTTTGGGATAGCCAATTACCCATGGTTAGAATCATGATTATTAAAGGCAATATTTTGTCTCTAGTTTGATTCCAATGTGAATTTTATGATAATTATTCCCATCTAATTCATGATCTGGGCCTCCTTCTCAACCACTTTGAAATCTAGGACCACACTATAATTGATTCTATATATTGAGTGTGCATTTGATTCTTGGCCTCAAATAGTTTTGATAGCCAAATATGGCTTCAAATTTAAGTTAGTAATTTGTTAGCTATGTATCTAATGTGTCCTTTGCTTATGTAGTCCTTTCCACATATCTTCTTCTCATTTTTATTTTTATGCATAATTGGTTTGATTTTGTGCGTCCCACTTTGACACTTAACAACCTTCTCACTCTTCCAGGGATTTTGATGCTTTTGATGGTTAGATGAGCGCTCATACATTTTTGGATATGTAAGCAATATGTACTTGGATTCAATGGGTTTCCTACCACATGGATTCTATTTCTCTTCCATTTATTGATTAAAGCTTTAAGTTTATTTTGACTACTCATTCCAAAGTGATGAAAAATTTCACCACATGTCAAAATATCACTCACTTGCTACCTTGTTATATTACTTTTATTTCATAGATTACCATGGGGATATAGATCATAAATATTTAACCATGTATAAACATATCACTCATCCTCTTGTTTAGGGATCTGACATGACTTCTAGCCTACAAAAAGATATCTAGGAAAATGGGTAAGTAAGATTATGCCACATGGTGTCATCCCACTCACCCACTCACCTATAGGCTCTATGATTTGTATGAACATATATAGGATAACATTAGAGTGATATTATGTCATGTAGCATCATCCCACTAACTTAATATCTCAAAGGAATTACACTAGTATGGACCAACCAGGGATAACATAATAATGGGATTATGTCATGTGGCATCATCCCACTAATCTGCTAGCTTAGAGGGTTGTTGATGTCATTACCCCATTGCACAATTCTTGAAGAAATTTGAATAATTATTTTGAAGTAGTGGAAAGGTGCCATGTGGTTTTAGTTTTTTTTGAAATTGATTAAGTGAAAAAAGTCATATTGAATGGATTTGGGCTTCTAAGAGCTACAAAAAGGTGCAACATGTCTGTGGGTAACTTTTGTGAAATTAGTTAAGTGTCAAAAGGAATTTTAGAATGGGTTGAAGCTAATAAGATATATAAAAGGTTGCTAAGTGGTGTCAAGATGCATTAAAACACATATGGTCAAACATAAATAAGCCCAGTCAATAGTCCTCTATTTAAAATCCAATGACTAAGAAATTAAAAATACAAAAAATTAAGGAAAAAGCCTAAAAATGACTAAGTATAAGATGAAACAATGCACATAGTTATCCATTTTTATCGATTTTAAATTCAATTTAATCCATTTATATGAAAAGGACTAAGTAAAAAATGAAACTACACAATTTTTAGTAATTTAGATCAAAATGAGAATTGAAATGGACCAAATTTTTAAGGAAAAAAAGCCATAAAACTATGAAATAGTTAGATAATTTACACCATCTTCAGGTGAAATAGTCTAAAATAAAGCTATAAAATGTGTTTCAAAAACACAAACAAATAATTAAAACAAGACTTAGTAAAAAGATGTAAATTATGATATTTAAATTAATTTAGCTTAGATATAAATTAGATAATCAACCACTATGGACTCCTTGAAGTATAAGATCATAATCCAAAGCAAAAAGAGGGACCCCATTTTTAGTCTAAAATTGGGGCATGCTATGTAAGTAATAACAAGGTATATGGGATTATTGTATGAAATATTTGACTTTAAAAAGTTGCCATTGTTGGGATAATGTCACTAACATTAAGAGGAAGTCAATATTGACTAACTATATTGACCCAGATGGTCATTAGTGACCCATAAGGTAGCATGTAAGTGTTAAAGAGAAAATGAAGAGGGTCAAACTCATAAGGTAGCATGTAGGTGTGGGATAATGGTGGGTTAGGACCATATTTATATGTGAAAGTCATGTGTGGTAAATTTATGTCAATATTTTCATTATCAAGTACTTAATACAAGATTTTAGTATCAATAATGTCTTTCTTTTTTACTGATTTATGTGGTACAAACTTGAGATCAAATTCCATTAACAAAAAGATCCACTTGGATATTATTCCTAATAGATATGGATTAGATATTATGTATTTTAAAATATCATGTTTACAAATCATGCATTTCATTTTTAAGAATATGATGTATAAATTTATATATTGAAATGCAAAAATGAGCATATTTTTCCACTAAGTTGTAATTATCTTCATAATTCCTTATGTTTTAACAATGTGATACATTTCTATTTATTTGTTATTGTCATCATATTATGTAATAAAATACACTAAAGCATATTTTATTACATAAATTTTTAAAATTAAACAATCTATATGGGATAAGTGGCATCATGATAGGAGGATTAGATAGATATTATTTAGTTGAATTAAAAACAATTATTAGATTTATAATACCATTAAAATTTGGTATCAATTTTGAATAGTCTAGCAAATGGTTGAGCCTTATCAGTAATGTGAGAAACAAATATTCTAATAAATTCAATTTCTCCTTGTAAATTACTTAGTTTCTTAAAATTATTAGGAAGAGAAATCTAAATCATTTATTATAAATTATTTAGATCAAACTTTATGTATTGACTAGAGATAATGAAATAAAAATAATTTACCAAAGGTCACACAAAAAAACACTTTTTGTGAGATTTAATCATTTTAAAAATCTTCATAGAGTTTAAAATATTTTCCTTAAGTCATGAACATAATTTTCTAAGATGTAATTCAGTTAATATTTAAATGTGTGTCATAGACATTTGATAAGTATAAAATAAGTTCTTATGTCAAAAATGCACAACAACATATACAAATATACAATGAGATGTTGTAAAGGCACTCTTGTGTTGATCGCTATGATTAATATTTATTTGATTGAAACACTAAAATATATCCATAAATGAATGCAACTAATTTAGAGAATTAGAATCAACAATCATTTCAATAATTATTAATGGAAAGTCATATTTTGAAATTGCCTTATTTATATATAGAAAAAACAGATATAGATATCCTAATTCTCTTAGTATTAGAGTATATAATAGGCTAAGATCTAATTAGAATTATTTAATGATTTATGAATACTTAATTAGTAGTTTCTCACATATTATTAGTAATTAATTATTATTTGTGTGTGACACTTTTCAAAACACATATTGGAATGGTTTTTAATTGTACTTATTTTCTCTATGGATATTGTAGAGAGAGAAGCTCATTGATGTGACACTTGAACCTTCTAGGAGTAGATGTTTATAGTTTTATATCCCACTCTATTTTAGACTATTTATTGGCATTGATGTACTTATGCACTCAATGAATAAATAAATTATATGATCAACTTGTGAGTAAGCATTATGTATTTTATTTCTAAACATTAATAATATTTCAATCCATTTTCTTTCTTAAGTATTGGTCTTGGCTTCAAATCTATTTCTTCTAATTTTGGTTTCTAGATAGACCCTTATAATTCTTATATCTATTTTATTTATATTTCATGGTATCTTAGCATAGGATCATGCCTATGACCCAGTGCTCATATCTCTTCACCCACACTCATATGTATTTCATCAAGAGGTTTTGGAATGTTATAATTCCCTGATAACATCCAAAACACACTTTTATTACATTCCAAAAGTGATGATTATTCCAATTAGAAGTTTTAAATTGAATAATTGGTGAGGAAATTAATTTTAAATGTTTTGGAAGGCCTCATTCTATTTTTTTAATCTAGGATAGTTTATTTAAAATTTTGATAATGGTGATGTAGTCTTCTCTTTAGCTATGTTGACATAATTATCAAAATTTGATATGTGAGAAGATAAATCTCATCATTTCATGAAATATTTATTTCATGACAATATAAGTGATTTAAGGTGTATTTGAATTAGTTGAGTCTAAATAAATTAGACTACGATGTTATAACTACACCCCCACCAATAATACAAAACTACTACTCTAAATGATTTGGTTTGCTTTCTAGTTAGTTTCTATTTGGGACTTTATTGTTTAGTGATGGTTGTTGGAGGTGGATACATCAAAAGAGATAAAAAATTTAAATTAAGCATAACATAATTTTGAAGGAAACATAATTTTTTTAAGGAATTAATTTTGAATTTGTTCAAAATGCATAATTTTCTTGGATTTTGAGTCATCACAATCCAATAACTAACTTAATATAAACACTGATAAATAGTAATTGATAATTATTATGCCCTCTAATTAAGTAAAATTCCATATTTTTTTTTTAAATTCTAAAATTATATTATTTAAGTATTGGGAGTGCACTTTACAAAGAAAGAGATAGTTCACATGTTTTGGGGGTAGGTAAAGTGATCAATTTTTTTATAAGGTGGAACTATTTATTTTTAAGAAAATAAATCCCTTAGAACTTGAAAAATTAATTGTATTTTTTGATATTATTATAAAAAAATCTAGGGGGATTTTTTCCATTATTTCTAATTAATTTATAATCAAAAGACCTTTGGACACATTTTCAATGGTACTTGATGTCCTAAAGGAACTATTGTAAACATAAGGACACATTATCAATGGTACCCAATGTCTAGTAATCTATCATGACTACATCATATTACATGGATGCCATTTACAACATATAAATACCATGTGTGGAAACTAAATATATAGCAAGTTCACCAAGCAAAAGGTATTTTATGCATGTAGACTGCCACTACCCTTGATTTCACTTATTATAATGATAAATATTTGTTCATGTGTAAATAATATTAGGCACTTGGATTGATTGTCCTCATGATTCTACTAACCTTTTATTTCATATTACTAATTCAAAAAACCCAAAGAGGCATGAGATAATTAGAACACTCTCTTTGATAAAGTAAATGAGTTAAAAATGTTATAGTTATATGTATAACTATCCTCTATGTTTTCTTATAATTTCCCCACTATTGAATAATTTAATGAAAAAATTAAAAATATTAGGTCTCACTTTCATGAAACTAGTAAATAAAATACTAATAAAGAGGATATTTAGCATATTTTGTCTAAGCTAAAGTGTACTTTAGTGTATTTTATTCTAAATTTTATTCCACTAAGGATGATTTGGTTGATGAATTTTAGTTTCTTAAGTTTGATGTGTTTTGTGAGCAATTCACTTGATAGAAAACTAAGTTGATGACTCTTAATGCACTTACTATCCTGAGCCTTGAATTTTTACTATCACCTCTAAAATTTAACCCAAACTAAAAAAAATACTATACCTTCCAATGAACCTAAAGATTCATCCTCTCATGCCTCTCAATCTTCCAAAACCTCTAAACCTCTTGATTCTTCTAAGTCTTCCAGGCCCCCTAAACTTAAACAATAGAGGAAACAAATGAATGATTATGTATTTTGTAGTTATTAATGTGGGGTCAATCATTTTGAATCCAAACAATTTTATAATATGGAAGAATTGGAAAATTTAGTTAAACAACACAAAATATTTACTCCTACTCCATCTTCAATTAGTGATGGGAATAACTCTATACATGGATATTAATTGCATCACATACAAATTTAATTGTTGAATCAAAAGTTTCACATCATCTCACACACTCTCAAGATCTTTTCACTTATTTTTTATATTGTAACACTTCCTATGTTGAAGTGGGAAACTATTCTCAACTTGATGTATTGGGATCTACTGCTATTTATATGAAGGATGGATAGGTCAATGATGTATAATATGTTCCAAAATTTTCCACCAATGTTTTGTCTATGTATCAAATATGTTACTCAAGAACTAATAAGATGATGGAGTTTACTTCATAAAATGTTGAAATCTAAGAGTTTTTCAATCCACATGATATTGTTTCTATAGGCGATGATGATAATAGTTCACATCTCTACATATTTCAAAAATTTGAACCATCTATTGGTTCCTATTTGATTGCTCATGTTGACCCACTCATAAAATTATAGAAAGAACATTTTGGGAACCTTAACTATATATATTTGTAGAAATTAACACATATAACTTGGTGATTGGCCTTCCCAAAGTATCCTAAATTTATTAAGTTTGTACTAGTTGTATGCTTGCAAAAAAAACACTAGAATAAATTTACAAAGGAAAAGGCATATCAGGCTAATGCCCCTCTCTATATTGTGCATATATATCTTATGATATTTACCAATCACTCATTCTTAGGTGTCAAATATGTACTTGATTTTATTCATGATTATTCTCAGAAGATCTATGTGTACTTTCTAAAGTATTGTAGTGATTTATTTGATAACTTTAAATCATTTAATTATTTTTTAGAGAGATTAATATATTCATATTAAAAAACTAATCATAAAAATTGGGGTAGTATATTTGTAATGCATTCCTTTATTTTTGCATTCTAATGGTCTTTTATACTAGTATAGAGTTTTGTATGCTACTCAATAAAATGGTGTTGCAGAGTGGAAAAGTCATACTTTGAAGAGATGGATAATTTTATTAATCAATCTAAGTATATGGCCCCTCAATATTGGGCTGAAGCTATTAAATATGATAATTATATCTATTTTTTCTTGCACAACATGCCCTATTTTCAATCTAAAAATGGGGACCCTCTTTTTGCTTGGGAGTCTAGTTTTATACCTTTTAGGAGTTCATTATGGTTTTGGGTTCAAATCGGCCTTATTTTAAATATACTAGATTATTAGTGACAAGTGGCTAAATGGGTTTAATTTTTTGTCTTTGAATCTTTTTAGTTTATTCCAAGATTTTATCTAGGACTACTTTAATTTTAATATCTAAATTTGCATAAATCTAATAAGTCTTAACTTATTTATTTGCTTGTGTTTTGTAAACACATTTGAAAACTTCCTTTTAGGTTATTTCACCTTAGGTTTATGAAAATTATCTAACTATTTCATAATTGTATTTCTCCATTTCCTAAGTAATGTGACTCATTTTTATTCTCATTACGATCTAAATGACTAAATGTTTATAAGGTTTTACTTTTTAACCTAATTGATTCTCATAAAATTATATGAAATTAGATTTGGATCTAAAAAATGACTAAGTCATTTCATGGTATTTCATTTTATCCTTAATCATTTTTAGATTCAAAATTAGTCATTTTAATTTGAATTTTCTTGGCCATTGGTTTTCAGATACTTAGCCATTAGTTTTCAAAATTTTAGCCACTAGTTTTTTTAAACCAAGGTCATTGATTGTGCCTTTTCATATTATTCTTGTAGGTACCCAAAGGGAATAGTAAAAATATTTATGTATCCAAAATTTATAAAGACTTGGGTATTCAAAAAAAGTTTCATGACAACAAAATTCATGAAAATTATCCAAGACAAAAGTTATGAAGACCATGAAGAAGTAGAAGTTATAAAGAAGGGAAAAGAGGCTCACACTTTTGAAATAATTATGTCAAAATTTTTGTGTGAGTGAGAGTTTCAAAAAGTTACAAAGAATTTTTAAAAAATTATCAAATTTCTATATCTTAAGAGAAAATGCTAAAAATTAGTCTAAAAATAAGTTCCAAAGAATGAAGAGAGCCCAAATCACTTCATGAACATTTTATAAGTGTTTTGATATTTTGAAAAAGTATTATGAATACTAGTTAAAAATTTGGTTATAATAAAAAAAGTTTTTAAGACTAGTGCCTAGATAAAAGTTATGAAAATAATAGTTCTTAAGGCTAAAATGAAAGTCATAACTTTCATGTGAGGGCTTAAACAAAAAAATACAAAGAATTAAATCAAAATTAATATGGAGGCATGGATCCATTAAAAAATGAAACATTAGAGATATTTACCATTGGAATAAAGTGTAAAGAGATAAGGGAGTGACATGTGGCACTGGAAAAGCCAAAACACAAAAATGATGATGAGATGCCATGTGGAAAAATAACAGCTTGATTAAACTAGGAAGTGCCACATCAACTAAAGGCATAGTGGTTAGTCTCTTGGCCCTAATAGAGATGTTAGATCATATGAGAGTATGAATGAATAGAAATTTCCATGTGGATTATTGCTACATAGGTTAATCTCTCAATCTTTATAGAGATGTCAGACCCCAAGAGATTTTGAAGTATCTAGAATGACACGTGGCATAACTTGGCATATTAGTAAGTGGGGTCTAGAAAATTTATAAAGAATACACATGGAAGTAAACCATCGATATAAGGAGACATTGGCTATGTATTTAGAAAATAATAATCCTATGTTGGATTTTTATCATTGATTTTAGCTATGATGTTGGAGTATATCCCAACAAGCTAGCATGATGGCCTTATCATGTGAGATTTTGGTCTTGCATGCTCACTCAAAGGGCATCATGAAATATTAGTTCTTGAAGGTTTGGTTACACAATATTAAATGTGTTTATATCTCTTTATGTAGTATCAAAAAAGATTATGTAATAACATGAGTACACCACTTTTATCTTTCTAATTCCATAAATGGTTATTAACATTACTACACATCACATATATTATCTATTTCTATGTATTCCATTAATCAAGTCAACAAATTGATACTATGATAAATATTATTACACTAAATGAACAAAAGGTAAGGTTTCACCATATATTTCTCTCCAAAATATCATTACAATAGGGGAATTTATACTTGTTTAACCTTGACCAAGTGTCATAGTTATTAATGACATGAATAGATGGTGCACAAACTCTCAATAGACTAAGAGTCATGGATCTTATAATGAGTTATTCCTATAGGCCCACATCCATACACCCCCTATATCATCACTATATTCTATATTTTGGTGGCCATGTGTTTCATTCCTTGGGGGCTGGTATAAACCCTCTGATTAATAAGGTCAAAGTGCCCCATGTGAATTGTTCTCTTAAGTACTCTTACTTCTCACACACTCTGCTTCGTACATGATCTACTTATCACATTCTCCCCTAGTCTTCTAATTTTGTTTTGAGTCTTTTTTTCTTAGGTTATTTGTGAGTTTTTCTCTTTTGATTGGGTCCTCTCATGCTAATTCTCCCATGCCATTGACCTCTTGTTCCCAACAAGTCCTATGTCATAATGATTTTGTACTTATCAGTGATGTAATGGTCCTCCCATGCCATGGTATTTCTCTACCATGTTGATCTTGTGCCAAAATGGGAAAATGGTCCTTACATGTTTTGATAGTTCCACATGCCAAAATGGGATAGTATTTAGTCAAAATTTAGGTCAGAGTCTATCCCAGACTATGCCCTTAGTCTATCCCAGACTAAGCCACACTAACATCTTCTAAAAAATTGAGCCCCTTCTATTTTATTTCCTTCTTTAGAATTTACTAATGGGACAATGATTTTAGGGCCTACATATTTACTAATTTAATGGACTCTTTTGATACCTTTAACTCCTTGGGTTAGGTCACAGTCTCACTAGTCTTTCTCACCTATTTATCTAGGGTTGCGCTAGCATTCTTCTAGATGCCTTTTAGTGTTGATACCTCCTTATCAACCTATCCGTAGAGGGATTAAAAACTTACATTTAGTTATTTAAGATGGTTATTAATGGAATCCTCCATCATTTTTAAATCCCTAAATGCCTTTGTGCACTTGGCATGGTCTTTTATTAAAAGGGCAACATCGATCGATTGCTACCTCAAGACCTGTTCAGCTTGGAGCTGAGACTTTAAGACTTTATTTTGGAATGTAATCCATGAAAAAATGCTATCCAAAATGGGTATAACTTCCCATACTCTCTCTAGGGCATGTTTACAAATGTCAATAGCTATGGTAAACTATTTAGCTATTTCTATCCCCTTATCTCTTGGTATGGTTCTCTCCTTATATTTATTGAGCATCAATCCAACCAAGGTCTCAAGATTTCTAATGGAATCCCCATCTAGTGGTACTCCATATAAAATCATTGGATATTCCTTTAAAATTATTTTACAAAGGGTTAAAACCCTTACTTTTACCTTTGTGGCCTCTTGTAACTTTTATTTTATTGAGGCCATTTCCTCAACAAGTAATTACTTCTTAGTAAGCACTTTACTATACATGTTTATAACCTTAGTATGATTTATTTTTACTATGCATGCATCAAAATATATAAAAAAAATGTTTTGGTACATTATTTACATGCCTAATTTAAAAAATTTAGCACTTATTATTAGTGTGTTAAGCCTTTGTAGATCAACCCTCATTAATTCTAATAACATTGGAACATTCAAGCCTAAAGAGATGCTATATAATGGGAGATAAAACTTGGGATCCTTGTTAGACATATTAAGAAAAAAAATAAACTTGATTCTTGGTGTTTGGAGTTGTATCCTTAAGATTTAAGTACAGCCAAAGATAGAGTTTCTTATCTTTTATGTCAAATTAGTAACATGTACATGTAGTGGTTGTTTTTCTTTCATCCTACTCTTTTGATTTGGTTGGTCCTTTTCCACTATTATGGTATTATTCAAGCTCAACCTCTTGTTGGATTCCTATGGCCATCTCATTGGTTCCTACACCATCCTCCTCATTATATTTTATTTTAATGTCATGTAGGGGATCATCAAATATGGCCTCCTGTATTGAGGATGGAGTATTTTTAGAGTCTGATCTTGAGCTATAGATCTATAGCTAAGGGGAATCTTGTTGGGGGTGCTCACCTTGTAAGCTATTATGGAGTAGATATTTATGTAGTACTTAGGGAAGATGGAGGTGGAGAAGGTGGGGGAAAAGGTGGAAGTGGAGGTGGAGAAGGTGGGGGTGAAGGTGGAGAAGGTGGTGGAGAAAGTGGGGGAGTGGGCTGAAAAGATAAAGGTTTAGAGATAGATGAGTATGGAGGAGTAGAATGAGAAGGGGATGTAGAAGTGTGAGGAGATGAGAAAGTACAAGGTGGTAAAGGATGCAGTGGGGGTGGAAGTGTAGAAGGACAAGAAGAGATAAGTTTGAATGGCTGTGCCTCTCTCATCATTTGCTTCTTTTGGGAGGCCTGATGCCCACTCAAACTTGCACTTAGATCTAGTCACTTCCTCCTTTATAGTTATGGTGCTTAGGGGAGTCTTTCCTTAGGGTCTCCATCCTAAGGGTGTTTGAGGGGGTGTAGCATATAGAAAAAATTGTGAATTAATCCCTCAGTAAAATATCCTTAATCTTTATATCGGTCAAGTCTATCTCCAACCTCTTATAAAGGCCATTTTACCTAGATATACATAAAGTTTTTGGAGGGTGTGAACCTCCACATCTATCCTTTTAGCCTAAAAAATAATAGGTTATGCATCATACATTTTATTGATGGAATATATGAAGTACCATATAGAGAAGGAATAGGGCAACTTGAGCCAAGTAGAAAGTTCTCTAGATGGATTCATGTAGATCTACACGATGGATAAATTCTTCTTGATAGTGAACTGTGAATGATCTATAGATAGGATGGGTAATTCCTTTAGGATACAACACTCATTTCCAAATTCTACCTTTATCCCATCAAACTAATACCTCATCTTTACCTTGTATGAGGGGGTGATATGTTGGGGACAAGTAAATGCCTTGTAGCACTTGGTGGGGGACTTATGAGTGGGAGGGTACACCCACTTTAATGAACCCAAACTATAATTTGGAACTTTTATCTCATCAAAGACCACTAATAATAGGATTTTTCTCTAAGGAAACCTATACTTGGGCATATTATGGGCTTTCTCTATTTATTTAGTTATTTTTTAGACAAATTATAGTGCCTAGTTATACTTTAGTCCTTGTGAGAATTGGTGAGCAGTGTATAGGTGTACCATGTCCACCTCCTTCCAGTGATCAATCCCTCTGATCTTGGTGGAAATGATCCATGCCATGACTCTAAGGGTATGATATTACAATTTCTTAATGGGCATTGCATGCCCTTACTTCTAGTACATTAACACAATGGAAATCCTTTGTATCTCATTTATGTTAGTTAAGTCATTGATCACACTCATCCCTAGTACATTAACACCATGGAAATCCTTTGTATCTCATTTATGTTAGTTAATTCATTGATCACACTAATCCCAAAGAACTATAATCTAATGAATTTGTTGATGGGGTGATCTTCATGTTACACCCAATGAAATAGATATAGTCCTCATGGATGCATGAAAGGAGGAATTAAACTACCTATGTAGGTTTATTGAAATATGATAACTCAAATAGTTGAAAGAGTCTCATGGTGTCTAATTGGTTCTTGATCAATAAATCATAGACCACTTGATTCCTTATGTTAGTGGTCTTAACTTGATACTCATTCTGGAGCTTAACATCATTCCCTATCTAGTAATGATTGTAGTCAAAGGCTATGGTGGTCGATACTTTAGAGACCCATTTTTCCATGTGTAATACTAAATATAGGTATTGTATCTCTTCTATCAACAAAGAGGGAGGTGGGGATGTTGGGGCATTTTTCACTACCAACATCTATGCTTGTTGTCCTTTCCTCACCATCTTGTCTTCTTATTTTGCATGCTTTCTTACTTATCCTTCTGTACTTTGTGCTTGTTTTCTCAAATGTTATTCTTGTTCTAGAGTCTCCTCCCTAATGGGAACCTAGTCTCTTTTACTCACCTCTAATTTTTCTAGTATAGTTGGTAATTTTTCAAGTCTCTTAGCCATTTTATTAGGCTGCATTACACTTTAAGGATCTTAAAGGTTAATTCACATCCATCCTATGTTCCCAAATAAATACATGGTTACAAATAAATTACATCAACTTTTTGAGCTTAAGGACTTTTTTAATGGTAGACCTATAACCTACAACTTTAAAAATTATTACTTTCCTCTCCCAAACTAAAATTAACTACTCTATCCTTAACTGTGTAATAACCTACATGTCTTTCCAAGGGTATACACACTACTTTCCTCAAGATTCAATTGGATTGGCTCTAGTGTGGTTTCTTGCTCTTCAAATCTGATTCATCATTCATTCTTGGCTTTGATAATCAACATAATGTAAAGGTTAAAATCAATTTAACCTACCTTTATATAAGCTTTAATGGGGTTTATCCTCATTAATCTCTTTCTCTTCGGTGTCACTTCATAGTCATAAATGCATATCTTTTAAGGACCACCATATTTCAAACCTTATCTTGTGTAATTAATACCTTAACAATTTTGTCCCATCACTCTATTCACATGTTTATTACCATAACTAGCCTTTTTATATTAATGGCACATCTTCTCTCATGTCTTTCTTAGAAGTGGAAGACAACTATATCCTATCTTTTCAGTGTAGTGGAAGATAGTTGTTATGTTTTAAATTTTTTTTACATATGGTGGGAACCTTTCCTCAAAGTACCTTAAATGACTCATGTGCCCTTAATAACTTTTACACGTTTAGTACTTGCATGCCCACATATCTTAAATGCCTAGGTTTAATTTGTGTAATTTTTATTTTTACCACTCATGTATGACTCCTTAACCCACACTAAAATGGTTCATGGTCCTCCATGAAAACAAATATAGAAACACAAAATTACACTAAAGAAGAAATACACACCACAAAGTTAGTAATTTTTATTAAAATTAGTAAATCCTAACCTAATGGGATAAGCCTTATTGATTAAAATAGTTCATTTCTACTAAATCAAATCAAAACTAAAGCCAACTTCCATTATAGTGCCTTGGGAGGAATTGACCATCCATTCATTTTAATTAACAAGCACTGATAGGTTGAATGCTATGGATTATGAATAGACCATCCCAATGGATGTAGATCTTCCCAAGGTGGCATGCAAACTTGGAGTTATATTAAAAAAAACTTCATGCCTAGAGAAAAGGCTTTATTCATTTTATGATAATCATGTCATGCCTTCTATTTGTGTTTCTCTACATCCTAGCTCTAATGGGTAAGAAACCAAGTCTCATCTAGTTTCATTAAATCATCTAATCATGATTTCAAAGATTCTTCATCATCCAATTTTCCCATGCACACTATATGGAGGGATGGTACCAAGAATTCCATTGGCATAACTACTTCCTTTCCATACACTAAGTTGAATGGTGTGATTTTATTGAGATGCTTTTATGTAGTTCGGTAGGCCTAGAGTATTGCAAATACTCTATCATCCCAATTAGTGTGGCCAACATTGCATATTTTAGTTAAAGTGTTACCTAGAATATTATTAAAAGATTTAGTAATACCATTATCCTATGAGTGGTATGGTATCATCTTATGGTACATGATCATAAACTCATCCATCAAAATATGAATCATCTCATATAAATAGTGGGTTCCATGATCAATAATGAAACTTAAGGGACATATGAACCATGATATAATGTTCTCTTAGATGAATCATGAAATAGTTGATACAATATAGTCATTTTTCAATGTTGTTTCATCCCAATGCATGAGGTAGTTAGTTATTTCAATAATGTATCAAGAACTCATTCATCATCATACTAGAGTGATGAGCCCCATAAAATCAATATCCCATTTTTTTAATGGTTCCCTGATAGGGATGGGTCATAAAGGCATAACGTCTCTTTTATTAGGTTTACCTATGCACTAGTAGATTTCACATGTCTTAACATATGCCTTAGCATCTTTGAATAGAGTTAGCCACCATAGCTCAGCTAGAAACACCTTACACACAATAGCCTCTCCAGCATATTATCCTCTAGTAATGCATTCATGAACTTGTTATAGTACCTTAGAGTGTTCATGTTGCATTACACAATGATGAAGCACCTTGTCATGATCCATTTTATAAATATCTCTTACTATGTTTGATAGGGTGTTGCATGGACTACAAGTTGAATTTTTCCTAAAAGGTGAGAGAGTTAGGTATGGAACCAATGTTTAAAAATTCTATAATATCTTCTAATTATTCATGTACCCATGTAACTCCAAAGAGTTGTAAATCAAGAATATAATCCTCTATGGTGTGTGGGGGTTCTCTAGTCTCAATTTGGGATAAATGGTCAGGTCCATAGTTAGTCTTCTTTGGTCTCACCACTATATAAATTAGAATTCTTAGAACAAAACAATCTTGCAAGAAATTCTTCCATGTAGTATTGGTTTGTTAACAAGGTACTTCAAGGCTTCATGATATATTTAAAATGTAAAGGGAGTGGATAGAAGATAATACCTAAAATTTTTTAAAGCATAGACCATAGACAAAGCTTTATACTCCATGGTGGTATAATTTCTTTTAGCTAGTGTCAACTTCATATTGGCAAAGTAAATTAGGTGATCCAAGTGACCTTTGCCTAATTGTGTAATAATTGTGATAGATTCCATGCCTGATGCATCAATATGGACATGAAAAGGTTTTATGTAATTAGGTAATTATAGGATGGGAGTAGTAACCCAATTTTATTTGAGTGTTTCAAAATCTACCTTACAATAATTACTCCATATGAACTACTCATTGTGATTTAAAAGTTCTTTCAAGGGTACAAAAATTTGGCATAACCATGAATGAGATTTTTGTAATAGCCTGTGTGCCCCAAAAATGTGTGCACCTCACACTAAGTCTTACGCACTAGCATATGAAGGATCATAGAGACCTTAATTGGGTCCACTAAGAGTCCTTCCTTACAAATAATATGCCCAAGAAGTATGCCAAAAGGTGTTATGAATATGCATTTCTTCAAATTTAAGGAAATTTGTAACACTCGATAGTGCTCAAGCATGAGTCTGAGATTAGCACAATAGTCCTTGACCAACCCATATAACAACTAGTCATCCAAGTAGACTTGGATAAATTTATGAATGAAGTCTTTAAAAGCTTTAACTATTATCTATGAAAACATTACAGGGGCATTTTTCAACCTAAAAGGCATAAAAATATAGGTAAATGATCCCTATTTTATAGTGAAAGTTGTTTTAGATTGGTCTTCCTTAGCTATTTAGACTTGATGTTACCTTGAGAATCCATCTATAAAAGAGTAAACTTCACAACTAGTAACACCTTCTAAGATTTCCTCCATGAAATGCATTGGGAAGGGGTCTATCACATAGGATGTATTTAACAGATGATAATCCACATAGATATGGATACACCCATCCTTTTTGATAGTGATTACCATGGGACTGACCCACTTAGATTCATAAATGGGAGTAATTACTTTGGCATGAAGCATGTTGTCAATCTCTTTTTTAATGTGCACCTAGAGATTAGGGTTCATCTTGTATGTTCATTTTTTCATTGGCCGAGCACCATCAATTAGCTTAATGTATATCTTCCATAATGATGAGTGGAATACCTTTATTTCACTATAGCTCCTTGAAAACACATCCTAATATTATTTTAACAACTCAGAGATTTTTGAAATCTTTATGTGAGTCCAATAGTTTCTAATTATAGCCATCTTTGGATCTTGTTTCATGCCAATATTATGTTGAATAGTTTGAATAGGCCCATGATAAGGGTTATCTATTAGAGAACTTGTGTCTTGAATTATTCATGAAATATTAATTTTAAGAATATGTATATGGTTGATCATGAATTTGAGTGAAGTAGATCCTTCACATTCATCTACTTGGAAGACAAGTTTCTACTTTCCCTGACAAATTTCTTGACATCATTCTTCATCAGGACCTCATGGTGGTGTAGGAACTAGATAGATGGAAGGCTCAGTGAACAAGTGTAAATATTCCTTAGGTTCCTAATGAATATGTTATAAGTGATATTCGATAGGATGTGGGTCATTAATAACTATTTCATGCATGGCTTGAAGAGTGAGGTACAAGTACACCCTTGGTGAATAATAAGATAGTGTTGACTTGATGTTCTCCTTTAGTAGCTATTAGAACCTAGTACCCATGTGCCTCTCTTCATAAATATACCATGCATATGACTAAGTGTATAAAGTCCCATAGAATTCATGAACCTAGAGCTACTCTAGTAAGTATGCCTCCTCAACTTTCCATATTGTCTCACAAGCCTCAATGTGAGGTTCAAGTGCTTGTACTCCATTATAACTAAGTATTCCCCTAACCTTATTGTCATATTGGATTCTATGATGGAGATCAAAATGTACTTGGTCCCAATTTAAAAGGTGTTCTTTATTGGTGTGTCACCATATTGCGATGGTGCCATAAAAATGTGATCTAATGACCTCATTTGGTCATCCTTAGTGTTTTATAATTCTTCAAGGTGATGGAAAAAATCATGCACCTCCGTTTGCCCTTGGAACGATGGGGCTTCATCAAGTCTTTCTAGTGGTGGTCTTATCATTGGCCCTCTCATTGTTAAACCCATGAGGTGTATAAACTTTTGATGTTTATAAAGTTGTTGTAGGAAGTTTTCTCTTCTATTGATGGTGATACACATCCTTTGGTGAGATCACAGTTGCCATGGGTCCAACAGTTATAAGCATTGCTTGTAGTATCAAAAATAGACTAGTTATCAGTCCATTAAAGAATACCATCTAAGGTTGGATCATGTTGTTCATAATTTTGAGCAGTAACATTATACAAGTGGTTGATGTCTTCATCAACATTGATGAGCTTGATATAATGAGGTCCTTGTGCCTGATCTAGTGGTATTACTAGGCACTAATTAGTATTCTCAAAACTAATGTATCAGTTTTTAAAGCTAAATTTTGCATGGTTCTCATAGCACCAAGCTTCCTAGTAGGGCTAGGTAATCATCAGCTTTAGCTAACTCCAAAACCTCATAATTTTCTTTGAAAATATCTCCAAGTATGTCGACTATGGAATTATTGAGGACCCCAATAGGGTACACTCGAGTCTTATTTTCCTTGAATAAAACATGAGGTGAAGACTATGAGGCTAGACTACACATTTTATGACAAGCATCTTTAGTGAAGACATGGAATTTCATGCTAGTATCTACTAAAATGTCCTAGATTACCCATCCATTGATGGTATCATTAACCAATATTTATCCATATTTTGGGGGAGTAGGGGAACTAGGAGTATCCTAATGTTGAGCATGATTTAAATAGTGGTAATAAATTTATCAACATATGTGAGGGTAAATTATATTTGATGATCAAGTTTGACTCTTAAACCAAGCATTGAGTTGGGGAACAATGTCCTTGTCCATCATATACTTGTATAGCTCTTAGAAGTCACCCTACACCATTGGTTGAGGTTCATTTTCTCTTTGCATAGTAGCATGCTACACTACATCCTTATGAGGTATTAAATCTTACCTTGAAACTCTCATATAAGTTCCATCATAAATTTAAGGACATTATTTATTGCTGAGGATTAGGGTATTTTCTAGCTCATGGTTTTTCCTATTATACATTCTTGACTAGATTGGGTATAGATTGAGTCTACCCCCCACTACGAGTGGTAATATTTACTTGTTGAATTATTAGGATAGTTGAGCATGCATACCACTATTTTTTATCTATTTTAATCATACTAGCACCCTTCTCATTATGATCCTTAGTGATGGCCACATATAGATCATGACACTCTTCTAGTTGGTAGTCTTTTTTACAAAATGTGCATGTCAGGTATTTTAGGTAATCTTATTGATAGTTGTCTAGTGACCCACAATAGTAACAAGTCCTAGGTGGAAATCATCCACCTCTTCATCCATGTTTTCTTCCCAATCCATGATTACCATCATTTTCTTGAGTGTTAGAGATTGAGGTTTGGCACATACCACATGCTCAGGCTTCATGGATGTCACTGATCAGATGGAAGTCACTAGTATCATGAGTGTAGGCATCATAAATTTTTAAATACTTAGACACCTTAGTGTGTGTATCACATTGAAAAAATGGACAAGAATGGACTCATGATCTTCATGGTATATTTCACATGATTGTTTAAGTACCATGCATATGATTTTAAGCAGGTAGTTACTTTGTATATGTCCTTCAGGTTCACAATCACTACACCAAACACCATTACATGTCTTATGTGCATAACTTTCCATCACACTATGAATTTATGATGACATGGATTTTATTTTTTCCTCTATTAAGGGACTAATTCTAGTGTTAATGCTTCCAATTACTTCAACACAGAGAACTATTTTCAAATCCTCACATGGGCTAGTGAAGGTTTCCTAAAAACCATTGTGCATGTTGATAAAATTTTATTTAAAATGATAGTTTATAAATCAAGGTTTTAAACTATGCATCATAATCACATAAACTCTCTATAATTCCTTGCTTTATGTCCTTCATCACTACTATACTCTAATGATCAAACTCAAGAATGTTAAATTCTTACAATAAGGTTGCTTTGAGCTAATCATAATCGACCACTACTTATTAAGGGTCAAACTTATGATACCACTTGTGCATGTGATCTAAAAGTGTAGTTTAAAAATGCATAGCCTTACATTTAGAATACATGATGCCTCATGCTCTCCAAATTATTTCACTCTTATGGATATGCTCAACTACATTTTCTACCCCTTAGTATTCAAGTAAGTGTAATGTCATCTCATAGTAGACCATAGTGGGTTATTTTAGTTGAATGGGTGGTTTTGAGGAAGATCCATTCCCTATTCCTTGAGGAGTGGGTTTGTTTCCTCTTGTGCCTTATCTTAATCATCCTCTATCACCTCTAGTAGTAGTGCTCATGGAAAGAGGCATGGTAGTGGGTTGGTTACCCAAGTTTGGGCCTATACTCTAGCCTTAAGGACTAGACCCACTAGGCATCCCAATCTATGCCATAGAATTCCCTTGAAGAGGGAAAGATAATGTAAATTTTGAATGAGCATCCAATTGCCTAGTCTTAATCTCCCTTATTGATTTAGTTTTTAACTCTAAACTATATGTATCCCAATTTCATATACATAGTTTATCCAACTCAAATGTATGATCATGCACTATGGTGGGGGAGCCTGGTTGATTCATAATTGGTTCCTCAACTCTTGTAGTATATATTTTTTCTCTTCCATAGGATATAAGTGGAAAATAACATAGCTTGAAAGTGATGGGTTCCTCATGCATGTAAACTTCCCTATGGATCCTCACAACACTCCTAGAGGTCTCCTGATCTCTTCCCATATTGTTAACTCTTATGATCCTTTGTTGAGCTTCATCATACTTCCATTTCCATAATGCTCACTAGCTTACTACCATGTTAAACCCACAATTTTCAATCAACCCCTAGTCTCCCCTTCCAAATGTGTGGCTCATGCATGGAAGAATTTATCCCTCCATAGGTATAGCTTAAAATCCAAGGTCAATAATTAATTTATTAATTTTGAAGGAAAAGAGTATGAGATAGTGACCCCTTAGCTCTTTAAGAAATTAAAATTTGGCTTCTTTAGGATGTGAATAGGTGGTCACAGCATACTCCAAAATGTAGTTGTTTTGAACTCATTTCCACCAAAACTTTACTTCTCATGTCCATGGAAATTCAAGTAAAGTTAAAATATTCTTCATTCAAGCATCCAAGGTTGCCTCCTTCCAAGATTTCTAGATCATCCTTGAGCATATGCTATTATCTAAGTACGTAAGATAAATGGGACCTTAGAAAATAAGGTTTCATATAAGGGACTATAATGATTATTCTCTACCCACTATCTATAGATATACTTGGTTCAAGATATAGAAATGCAAAGTTGTCTTTGACACTGGTAACCCATTCTTCTATATTATCTAGCATAATGTGCTCAAACATTTTCCCATGATTGTGTTTCAAGTAATTTGGGTCCTAGTAAAGAAACTAAAATGTTGGGTTTTTATCATTGATTCTAGCTCTAGCACTAGAGTTTATCCCAACAAGCTATCATGCTAGACCTAGCACAAAATATTTTGGTCTCATGTGCTCACTTGAAGCATGTCTCAAAAGACCAGTTCTTAAAGGTTTTGTTACATAGTATTAAATGTGTTTGTCTCTTTATGTAGTATTAACAAGGATTATGTAATATCATAACTACACTACTTTTATCCTTCTAATTTCATAAATGGTTATTAATATTGCTACACATCACATACATTATTTATTGCTATGTATTAAAATAATCAAGGCAAAAAATTGATACACTCTAACCTTTCTTATTAAACTTAAAGAAAAAAAAGGTAAGGTTTCATCATATATTTCTCTCCAAAAGATCATCATCATAATAGATTACAATAGGGGTATTTATACTTGTTTAACCCTAACCAAGTGTCATGGTTATTAATGATATTAATAGATGGTGCATGGAATCTCAATAGATTGAGAGTCATGAATCTTAAAATGAGTTATTCCTATAGACCTAGGTCCATGTACCCCCTAGATCCTCACTCTATGCTATATTTGGGTGTCCATTTGTTTCATTGCTTGTAGGCTGGAGAAAACCCTTCAATCAATAAGGTCAAAGTGTCTCATGTGAATTATTATCCTGATTACTCCTACTTCTCACATTCTTCAATTCCTACATGCTTCACTTCCCATGCATTCCCCTAGTCTTTTGATTTTATTACGAGTCCTATGTTTTCAGGTTCCTTATAACTTGTTCTCTTTTGATTGGGTCCTCTCATGCTAGTTCTACTACACCATTGACCTCTCACACCTAGAAAATCCTGCACCATGACATTTATGTGCTTGTTAGCTTGGTTCCATGGTCCTTCCACATCATGTTGGTCTTACACCAAAATGGGACAATGGTCCTTCCACATCATGCTAGTCTTGTGTGCCAAAATGGGATAGTACTTATTCAAAATTTAGGGGTCAACAACCTAATTTTGACATCTCATCTCGCTGTCAAAACCATTAAGAGGTTAAAATTGGACCGCACTTCTAATTTGATTTGTAGAATCAAATCATAGTCCAAATAATCATGAGTAAGTCATGAATTATTAGCATAGCATATGCAGTGGAATCAATCATAGAGCATAAAATACAAACTTAGCCTTAAATAAGTAGGGTAATTTATTATGTAGAAGCATGGGTGGCTAATAGTTGTAATGTAATCCCAACTAATTTTAACTAATATAATTAAATAGAGGCATGGTTTGATTGCACTAGTTATAGGAACACCTTCAATCTGTCATAGATTTAAATCCACCTTCTCAAACATAATCTTCCAATCACATTGATGAATGCTTAAACTACCCCATTAGTGAGCAAATTTGAATTTACATTTGAAATCCTTAGGCCTACATGCCTATATAAGATAAACTCTTTGATGTAATAAGGGATGGTCTCTTTTGGAAGGAATTTATGATTTGGATGATCTTTAATATTATAGGATGTTATGCCTAGATGGCTCCTTTTAGTTTTAGAGATAGAGTAGTGGACCAATCATTTTTCTTTCATGTATTTCCATGATTTCTAGATTAGTTTTCCAATTTGAGGCTATTTATAAGCTGAATCAGTAGTTCACTAAGAATTTAATGAATACTAAAAAATCTTTAATAGAAACATATCTATATGAAATATTTTCCATTTGATATACTCAGTCTACACATGTATATGGTGACTCTATTTTCCTCTTTATCTTTACTACTTCATTTCACATAATATTAAACCATACATAGTTAAATTTGTGTTAGGTTTGGCTCAATTAAGGATGGTTACTCAAATATTCATCTGATCAACAAAACCAAGATGGATGACATTAGAAATTGAGCTCTTTATTCTTTCTCTCCCTACCTTTCTCTCTTTTTTCATTTTTTTATTAGTCTATTAGTTTATTTTTTGATTTAAAATTTGAGTTTAATATTTATCTTAATTATATACTTTTATTTATTTATCATTTATGCATTATTGATCTTATAAGCGATAGACATTTTAGTTTTAAATTATCTATTTCTTCATTGTTAAATAATTTTACTAGTTCCTTAGGCATAATCTCTTTATTTTTAATGCATATTGATTTGTATGAAATACACACAAAAGACCCTTGATTAGTTATTCCTAGACAAATACTTTTAGTTTTAGAGATAGATTAATGGACCAATCATTTTACTTTCATGCATTATATTATTTCTAGATTAGTTTTCTGAGTTGAGGCTATTTGGAAGCTACATCTCTAGCTCATTGAGCATTTTATGAATCCCAAATAATCCTTAATAGAAACATCTTTATATGAAAGATTTTCCATTTGATAGAGTTTATCTACACATGTATATGGTGACTTTATTTTGCTCTTTATATTTTTACTTTTTTCCATATACTTTTTCATTGTCTTTAGTTTCAGTTGTGTTAGGTCTAGCTCAACTAAGGACTAGTTACTCAAAGATTCATCTACTCAATAGAACCAAGTTTATTGACATTAGAAAGTAGGCTCTTTATTATATTTTTCCCTAGACTTCTCTCTTTTTTACCTTTTTATTAGTATATTAATCTATATTAGTTTATTTTTTGAGTTTCAATCTAATTTTAATGTTTATCTTGATTGGATACTCTTATCTATTGATTATTTATGCATTTTTGAGCTTATAAGCAATAGACATTTTCATTTTGAATTATCTATTTATTCATATTTAAATAAATTTTATGGCTATTTATAAATCAACTCTTTATTTTTAATTCACATTTATCTATCTAAAATACACACTATATACCCTTGATATGGTGTGGTAACAATGAGCCAAATTGATTACCCTGCAAAGACCTGGTAACCAAGACCTTGGGGAGATTTGTTCACACAAGTCTCTTTTTAGGAGAGGAAGGGATTAAAAAATCCTACCTAATTTAGCATTAAAAAATACCTCACAATATATTAGGGATAGAAAGAGGGTCCCCATTAATGTATTTTAGACATATTTTACATTTTTGAAGAGTTTCTTGGTTGTTTCCTAGTTTTTCAAACCAGAATTTTTTTTATTTGAGTCTTCTAATGGATTTAGCTTGGATAGAAAGATGTAGTAGTCTTTTGAACATTCCATGACCTTTCCATGAATTTCTTAATAACCCCCACAATTTTTTTATAAGGTATATCCATGGTGGGAGTTCAACTACTAAAGAACACACCTAGGCTTTTAAAGAATCCCTTATCAAAAAATAGATTCAACATGAAGATGTGGCCTATCACCTATTCCTTTTTTTGTTGGATCAAACTACTTATTATTTATACCTTGGTATAATATAAGTGTGAATCATAGTTTGGACCCTCTTTGAGAACCTATTCCTTAACCATTTTACTATGCCCATTGACCCTTTTATCTTGTTCTACTAATTTTCCATAGTTTGTAAAGGTCTTGATGAGCTAATTATTGTATTCAACCATATATTCCATCAACTATAAACTATATATATGGATCCTTTCCTAAAAAATAAAGGATGTAATAATCATGTTGTATCTCCAAACCTTGGATCCTCTAACTACCATATTCATTAAAATTAACCCCTCTACTCTCACCTCATTAGCATCAGTCTACCAAGAGGTTTTCAATGTGGAGAAATGTTAATGACTCAAGGTATTTGTGACTAAATTATTTGAATTATCATGCCCACAAGTCATCCCATTGATTGATATACACCCTATAATGAAGCATTTCCCTAAGCCTTTATCCATCCAAACCTCCTAGTGACAAATGAGAGTCCTTCTTGTTTAGTTAAAGCATATAATTTAGTTAATTATGTGTATAATCAACAAGACACTTATTATTTTAATGATTTGATATATTTAGGTGTTTTTGATAATAAAATACCATTTATTTTAGGAGATAATTAGGAGGTAATATGCAATCTCATCTACAAGTTTGAATACCTTAATTCACCATTTAGAGTCTATGAATCTAGTTGTACTAATAATGTAGAGTTGATCATGTATGACGAGGACATCCCATATTATAAGTGTGATCCATTATTTGAAAGATACATTAGTAATGATGATGAATCTAAATATTAAGTAACAATAATTTTAAATATTATCCTAATAGCTCAAAATAAATTTGATAAAGAGCTATCCACATAAAATGAACAAATCAACATCTCTTCTGATCAACCAAAAGAAAAATTAGAGGAGTTGGAATTATTGGATGAAGAATGTGCATATTATGCACCCAGAGAATTCATTCCCTATGTTACTATTCATAAATTTAATGGACTAATCCAAGATGGTCAACATATCTATGGTGGTAATGAGGCTTTCCCTACAACATAGAAAGGGAAAAAAGTAGAAGTAAATAAAGAAGAAAAAGGCTATCCATTTAAGGAGAAAAATCTTCATAATAATTCAAAATTGATGATCTCTCTCCTTAGTTTAGCCTCACCTCCAAATAATTTGATATCACTCAAATTATTCTTTCAACAATAGAGGCAATCAAAATGGGAAGTCATGAACATAGTGGCTTGAATGAAGAAGTCGTGTCAATGGAGGTTTAAGCTGAGAATGACCTTATTTAGCCTAGCTCTCCACATACTTAGGCCATTTATGATAAATTCAAAAGGTCTCTGATATGGTAAGAATATAAAAGCTCTCATTCCTTCCAAATGCTGAGGATAGTGATGATGATGCTATATATACATCCATTTCAATAAAAAAGTATCCGACAAGTGACTCATTTATTGGTTACCATCATAAACATGCTAATTTTAGGTTGGTTATTCCAATTAGTTTGGTATGTATAAATACCCATTCCTATCCTTCACTATGATAAATTTTTGGGTGGACGTATTTTCTAAACCCTATCCCTCATGCTTTATTTAATCTAGAGACAAATTTAACATGGAATTATATAGTCCTAATTTGCTTGAGTTGCATGAGAAGAACATTGATAAATATTTATGGGATAGTGTTTTCCAATGTAAAGGATAACATTAATGTAATTGGATGTTTCCTTTTCCCTTCTCAAAATATTGAATAATTAGGTGTCTAATTGGTTCAATCATGTACTTGCTTGAACATTTCATGTGAATACTTTTTCTTTTTCCTTCCCTATTTTATTTTCTTTTTCTTTCCTTATTATCCCTTATTGTTAAGTTAAGTTTGATTTTATTTATTTTCTATTTTATTATTGGGTCTTTACAAACTATTTTTGTCTCAAGTTTCTCCTTTGTTAATTAGACTAATGTAATTAAAGGATGTTACAAGGGTAACATGGATGACACTCAAAGAACCTAATTATAATTTTACTCAAATAACTTGTATGAACTGTTATTGTTTCTTAGTTTATTTCTTGAGTTCTAAAATTCAATTATTCATAATAGAACCCATGGATTTAAAAAAATTATTTTATTATTTGAATATATTTAATGCACTTAAATAAATATCTAAATAAAATGTAGCATTGCTTCAATTCTAGTTTGTATTGAGTCATCATGAACTTGCTAATTTATTTTACCCATCACTTAGACCCCAACCCTCGATAAATCAATTTCAAAATATACTTGAAAAATATTTGATTTAAAATTTAAAATGTAAAATTTTCATCAAAAAGATGATCTCAATAGCCTCCACCATAGGATTTTTGATGTACTTGGTAGTAGAACAAGGCCTTTGTAAGGGACTAGATGTATCTCTATCAAGGCTATAAATGCTTGGCTAGTAGCAAAGCAATGCCCACACCACTTCCCCCCCAAGCTAAATTGTAAAATATATTTCCTTCAGTAGTTATGGCCTTATGCAAATATGAACTACTATGTATGAATGCAAATTAAATCAATACATCACTTATTCACACACATATGGTTTTAGCAAAATTATGGCTTAGTTTGTCACTTGTTCCCATAAAATTTAGTGCCTTTGAATTATGGTTTGTTCTAAGTCATAAATTTTAGATAATGATTTTTATGCTTGTAAAATCAAGATTCTATATTTTCAAAATAATGAGTATTTCTCAATAGTAGTCACCATTTTTTGTTGATTACACAACATGCCCCATTTTTTTGTGTAAAAATGGGGACCCTTTTTTTGATTGGGATTATGGCTGTTAGTTCAAATTAACCTTCTTGGAAATCTACAAGATGATTAGTTACAAGTTATCAAATGGGTTTACTTTGACATGTTTGAATTTATTTAATTAATCCCAAGATTTTATCTAGAACTACTTTTATTATAATATCTAAATTTGCATAAGTCTATTAAGTCTTAGCCTATTTGTCTATTTGTGTTTTGGAAACACATTTAAAACTCCCTTTTAGGATATTTCACCTTAGGTTTATGCAAATTATATAACTATTTCAGAGTTTTATTACTCTTTTTCCTAAGTAATTTAATCCATTTTGATTTACATTTTGATCTAAATGACTAAATGTTTACAAGTTTTTACTTTTTAACTCTTTTAACTCTCATAAAAATGGAGGAAATTAGCTTTAGATTAAGAAAATGACTAAGTCATTTCCCAGTTTTTCATTTTATACTTAGTCATTTTAGGCTTAGAATTTATTCATTTTAATTAGAATTTTCTTAGCCATTAGTTTTTATATACTTAGTCCTTCATTTTCAAATTCTCAATTGTTGGTTTTGTTAAACCAAAGTTGTTGACTATGACTTTTCATATTGTGCCCATAGGTACCTAAAGGGAGTAGTTTAAAATTTTGCACATACAAAATTTGTGAAGACTTGGGTCTTTGAAAAAAAATTATGACAACAAAATTTATGAAAATAGTCCAAGATAAAAGTTACAAAGACTAGGAAGAAGAAGAAGTTGAGAATAAGGGAAAAGAGGATCACATTTTCATAAGAATTGTGTTGAAATTTTGCATGAGTAAAAGTTTACAGAAGTTCCAAAGACTTCATAAAAATTATTCAAATTTATAGGTCTCTTTAGAAATTGTTGTGACTTAGTCAAAATAAAATATCCAAACAAAAGTTAAAAAGAATGAAGAGATCATAAATTACTTCATAAACATTTTAAAGTGTTTTAATCTTTAAAAAAGTGATGCAAAGACTAGTCATAAATTTTTTTTATGACAACAAAAGTTTCAAAGACTAGTGCTAGGATAGAAGTTGGAATAAAAAAAGTTTTGAAGGATAGAATGAAAGTTGAATTTTTTTTGTAAGGGATAAAAGATAAAACTTCCAAAGACTTAAATAAAAAATCATGCAAAGTCATAGAGTCATTGAATCATGAAATCTCAGAGCTGTTGCCCATTGGCATAAAGTGTAGAGAGATGAGGGAGTGATGTGTGGCATTAGAAAATCCAAAACCCATGGATGATGATAAGCTGCCAACTAATCAAATTAGAGCTTGACCCACTAGGAAGTGACACATCAACTAAAGGTAGAGTGGTTAGTATCCTAGCCATATAGATATGTCAAATCTTAGGAGAGCTTGATCGATTAGAAAGTGACACACAACATATTTTTAGAGTATTTAGTATCTTAGGCTTGATAGAGATGTTAAATATTCGAAGATCCTAATGTATCATATCATGACACATGGCATAACTAGGCATATTATGTGGTGGGGTCCTAAAGAACCAAGAAACTTTATGAAAAATCCACATGGTAGTAACTCATTATATCTAAGGACACATTCATTTTGTAGCTAGTAAGGTATGACCCTAATTTTGATAGCCCATATGTTCTTCAAAATGTTTAATAAGTAGAGAGTTAATTATGCATATAATTTTATTTGTATAATAAAATTGCAGTCCAACTAAATCATGAATAAGGTGTGAATCATTAGCATATTGTGTATAATGGAATCAAGAAGAAACCACAAAATAAAAGCTCAACCTTAGAGGGAAACAAAAATTGATTATGTAGAAGCATGGGTGATTGATAGTCCCAATGTAATCCCAATTACTTTTAACTACCAAAATTAAATAGAGGCATGGTTTGATTGCATCAATTCTAGGTGTGCCTTAAATATATCAAATATTTTGAGCTACTTGTTTATCTACATTCTTCTAATCACATTGATGATTATTAAAAATACCCCATTAGAGGGTGAATTTTAATTTGAATTCAAATTTGAATTTACATTCAAAATCCTTAGGCATGCACACCTATATAATATTGACTCTTAGATGTAATAAGGGTTGGTCCTTTTAAGATTGAGGAAGTTATGCTTAGGATATTCTTTAGGATTAGTGGATGTTATGCCTGGTTGGATCCTTTTAGTTTTAGATAAAGCGCAGTGGACCAATCATTTTCCTTTCATGCATTTATGTTCTTTCTAGATTAGTTTTCTAAGTCAAGTATATTTATAATATGAGTCTATATCTCACCAAGCATTTGATGAATCCTAAATAATCTTTAATAAAAACATATTTATCTAATTTTTTTTCCATTTAATAGACATATTTTTTGCATGTATATGGTGACTTTGTTTTCCTCTTTAGATTTGATACTTCATTCCACACTCTTGAACCATCCTTAGTTGGAGTTGTGTTAAGTATGGCTCAACTAAGGAATGTTAATCAAATATTCATCTGATCAACATAACCAAGATGGCTAACATTAGAAAGTGGGATATTTATTCTCATTTCCCTACCTTTCTCTCTTTTTTCAAATGTTTATCAATCTATTAGTTTAGTTTTTGAGTTATAGACCGAGTTTAATGTTTATCTTATTAAGTATATTTGGAGAACCCTAATAAATACCCTCTGAGTGAAATAACATTAATTAAGTTTAAATATTTTAAATAGGGATCAAAATGAATTTAGTTATACTACATAGTTGTGTGTGTGCACCATTATTATACATATAGAATTAAATTAAAATTCTTGGATTTTGTCACTTAAAATAATCTATTTAAGATTTTGGAGTGTTCTTAAACATAGTAAGGTGGTCCTAAATATGTGTATTGGTAATTTGGGTTAGATAAGATAATAGGCGAGTTGAAAAATAGGGGATTTATTTCATAAGTTTCAAATGTGTATGAAAAGTCCAAGTATTTCTAAGTATACCAAAATTTATCTTTCTAAGTGTTTAATTAAAATTTCTAGTGTCTACAACCTGGTAATGTTTTCAATGTAAATAAATTACCTAAATAATTTTCCCATTAATTTATCAAATTATGGAAGTATTCATGCCAAAATTTTGGCCATAACTGAGTGATGAAATTATTTTCAAAATTTTCGTTATTACTTTTAAAACTCCACTTCAATACAAATTAAGGTGTTTTTATTCAAAGACTTCAAAATAATCTTTTGATCAAGTAAAATTCAAGATTAAATTATAAATATATTTTAACATTCTCAAAATTTTAGTAAGGATTCAAAATAAATTAATCCTTTTCATCATTACTTAAATAAAAAATAAACCAAGAAGAGGATTTTACCATTTAGAGTCATAATAATATAGGTCATTCCCATGAACATTGTCATGCTCTTATAAAAATTGCTTCTAATTTTATGCTAGGTGAGCACTTCAACCATGAATATATGACTAAATAATACTATTAATAATATATCAACTATTATAAAGCTCAATCCTACCCATCAAAAAATTTAAATCAAGATCAATCTTTAAAATAACATAAAAAATCTCAAAATAGATTCTCCAAATTCTCTAATCCTCATACCACATATATCAAAAAAGTTAGATGTTATTGATATAAATTATGACCAATAATACATCAATTATCCATATATTAATTCAACCAAGGCTAAGTCATCAACTCATGAAGAGATATTAGTTGTCATGTCTAGTAAAAAATGTATTTTAGGTCATGTTGATTCTTATTCGATCATTCAAATTTAGCAAAAAGTAAGACATAAATTAAATAAATATCAAGGGCTAGCCTATAGTCCAAATTTTAGTCTCAATTCCAATTTAATCATAAAAATCAATAAAATTAGAAAATTTTGATGAAATTGGATATGCCACTACAATTTAGTTTTTTATTGGGATTTCAACTAAATTTTTGTCATGAGTACAATATTAGAATTGATCAAAATTTATCGAAAATGATAAAAAATAATTTGATATACTTGATTATAAAAAAAATTATATCAACCAAGACATATAATGTGTTTATTTAGTTCTAAATCATATTCCTACCATAACCAAGTATATCTCCCAAACATAAGAATGATTTGATACAGTTCTAAACCTTACTCCAAAGAGAAATAACTATATTATCCATTACATAAAATGTGTTGATATAGTTGAAAATAGGGTAGAAAATTATAACTACATAAGTATGGATGATACTATAGAATAAAATTTGATAAAACCTCCTAATTATCCATATATTACACTAGATTCAAAAAAATCCTATTGTAATATATATCTACTCATAATATAATAACAATTGTAATCACTATTCCAATATTAAGTTTGATATCCAACACAACATTAAATACTAAACTCACAATAATTATCATGTTGAGTAATATTAAAATACTCACCCATTTCTCACTTTAATGATAGGGGCATCTTATGATGTCCACCCTTCTCTTATTATATATTTGGCTGCATCATGTGATACCCATTGTCACTTGGCC